>PISW01000822.1:15563-466900 GCA_004023785.1 Mungos mungo
GCCTCTTCAACAGGTGGTGTTGGGAGAGCTGGACAGCAACATGTAGAAAAATGAAATTAGACCACTTTCTGACACCATTCACAAAAATAAACTCAAAATGGATAAAGGATCTGAATGTGAGACAGGAAACCATCAAAACCCTTGAGGAAAAAGCAGGAAATAGCCTCCTAGACCTCAATCGCAGCAATTTCTTCCTCGATACATCCCCAGAGACAAGGGAATCAAGAACAAAAATGAACTACTAGGACCTCATCAAGATAAAAAGCATCTGCAAGGCAAAGGAAACAATCAAAAAAACTAATAGGCAACCAACAGAATGGGGAAAGATAGTGGCAAATGGCATATCAGATAAAGGGCTAGTATCCAAAATATACAAGGAGCTCACTAAACTACATACACGAAAAATGAATGATCCAGTGAAGAAATGGGCAGAAGACCTGAATAGACACTTCTCCAAAGAGGACATCCAGATGGCCAACAGGCACATGAAACGATGCTCAATGTCACTCATCATCGGGGAAATTCAAATCAAAACCACACTGAGATACCACCTCACACCGGTCAGAGTCGCTAAAATGAACAAATCAAGAGACTATAGATGCTGGCGAGGGTGTGGAGAGATGGGCACCCTCCTACACTGTTGGTGGGAATGTAAACTGGTGCAGCCACTCTGGAAAACAGTGTGGAGACTCCTCAAAAAACTATCGATAGAACTCCCCTATGACTCAGCAATAGCACTGCTAGGGATTTACCCAAGGGATACAGAAGTGCTGATGCATAGGAGCACATGTACCCCAATGTTCATAGCGGCACTTTCTACAATAGCCAAATCATGGAAAGAGCCTAAATGTCCATCAACTGATGAATGGATCAAGAAGATGTGGTATATATATACAATGGAGTACTATATGGCAATGAGGAAGAACAAACAATTTCAGATTTTTATAAATACCCATATTTCTCATGTATTCTATCTTCACTATCAATGTTAAAGAAAAAAAAAAAAAGACCATACCCACAAGGCTACTGTTCTTTATTCACCAATTTTAGTTGCTGTGAACTTCATCACAAGGTAAAGAACCATGTTACTCCTTTGTTTCTTAAAAAAATGTTTGGCAACTGTTGGCATTGTTTTTCTAATGACTGAGCTATGCTTAGAATTCTGTTTCCTTATTTTTGTTTCTCTTATGTAATAAGTTCCATGGTTGGTGTTGTGACATATATCTAAAAATGGTCACTAGTGCCAGAACAGCATTGAGCCCATGGCAGGGGCTGCTTAGAGAGGAAAGAACATGACCCTGGAAATGACTTTGAAATGGATAGTTGTGTGGCTGTGGTAAGTCTTTCAAATTCATCAGAGCATACTATCCACAAAATAAAGGACGGTTGACCAGACTAGGGGTTACACACTGGGGGGCTATGGACCAGGTTCCACTGCAAGCCAAATCCGTCATTCTTTCCAGCCTGCTAGATGTTATATAGGTAGGACCTTTGCTTCCTAGTAGGTCACAGGCCCACTCCTTTCCTTTAATCTTTTAAAAATTAATAGACTTCATTTTTTGAACACTTGTAGATTTACAGAAGAATTGACACGATAGTATAGAGTTCTCACATATCCCCTGCACACTGCTTCCCCTGTTATTACCATTTTATATTAGTCATGGCACATTCATCACAAGTAATGAACCAATGTGGATAGACCATTATTAACTGAGATCCTGAGTTTATTTGAATTTCCTTTCTTGTTGCCTAACATCCTTTTTCTGTTCCAGGATCCCATCCAGGTATTACATTACATTTAGTCATCATGTCTCCTTAGGCTCCTGTGGGCTATGACAGTTTCTTAGACTTCTCTTTGTTTTCAATGATTTTGACAAGTTTTGAGGAGTACTGGTCAGGTATTTTGCAGGTTGCTTATCTATTAGAAGATGTCTGATGTGTTTCTCATAAATAGACTCGTGTTATGGGGGAGGAGAGAAAGATCGTAGGATGAAATGCCATTTTTATCAAATGATATCAAGGGTACACACAATCAACCTGATTTATGACTGTTGATATTGACCTGATCACCTGGCCGAAGTAGTGTTTGTTAGGCTTTTCCACTGTAAAGTTACTTTTCCCTCCTTTCTAGGCTGACTACATTGCAGGGAAGTAACGCTGTGTAGCCCACTCTTAAGAAGTGGTTAGTTATGTTCCTGGTCCTCAAAGTGGAATATCTATATAAATTACTTAATATTCTTCTGTATGGCAGATTTGTCTCTTCTCTACCTTTCAAATCTATTCAGTCATTTATTTATATCAATATGGGCTAATGGATAGTTATTTTATAATTTGGATTATAATCCAACACTACCTTATTGATTTTATTGCTCAAACTGTTCTTGTGTTTGCTATTTGAAGTTTTTGCATTGGATCCAGTTCCCCTTTGACATACTCCCCCAACATAGTTTTAAAAAAACTTTTTAGCACTTTCTTACTTTCTGATACTAAAATATGCTGATGACTCATATTTTATACCTCCTGTCCCAGTCCTAGAATTATCCAGTTCTCTAAGAGCCTGGGTTCCCTTTATTGGAGAATAGTTTTAGAAACCAAGATCTCCTCATACCAGGCAGAGTGCCTACTCAAGAAACAACAGATGTTGGCGAGGATGTGGAAAAATAGGAACCCTCTTGCACTGTTGGTGGAAATGCAAACTGGTGCAGCTTCTCTGGAAATGTGGAGATTCCTCAAAAAATTAAAAATAGAACTACCCTACAACCCAAAAATAGCACTACTAGAAATTTATCCAAAGGATACAGGAGTGCTGATTCATGGGGGTGCATGTACCTCAATTTTTTCAGCAATACTTTCAACAACAGTCAAATTATGGAAAGAGCTGAAATGTCCATCAACTGATGAATGGATAAAAAAGATGTGGTTTATATAGACAATGGAGTACTACTTGGTGATGAGAAAGAATGAAATCCTGCCATTTTCAGTAATGTGGATGGAACCAGAGGGTATTATGCTAAGGGAAATAAGTCAGACAGAGAAAAGACAGATATCATATTGTTTTCACTCATATTTGGGACTTGAGAAACTTAACAGAAGACATTGGGGGAACGGAAGGGGAAAAGTAATTTCAAACAGAGTTTGGCAAACCATAAGAAACTTGTAAGTACAGAAAACAAACTAAGGATTGATGAGGGGGGTGGGTTAGGGGAAAATGGGTGATGGGCACTGAGGAGGGCACTTGTTGGGATGAGCACTGGGTATTGTATGTGAGCAATGAATCATAGGAATCAACCCTTGAGGTCAACAGCACACTGTATACACTGTATGTTCACTAACTTGACAAAAAAAATTATATTTTAAAAAAATAAGGAAAAAAGCCCCAAGATTTGGGGAAGTCTATGTGGCACTGTCAGTTAAGTTACTGTCTCTTGATTTCAGCTCAGGTCATGATCTCCTGGTTCATAGGCTAAAGCCCTGCCTTGGGCTCTGCACTGACAGCATGGAGCCTTCTTGGGATTCTCACTTTCTCTCCCCTACTCCCTGCTCAAGCTCTCTCACTTTCTCTCTCAAAATAAATTAAAAATAAAAAAAGAAAGAAAGAAACAAAGATTTGAGTAATAGATATGTTCATGGTTACTAGGGTGTTGTTTCTTTTAAGTCCTGTCATCTGACAGGACCCCTCTTGGACTTTACACCTGACCTGAGTCACACAATCTAGCCACTGAAGACATCAGAGTTTTCCTGAGCCAGAACCTCGGTTACCTCTAAGGTTCTTTCCAACTCTAATAAATTTGTTAGGATTCTGCCAAGGAAAGGATGGCTAATTATGGCCCCAAACTGAAATGCAAGAAATGAAGATAAGGAGATCCAGAAAAAGTCTTTTGTGGGCTCTACCCAAACAAGCACTTACTCCCACGGGTTCATTCTTTATGATGACTCTAACATGCATTTCTTTTATTTACATTTTACCCTAGTCTAGATCATTCTCATCTCCACAGAATTTCCTAATGTGAAGCTTCCCAACTTTAACACTACTGATATTTTGGGCTAGATCATTCTTTGTTGTGAAGGGCTGTCCAGTGCATTGTAGGATGTCCATTCGTGGTGTCTACCCACTAGATACCAGTAGCACTACCATCCGTTTTGGTACGACAAGTAAAATTATCTCCAGACATCACTAAATGTTCTCTAGGGGGCCAAAGCACCCCGGGGTAAAAACCAATATCCTAATATGAAAAGTTAAATTTTCAGAACCTGCTGCCAAATCATCCTAGCACCACAGTCCACCTGCCTGCCTAGACAGATATGTTCCCTGCAAATTGAGCCTGTACCACAATGAGGACCCCAGCTGCCCACTTTGCCCTTGTGATCTCAGTGTTCACATTTTCCTACACTACCTTGGCCAATGACTGAAACAGCCCTGGCTGTGAAAGGCTCATTGTCTCTATCCTTTAGGTGTTTGTCAGACAGAACGTTGGGCTCTTATCTCATCACGTGACTGCTTCCAGCTCCACATCTAACCTGCTAACACTTCAAAGCCAATGACTATAATCGGAGCTCCTCTTTATTGCCAACGTGTTTAAAAATGGCTATAATATATAACTTGGTTCACTGATCTTTTTTTCAACTCTTTACATTAAGGCATCTCAGTACATCAAAAGAGTTTCTGAAAAAAATCAATAATAATTGGGAACAAGAGTAAAGTAAGTTTATCTTCTCTGTCAGTTAACAATATTACTTTAATGGAGTAATAAGCTTCTATTATCCTGGATTCCTACTCAAAAGTTTATAAGGAACATCGGGGGAATTATTTTCCCCCCAAATGATGTTGGGGCTCTTCTACAACATTTACCCCTTGGTTAGGGTAAGAATAAAATGTAACTATGAGACTATAGGAACAAAAGCTTGAATAAAGATGAAAAATTCATTTTTTATATTGTCTCTTTGTACTCTGGCCTACATTTCAGTGATGCCATGTCTATACACAGTGGAGGTATTTTCTGGTCTTCCCAGCACCTTTACCTGCTTCTGGCAACAGCATTCTCTGACCTCCTTTAGGGAAACATAACTCTTTGCTCAAGATGTGGTTGTAGAAGGGTTGATACCTCAGTTCCTTTCTTCCAAGCACATATAGTGGACACAAGGGCATGGCCAGTCAGTCATCTTACTGTAAAGCAAGAACTCCTTCTCACAAATTGACCCATCAGGGATAGTCAAGACTAAGCCCTGGGGAAAAGTCCTTCTGCTTTTTGTTGCTAATTGGGGGAATGTATACTTAGGACTGCTGTTGACTTCCTCCTACTTTCCATAGTTGGAAGGAATGTAGCTAAAACAGAAAGAAGCATAGATGATCACAGCTGTGCCCCCAATTCTATGTCAGTCCCCATCTTCAGTGATCCATCTCAACATCTGTGGTAGATTCTACTATTGTTCACAGTGATCCGTTGTCCTCTCTGTCAAAAGACTCTGTGTCCTCCTCTGGTTATGTCACATATTTCTTTGTGGGAAGATTGGCCATGTGGTTTGCTTAAAACGATAAGATATGAGCAGAAGTAATTTGTGATACAGCCACACAGAAACTGGTTGTATGATTATTTTTTTCTTTTTCCACAAGACTGAGAGAGGGGCTGCTCTTTCAGCCCAGGTCCCAGAATGAGAAGGTATATAGAACAGCCACACCAGAATGTAACACGAACAACAAACAAAACCTTTGTTACTGCACAACAAAGCCTCCTTCGAAAAAATCTATATCTCTCTTTTTCTCTCCTCTGTCTCTCTCTTTCTATATCTCTATCTCTCCCAGAAGATGGTTCCATCAGGTTTCTACACCTGTGATGAGAAGCATTCTAATTACCCCATGACTAACACTGTTTATTCCATGACTAATACATACAATTTGGCAACACATTTATACAACAAATTACCAAAGCCAAACATGTGTGAACAAGTATACATTAAACTAGTCTTTTCCAGAAATGACTATTTCAATGTCTAATAAAAAATTATTTTCAACATTAAACAGATGCTCCTAGATAAGTTTTCACAGCCACATTAATTTGTTCTCTCTAACACCCATATTTACATCATACCTAATGTTTTTATAAGCCTCTCATCAAATACTTATAATTTCCACTTCCTTTAATAATTCTTTCAATGTATGTTCACTACAAGTCCTTCTTTTTACAGTTTAGTCGATTTACTCAGCTCTTAAAAATTGTCACATTTTCTTTGGACATGTAATATTGTTCGTTTTATGGTAAAATTAAAATACATCAACATTTTCACATATGTTTAGATATATAGTAAGAGGATGAAACTTCTCTATTTCTGTTAGCTAATGTATTACAGATTACAGGTGCATATCCATATCTGGTTCTCTTCTTTCCTATAAACACAAGAAGACCATCCCCCCAGCAGTCCCACCTTTAGTTACAGCTAAAGGACTCTCTTCAGTTCAGTGGTTTTGAACCAAGAGCAATTTTCTCCCCGACCTCCCCCAATCACCAGGGAACATCTAGTAAGGTCTGGAGATACCCTTGGTTATCACAGCTTCAGGTAGTGTTACTGGCATCTAGTGCGAAGGGCCCAGGATGCCAGGATGGTACCCAGCACAGGACAGCCCACCAACAACAAACTCTTCAGCCCCAAATGCCAATAGTCAAAGTGGAGAAATCCTGTTCTAAGCAACGAAATTTAAGTAGCAGTACTGTAGGCCAGTTGTAGACTGTGGCCTTTAAGAGCTTGTCTTCTCTTTAAGAAGTAACTGTGGATGAGATGTATTTGCTTTGGTGGCTGGCTTCTTAGGGGGGCAAAACATGGAAAAGCCTAAATGTCCATCACCTGATAAGTGGGTCAAGAAGATGTGGTATATATACACAATGGTGTATTACATGGCAATGAGAAAGAATGAAATTTGGCCATTTGTAGGAAAGTGGATGCACCTTGAGGGTGTCATGCTAAGTGAAATAAGTCAGGCAGAGAAGGACAGATACCATATGTTTGCATTCATAGGTCTAACAGGAGAACAGGAGAAACCTAATGGAGGACCAGGGGGAGGGGAAGAGGGAAAGAGAGTTGGGGAGAGAGAGGGACGCAAACCTTGAGAGACTATTGAATGCTGAAAATGAACTGAGAGTTGAAGGGGTAGAGGGAGGAGGGAAAAGAGGTGGTGGTGATGGTGGAGGGCACTTATGGGGAAGAGCACTGGGTGTTGTATGGAAACCAATTTGACAATAAACTATTAAAAAATAAAAATAAATAAAAAAGAGACTGTAGAGAGAGATGAAATTTAAAAGCAAGGAATTAACAAAGATATAAATGGCACTCAAAAAAAAAAAAAAAAAGAAGCAACTGTGGAAGTCATGTGTTGAAATGGAAGTACTACAAGAAGTGATTGGCCTGGCTTTTTGAGTTGTCACATAGAAAGAAGCTAACCTGGAGAACTGCCTGAGCCTTAACAGTCTTTGCGTATGATTACATACACCCCTTCTCGTCCTTTATCTTTGCATGTTACATGTCTTTTTTTTATGGTTTTTATTTATTTTTGAGAGACAGAAACAGGGTGAGCAGGGGACGGTCAGAGAGAGAGGGAGACACAGAATCTGAAGCAGGCTCCAGGCTCTGAGCTGTCAGCACAGAGCCCGATGTGGGGCTCAAACCCACGAACTGTGAGATCATGACCTGAGCCGAAGCTGGAAGCTTAACCGACTGAGCCCCCCAGGCGCCCCTCATGTTGCATGTCTTAAACTGGATTTCAGGGCTAATTTGTTACTGCAGCATCATCCATCTTAGCCTCACTAATAAATCTAGTTTCACAAATTTTCACTTCTGTGCATATAAATAAATGTACTACATTCTTAAAATGTCAGCTCATAGTATATGCACAGCATCAAGCACCTTTCAAATATAACTTATTTTTAAGGCAGATATCTTTTATTATTCCAGTCATTGATACATCCTGAACAGAGAGATGGCATTATTCAAGCAAAAACAGGATTCGAAGACCAGTTGGCAGTACACTCAATAATCTTCAGAATGTAGAACATAATTGTGTGTTTAGGAAGGAGATCATCCAACTCTGAAACTGAAATGGAGAAACTGTAACTTCCAGAGACTGTAGAATGTTTGTGTCCCAAAGTCATAAGACTATAAAATAGGAGGTTTGAAAATGATTTTTTGTCCTCAGCAGAGGAAATACTATGCTGCATTTCACAGCTGCCTAGCTACAGCAAGCTGATGTATGTTCACAACACAGTGGATGGTGGCTCAGGAAGGGAAGCCAATAAAATCAGTGTTGGAGCCAAGAATAAGATCCAAGGAAAATGCCTCTAGTTAATCACTCCAAGCACTCCCTCTGAGTGCCAGGGAAGGGCTCACTGTCTAACTCAGTCTTACTATAGGTTATTTAAAACAGCCAAGAGCAGTGCTATAAGGCTAAGGCCCCCCAAATTTTAACTTCAAGGCAAAAGCTCCCTATTTTTTATACTTTCCATTTTTTTCACTTCTCAGTGAAAGCTGTAATAAAAATTTGTAAAAATTTCAATTCATGCTTCAGAGTCTTTAATTACCATCCTGTTATGGGACCTAGGTGTTGTGTGAAAAGGAGCAAAAAAGAAACAAGAAACGTGAGTCCTACTGTAACGACTCCAGTGTGCAAAATACTGACAAGCTCCAAAATGGTGACAGGTGCAGCAAATGGGTATTGACTTCAGATTTTCTCTCTCTTTACTGCCAAGGAGGTCATTAGAACCAGAACTCGTATCTGCTGTTTTTAAAAATCTGAAATTAGGGGTGCCTGGGTGGCTCAGTACGTGAAGCATCTGACTCTTAATTTCGGCTCAGGTCATGATCTCATGGTTTGTGAGATCTAACCCCACATCAGACTCTGCACTGACAGTGTGGAGCCTGCTTGGGATTCTCTTTCTCCCTCTTTCTCTGTCCCTTTCTTGCTTGTGTGCACTCTTCCTCTCTCACACAATACATGAATAAACATCTTAAAAATAAACTAAAAATCCAAAATTATTTCCACACATGCACTATCCCATGGCTAGAGATCATTTTGATATAAGCAAAGGAAGAAAATGCCTTGCCAAATAATTTTGACTTTGTGATACTGCTCATTTCTCTAATACAGTCCTGTGGAAGTGAGACTGCATGATGTTCTGGAAGGGACACCTGACTAATAGTTTTGTGATTCAAATTCTGATACTAAAGAACTTTAAAAACTCCAGACTGGTTATGTAAATATTGTGACCCTCAGGCTCCACCCCAAAACACAAGGACTTCATCATTACCCGGACAGAAAAAGAAGAAAAGTCCACATTTGAGACAACTGAATATTCAACTCTGTTGTAGACACAACAAACCAAAATGTATTTTGTTCAGGGTCGCGTAGAGATGTCGGCCTAACTCACACAGGCATGACTTCTCAAGAAGGTCCAATCCACAGGATGGGATGGACCAAGAGGAGCATCAGTGACCACACTGGTTCCCAATAATGCTCAGCAAGGGATGAAAACTGAGTAGCTAGTAGTAGAGGAAGGCCTACTATCGCATAATGAATGAAACATCAGGGCCTTCGTCTCACAGATTGGAATTTAGGTTTGGGTTCCAGGCACTACAGGAGACAGAGGTGCTAACCCTCGATCTGGACTAGACACATTATCCAAGCACAAAGATTACCAGAAGAGTGCCGGTAATAACTATATTACACTATGGCACTTGGGCGAACTAAAATTGCCACCTTATTCTCCACCCTAGTCCGAACTGGTGTCAAGACGAGAAATAAGAGATGTTCATTTCTACTCCCTTCAGAGCCAGGGAAAGGCAAGGACTGGAAAAAAAAGAAGAAGAATGAGTACATTTCGCTCCTGAAATCTTTTTTGTTTATCTTACACTAAAAAAAAATGTTTCTATACTTTCCTTGAAAGTGCTAATGCAGTCTCCTTCTAATCCAAAGGCGTTTCAATAAGCATTCCAGCACTGTGCATAAATGGAGTCAGTATTATAATTTCACAATGACTGTACAGAAAAACTTAGAAATGCGAGGGTTACAATTAAGAGAAAATACACTCAGTTGTTTAGAACCGTTACATAGTCAGAAACCAAAATACATATTGAAATCAGTTTGTTCAAAGTATAGAATAATTTATCATTGAGAGAAACATGTTATATTACATAACCTTTATTTTCTGACTGCATTTAAATTGTATCCACCCAAACCTTTGCTAGACTGTGAAGATGGATAATACATACTCTCCTTCTTTATAATTCTCCCAGTTACATTACTCAGGGTAGGTACTCCTTCATTTACTGTTTTCCAACCAATACATTCAAATGAAGGCTGTGACGTTAATGAAAAACATTCACTTTATGATCTCCAGTTTGGCAGTACGTTTACCACTGTGGCTATTTTACCCAGATAATTGATCAATAAAGCAATAACATTTTTTAAACAAAAACAAAGCCCCCTGGAGTTTCATGAATTCAGTCCTAATTTTATCTATAGGGAAAGTCATGATGATTCTAGCTCCAAAATACAGTTATCAAACTGCAACCGTAGACCTTCATGCAATGGACTGGAGTTGGGTTATAGTTGCCCCTTTTAACCAAGGATGAGCTCTCTGGTTTCCCATGGCTACAACTGCTTCTTAACTCTGAGATCTGTGATTTGCTTTCTGTCGATCCATTAGAGTAGTTAAACTCAGCTTGCCCAGCCCTTGTAGGCATTTGAGTTTGCTCCTGCTGTTTAGCCTTGACCAAAGAAAGGTCCTGCGTTATCTTCCCACCCATGTCGATACCTCTAACATCTTCTGCAGAGCTCTGGAAAGGACCCATGGAGCTGCGATTAAGGTGGAGGGCACTCATACAGCAGCCAGACCAACTGTGCTCTGCCCACAACATCAGTGGGAACAACTACTACCCCCAACATCATCCTTTTTTTAATGCTTCACGTGCAAATAGCCATGAGATCCACACGTTACTTCTGATTGCCCAGGGTGATTTCTACTATGTATTCTTAAAATGCCAAGCATATCAAGAACCAGCTGTTCTGTTGTTTTATATTCCAACATTCTTAAAGGCAAAATATAAGGCAATTTTCTTGGTATTCTAATGTGATCATTATTTATCAGAACTTCACAGGCTATGTATGCAGTTGTCCATCAAAACTCAAAGATGAGATCCTTATAAAGAGAGATAACAGGCCATTGAAAATATACTGTTTTTGCTGACGGTCTTTAGTCCTCCACTGGGTTCTTTTTTCTGAATGCCCACTTTTCTCCTTCAGTGGCTTTGATTAAAATTCTGGAAATATTTGCAACTTGCTGGTAATCTCACAGGCAAATGTAACGCAGGCCATATTCATCTGTCGCTGGGCTTTAAATGTCCCTTCTCTTGTCTCATACAAAAAGCCTCATCCACCATGTATTTTCATTCTTTCAGCTCCTCTCAGGTTATTGATCTTTGTGTTATTTCTGCAAGCACATGGAAAGGTTTTATGTGTATGAATTAAATCTGGGATGCATAGAGGCTGCTCTACTCAGCTGAATATGTCTTTAACACACTTCAAAGTGAATCTTAAAAAAAAATCCTCATTAAAAGCTGTTTCCCATTATAAGTTCTAAAGTTACTTGATAGCCTTGTGCAGTTTTACAACATGCACTAAATATAAATGAAGAGCAAATAAAAATAAATATTACACATCAGGAGTGCTCATAAAACCCCTGTGCAATTGTTCTGTCCTCTATCCAAGCCCAAGAAAGTAGCACCTAAAATCCCAGTTTTAATGTTCTGTACTTTCTATAAAAACCTTATGACTGTTCCTAAGATAAGGCCATATGCTTAAGCCAACATTAGGCAATTTCTCTTTTTCTCCCTATTAAAACAACAAAACAACACAAAAAATCTGGAAGCTAAGCAAATCAGTTTTAGATTCTTAGTATCAACTTTTTAAAATTAGGAATGTAGAACATTTTAATATTAAAAGCAAATTATTCCTCAGGGATTTATTTTTCAAAATATTTAATACTAAATGTTTTAAATGCATGATTTTACCCAGTAGATAGGCTTGTTGGCCCTGGGGCATAAATACACATCATGACATTTTAACAACTGAAAAACAGTTTATTCTCTTATCACTGACAAGGGGTTTATTCTATAATAGCATGCATGATGTGCTAAGAAAATAAATCAAGAACCACTCAAACAATCTCTACAGGGATCAAAAAATACAGCTGAATGAAAAATACAAATCTGAGGGGCACCTGGGTGGCTCAGTCGGTTGAACATCCAGCTTCGGCTCAGGTCATGATCTCACAGTTCGTGGGTTCGAGCCCCGTGTCAGGCTCTGTGCTGACAGCTAGTTCATGTGTCTGGAGCCTGTCTTTAGATTCTGTGTCTCCCTCTCTTTCTCTCTCTGATCCTCCCCTGCTCATGCTGTCTCTCTCTCTCTCTCAAAAATAAATAAAATATTAAAAAAAGAAAAAAGAAAAATACAAATCTGAGTAGTTAGTGACTTCCAACACTAATCTGGGGTGTTCAATTTCATATTAATCATTTATTCTCTCATTAATAACTATTATTAATATTACTATATATATTAGTTAATTAATATTATATTAATATATTACTATAGATGTTACTATAATATTAGTAATATAATAATTGTATTAATGTGAATTGATATTTGATGAACAACCAATCTATAGAGATACATAATTTATATATGTATCCCAAAAATTGTGCATTCTAATAACAGACAATATAACAATGGTTTTATATTAAAAAACTGGGGGGTGGGGGGCTGTAACTAAGGTAGAATAACTGAAGAACCACAGTCAAAATCTACAATGTATATAAAGATGAACACAAAATGCATCAAGGTGTAAAGCTCTCTGAGAATAACTCAATGCACAGAAAAATTAAATTCTGACCATGAAGGAGTGACTATTTCTGTTCCTGATTTGCCCAAGTAAAAATAGAAAGGTATTTTCAATGAAAAAAGGCAAAATATAATGAGCAAAAGACTTAAAAAGACATTTTATGAAAGAGGTTATCAAAATAGCCAATAAGAACATGAAAAGATGCTCAACATTATTACTCAATAGGGAAGTGCAAATTAAAATCCAAAATAAGATACCTCTAGCCACCTACCTAAATGGCAAAAACTAAAAAGGCTAATAATTCCAAGTATTCGCAAGGATGTAGAACGAGAAATTCTCATATACTGATGGTGGGAGTATAAATTGATAAGTTTCCAATGAATTTGGAATGGCACGTGATAGTCATTATTAAAATTAAATACATGCCTACTATGGCCAGTAATTCCACTCTTACATACATTCCCAAGGGAAATGAATGAGTATTTCTACTAAAAAACAAGACAAGAATTCTTAACAACTTTCTTCATGATCATCAAAAACTAACAACTCAAATGTTCATTAATACTAGAATAAATCAATATTTTTGTGAACTATTCACTTGCCTAGGAGTTAAAAAGAAAAAGAACAATTGCTTAATACAATTAACATGAATGATTTTTATGGATATAATCATGAGTTAAATGATAAAAAAAAACAGCCTGTGTTTTTATAAATTTTTTATAAAAAATTTTAAAATAAAACCTTTCTATATAATGCAATAACTCACAAAGTAATCAGTCTTGAAAAAAGTCAGAATGATTGTTTTAGGAGGGAATTTTAGATTGGTGGGTTTTGATGGGATGGGAGCAAAATGGAGCTTTCTGGTGTGCTAGAAATGCTCTGTGTCTTCATCTAGGTAGTGGCTAAAGTCACACAATGTGTGTGTGTGTGTGTGTGTAGTGTGTGTAGAAATTCAAAGCACATTGTTAAACATACATGTAAAACTTGATCACTTGAGATTTCTGTACTTATAAAGTGTCACCTGGTAGACGTCGGTGAGACTGACTTGTCAGTTCTTCTTTGAGGGCAGAGCATGAGATGAACATTCCTGATGGCTCCTTTTCCTCCTTCCTGCCCAGCACGAAGAACCCACAACAATGGGTTATTTGTTTTCTTCAGCACATTGTTCTCTGCCGGTATGATGTGTGTATTGGTTTCTTGAGGTGCCATAATAAATTACCACAAACTTGATGACTTAAAACAACAGAAATTTATTCCCTCACAGATCTGGAGACCAGGAGTCCAAAATCAAGATGTCGGTAGGGCAGTACTTCCTCAAAAGTCTCCAAGGGGGAAGTCCGCCTTGCCTCTTCCAGCTTCCGGGGCTGAAATGGTTCTTGATTTATGGCCCATGTCCCTCCCATTCGCCTCTGTCTTCCATTACCCTTCTCTGGATCTCTGCGTATTTGCTTCTGCTACAAGAACACTTGTCATTGGATTTAGGCTCACCCAGATAACTTAGAATCATCTTATCTAGAGACTTTTAACTGAATTACATCTTCCAAGACCCGTTTTCCAAATAAGGACATATTCATAAGTTCTAGAATTAAGATGTACACATATCTTGTGGGGAGCCAACATTTCACTGCATTGTTTATGGATGAAAAGGAATGCAACTCCCCATTATAATAAAATTATTTTATTATAATATCATGTGTAACTTCTAGCCAGTTAACAATAAAAGTGTATGTTTGCTTTTTTTGCAATAAAAGTATCATGTTTTTTTCCAGATGTAAAAGAAGTTTTGATTTTTTAAATCTGATTTGACCATTCTAATCAGACTCACTTAAAATTTTTAAAAAAGATTTACTGTGATAACCAGAATATATTTATTCATCACCTCTTGATTTACTTAAACAATAGGAACCCTATTAGCAGGATATAGTATTCAAAGTTTTAGTTTTAGTTCATAAGAGAAAATTGGTTTGAGCCCGTTATAAAGGGGAGTGTGACACTTAACTTTTAGTTCACTGACTAAGGAAAGGGTTTGAAGTTACTTCAACAGGAATATCTATGGAATAGGATGGCAGGTGAGAGATGACAAAATTCTTCAGGCAAAACTTCCTGAAAAACAAGTTGAACAAGTGAACATAGAAATGTTGCACTAAAAGTATAACTATAAAGTATAACTTCTTAACTAAAATTAAGAAGCTCTGTTTTCTGCTTTCTTCTTTTACAATTGCTAACTTTTTCCTACCTTAAACCAGAATAATATATTCTTTCCTATAATTTAATACATTTCCTTTTCAAGTGTCAAACATTATATTTATAATTTTAGAAATATTAATGTCTTTTAAAAATATGCATTGTTTTTTTCTTTCTGAAATTGTTACAAATATGTGTACTTTGTATCTGCTTTGTATGTGTACTTCATATGTTCTTTTTAAAAACAAATTCAATACCATAATTAAGTAACTGAATTCATGTTAGTGATTATTGAGCAATTGTTTATACAAGACAAACATTCTACTATAAAAAAGCCTATAAGTAATTCATGGAAATTATATATTTAAAATGTAATTCCATTTAAAAATTTTTGATTTTCATACAACTATTTATCTATGCACAGGATGAAACTTGTCTTGTTATTTATTTAAAATGCAGTGGTTATTACATTGTAAGAAACAACTTCGGCTTTCATGGACAGTGTAAGTAATTATCTCAAACCAAATATCCTTAACTACTCTTTTGTCCTCTCAAACTTGAGAAGGGAATTTTAATTTGCTAAATAGCTGCATGGAAATGGAGAATGGCCTTTTATTGTTGTGCAAAAGACAAGCTTCTATGAAAACTGCTAAGAAGCATTTTCCTGCAATGAGACATTATGAGGTATAAACTTAAAAAGGCTTTTCTATCACCAATATTGAAACCGGGCAGATGTCTGCTGAATACCCCACATGTCATTAAGAGGCAGATTTTCCGAACAGTTGACTATTGGGAGCATTTTTGACAAGAGCACAAAATACTCATTGATTACCTTGCAAAGGAAAATTTTAGTCCCCTTGACAATTTTGTAGGTGTTTTGGAAGATGGAAGGCACAGGCAAGTAGCAAACCAGATTCAAGAACATAAAGGTATATAGCAGAAGCTGAAGCTGACTCTACACATTTTATAGGAGCCAGTAGCTGGGTCCTATCATGGATGCATTTTTTCCCTCAAAACATGCTGGGATTCCAAATGGTCTGGAAATAGCAGGAAAGAGGCCAGAAACTAGCCTACCTGAGTCAGGAGAGACCACTTGGTTACAGGTGCAAGCTAGGGGAGAATAGTTAACAAGGGAGGAAAGTGTGCTTAAATTTCAGGCACACCCAAATTCAAAGACTATGTTAACTATTTGCGAGTTGTATAACTAGTAAATAATCTACTCTGACATCTTAAGACTTAATTTTCTTATCTGAAAAGCAGGGATTGAAGTAGTATCTACCTTATAAAGTTATGATTGACATGTAGTATATAATAAATGGCATTACCATCATTATTGTTTTATTATTGCACAGAGTTGATGAAGTAAGACTCAGTTAGTTGTTAGTATTTAACTAGCATATGTGCAGTGACACCGTTGTACAATGGGGTACAAACAGCAAGTTTCTGGAAGGGGATGCTGTTTGTTACCACATAAGTGGTATGTCCTAGTAACTTTTTAGTATAAGTTTAAGACCTCAGTCAATCCTTGGTAGTACTGGGGACAATGTATTTAAAAATGAGAGATATGCCTTAGAATATAATAAAAATACACCTTTTCTTTTTCCTTTTTTCTGAGGTAGCTCTATGCCGATTCTGGTGCTTAACCTAAGGTGAGAGCCTCCATCACAAAGGGAGAAATTTGTTAAGAGTTAAGCAGTATATCCAGTCACCACCACGCAGACTAAGATGTAAGGAAGCTGGAACACACATTCAGAAGTCAATGGAAAAGACCAAATATGCAGATTTGGGAAACTCAACAGGGATTTGAGAAAAATCTCATCTCTACAGGCATGCCAGTCTTAGAGTCTCAGCCCAGACCCACTTGCTTAGGAAAACTCCTCATTTAGATGGGGCCACAGCCTTTATTCTATCACGGGCCTTGTTTAGAGTTTTGGTTACACAATATCAAGAGGGTCAAACTCTGCTGAAGACAGGTTGCTATGGGTTGATTTACTCGCCTGCCAAATTCATATAATTAAGTCCTGAGCCCACTACCTCCTAATATAACTGTATTTGAAGATAGAGCCTTTAAAGATGAATTAAGTTAAAATGAGGTCCCTAGGGTGGCTCCAATCCAATCTGACTGGTGTCTTTATAAGAAGAGGAATTTGGATACAGACACGTACAGAGGGAGGATGATGTTAAAGATACAGGAGATGACAGCCATCTACAGGTCAAGGAGAAAGGCATGGAACAGATTCTTCCATCACGACCCTTGGAAGAAGCCAAATTTGCAGACATCCGGCCTCCATAACTGTGAGAAAGTAATTTCTCTATTTCAGCCACCCAGCTGGTCGTATTCTATTTTGGCGGCCCTACCAGACGAAGGAAGCCTTCATGGGCGCAGGGGGTCCTGACAGGCAGAGAAAATGGAAGTGTTTCCGGAAGGAGGTCAGTGTACCTGGGTCATGAGTTCTGGCCAGAAATAAAAAATGAAGACCAAAAGAGACAAATTAGTTCAAAAAGTAGAAATTTGAGAAAACAAAATGCTCAGAACAACAGTCTCAGTTTGCCAAGGGCTGCTGGGCAGGCTTCTTCCCAACCCTCCTGTGAGGTGTCTTTGAGCCTCATCAAGCACCTGGCATTATTTGGGCACCATTAACCAGAAAATTTCAGCAATCCTCATAAATTAAGACTAAGAAAAGATTGTTTCTTAACACTTGAGACACTAGGACCTAAACAGATTAGCTTTGAACAGTGGCAAGGTATTCTTGATGTGGGTTGTTGTTTTTTTTCCTTGAGAAAAAAAGGATGACTGTTTTTTCCCACTATTTTCTTGTTGTGACCTTTTCATCTGCCTTCACCTAATCTGATGATGCAAATCTACCCACACAAACACGTCCTATCCCCATAGTTTAATAAAACCACCTTTTTGCACCGAAGATGCCTCAAGAATTATTTCTTGTCCATCGGCTCCAAATCCCAACACTTCAAACCACATCAGTAGCTGTATGAGAAAAACTAACAAGAGGGTGAGCTAGGGAATAATAGAGAAGAGTAGCTATTTCATAGAATGGTCTGTAAAGACCTCTCTGATGAGATGGCATTTCTTTCAAACTTGACAATTGGACTATAATCATGGTAAATTCTGTTCCATGCTTAGAATCTGAACATTTTCGCTATAAGGTACAGTGCAATAATGACAAATTTCTTCAACCAAACCAGAGTTACATGCCTCATATCCTTCTAAAAGCACAAAGATTCCCTGGACACTAAAAAGTTCATGTAAAAAGAAGATAAATGAGTAGACTCTGGTGCACTGTCTTCTAGTTTTATGAAATTCCAAGCTCGCTGTAAAAAGCTTACAGAAATACGCAGTTCACTGGGTTCAGTGCTTGGCAAGGCTGCACACAGCACTTAATCCCAGCCAAAGCACTACTTGTATGTTCCAGTCTACAAGAGAAATAAATTTCAGCATTCAATTATCAGCTCTAGTCACAGTGAGTAGAGACAGGGGAAGATATACTTTGCCAGTGTGAAAATAACCTGAGTCTCAAGCAGGTTAGCTGCTTTAATAAGTTTTCATAAAGTACTACATGCTTTGGCCAATGGGATAGCCAAATGTGTATAATGTATATAGTGATTTCTAAGTTTTTAATGATTGTAATCTGCTCAATTTTAGAAATTTTCCTTTATTAAACAAATTATAGGTGTTTATCTTGGAAAGATCACAAGATGCAGAAAAGCAAAAGAATAGTAAGACAAAAAATGACTGCAGTGGTAGATCAAAGGTAGTAATGGCCCCGGGTTGTCACTCCTCCCTATATCTACTACCTTAGCCTGTAGTTCTGTAGTGCTTTCCTATTCTGTGCTAGGTCATTTGACGTGCTTTAGGCCAATGAGATTATGACAAGTGTAATGCAAGCAAAAGAAAGAAAGGTGCTTGCCTGATTGAATTCACATGCTCAGATGCTCTGCCACCATGATAAGGACATGCCCATGCTAGCCCTCTTGTGCCAGGAAGAGGAACGACACAGGGACCAGCACAGAGTTGCCCCAGTTATCCTAGTTAAAGTCATCCTAGAAGACACATACTTGTAAGAGATCCTAGCCAAGATCAGCAGAGCCACCTACCCAACCTTCAGCTGACAGTAAACTTGAGACATGCCCAATCCAGGCCTGATCATCTGAATTCTGCTGATTTGGAAGCTAAAAAAGCAGTTGCCATTGTATTCTCTGTACCAATCTTTATTAGGGAGAGTTGTTGTGATAATCAATTTCTGATATGCTGACCACCATGGAACAGAACAATTTAAGATTGGTCTAATTTTACTTTCACTTTTTGTCCAATTCATGGACTTTAAAAAATTTTTTTAATGTTTTACTTGTTTTTAATACAGAGAGAGACAGAGCATGAGAGGGGGAGGGACAGAGAGAGAGGAACACACAGAATTTGAAGCAGGCTCCAGGCTCTGAGCTGTCAGCATAGAGCCCGACCCAGGGTTCAAACCCATGAATGTGAGATCATGACATGAGCCGAAGTTGGAGGCTTTAATCAACTGAGCCACCCAGATGCCCCTAATTCACGGACTTTTTAAATGTTAAAGATACCTTCAGCAGCATAGAGCACTGTGAGTTCTAGTTTCTGTGATTTAATCATAACATTGGGCTAAAAGAGATATTAGCAGAGAAAAATCCAACTGTAGTCCTGACAATAATGTTTACTAGGGTAAAATAAGCAATTTCTGATTTGCCATTCAGGCAATCAGCAAAGAAAATCTCAGGGAGTTGGGAAGAGTAGAGTAGACTATATTATCAAGTCAGGAGAGTAAAATTAGCTAGCTGTAAGTAGTGAACCTAAAAATAGGGTTGGGCTGAGGGAAGGTATTCCAAAAGGAAGTGACACTTAGGGCTTTTGCCATGAAAGCAACTTTAGCCAACTGAGGTAAACAAAAGACCTTATTGGAAAGACTCTGGGTAGCTCACGGAATCAAAAAGAAAGACAACACAGCAAGTTTAAATAATGATAGAAAAGGGGTACCCTTAGAGAGCTCAGTAATACTAATATGTCTCTTCTGGATGCTTCCTCTACAGCAAGTCGGTTTTAACCACCTTTAGCTTAAGTTGTTACTTGGCTCAGAGTTAAAAACCTGGCAAAGATTATTCAAATGGCCTCAGGTTATACACTCCCCTCCCCCACTTATTGAACAGGGGAAGGGGAGCTAGACACTGTGATTGACAGGGTTAAAAAGGAAAAAAAAAAACGAACAAAAGGAGTCATTTCCCCCCATGACAGCAAACCAAGACTTCATTACAGTTTCAATTTACCCCAGGAATGTAACCTCTTAACAGTCAGTCAATCTGAATTTTGGTTGAATATTATTGTTTAACAACAGCCACCCCAGATCCATGGAATGAGCAGAAGGAATATCTATAAACTAAGGGGGAACTGTTTCAGGACAGGCAAGAGCAATAAATGTCTACTAGAAACAAGAAGAGCAAGTGCGAATGTTCTGGTTTATATCAGACAATAAAGGGAATTAGTCTACCTACTTTGGATGGGTCCCTGGAGGAGAAGGGAAATGGTCTGTTTGCATCAAGAGACAGATGTCCCCCAAAGGTCTCTCTATCTAAGCAAAGGCTGGTCTCCTATTGCCCTGAAGGAGTTTAGCAGCTGGGAGGTGTCCTTGTCATGAAATTGTGATTGCTTCCCAGCATGGATTCCAGAGAGTTCTGGAAAACAATCCAGTAAAAATAGCTACTCCAACGCATATAGATCTGAGACCAATGGCAGTGGGGGCCGTATGACTGACTCAGACAGGTAGAAATGAATCTGACCATAATTCCTAAGTAGAAATTCTGAATACCCCATTTTCTTGTTCTAAACAAGGTAGATTAAAGTATAATATGATAAAAAGTAAATTTAAGGCTTCAGTTGGGAAAAATTGTACTTCTCACATGTGCTAAATTGACCCTTGTGTCATGCAAATTTCTCCTGCCAAATTTTTCCTGAAGTAATCCAACAGGGATAAGTGATCAGCTAAACCCCCCTACCACATCTGCAGGGCTCAGGGCAAGAGTATAATGGAGTATAACTCATATTCCACAGTTATAGAAATATAAAAAGATTTAAACTAAGCCGTTAAGTAAAATAAGTTCTACTCTTCTACCTTGACAAATACTCCTGCAAAATAACCTGGGAAGTCAGGTTTAAACTTCAAATTCTCTGGCAATTTAGGGTGCTGGGCCCAAATACAGAGGGTGTGGAGAGCCCACCCCAAGCCTCTGGCCTGAGGCATGCACCAATTTTCTTCCTACCTCAGCTCCATCCCACACCTCAAAGGCCTTCATGAACACACGTGCAGAAATCCCAGCTCACCATCAATGCCCCACATCCTCCATCAGCCTTCCACTGGCCACATTGGGGAGCAGGGGTATGTGCACCCGTGCGTTTGTCTCCTCTTATAATGACAGTCCCTAGTAAAGGGTCTGTTAAAGTGAGCCCTGTGTTATAACACCAAGATTTCCCCACAGTGAAAGACTGTTGCCTCATTTTATGGGAGTGCAGTGGGCAGATTGTAGTTTATTAGCCCCTTTAGGATTGCTGCAACTGCAGAAAGCTGAATCACCAAGGTCATGTTCATTCTAGGGCAACCCACATTCAGTGACTGATTGATGTGACGCCATAAAGGCCTGCCCTCCCTGGGCCCGCTTGGGCCAGCTGAGAAGGGCCATTCCAGCTCCAGAGCTCCCACACAGTTAGCCGAGACATTCGCTGGACCCGTGACACAGTTCGACTTCTCTCTCTCTCCCCACTCCTGCTTCCTTCCACGAGCTTCCCCAGGTGTCCATCTCAAGGGCATTCCTTTCTACACATGCTACATGCTGACGTCCTCAGAGTCTGCTTCCTGCAGAATCTAATCTGAGCATCCAGAGATACTGGAAGCAGCTTCAGTGCTGTTTGAGCAGGAATCTAGAATGCTGTGCTCCAAAAAAGGCAGAGCATAGGCTCAGGTGGGCATATTCCCTTCATCCTACACTGGGTAGTCTACCAGAGTGGGTGCTTTAAAGAATGGGACCTAACTGAGGGGTCGTCTTGACTGGATCTAAGGTCTAATTGGCTACACTGCTTTTTAAAGGTCCTCAATGGTTTCCCCCCTTATGCTATCTACATTAATTTCCTGTGCCTGCTGTAACCAATTGCCACAAACTTAATGGCTTAAAACAACAAAAATTTATTATGGTACAATTTTGGAGATCAGAGGTCTAAAATTAGGTCTTAGAGTGCTAAAATCAAGGTGTCAACAGGGCAGTGCCCCTTCTGGAAACTCCAGGGGAGAATCATTTCCTTGTATTTTCTAGTTTCTAAAAGGTGTCAGATTTGCTGGCTCATGGTTCCTTCCTCCAACTTTAAAACCAGCCATGTAAGATCTTCAAATATTTCTCAGACTCTGTCACTCCTTCCTCTCTAAGGACACGTGTGATTACATTTAAATATAAATGCCCAAATAATACAGGAGAATCTCATTTCAAGATACTTAATTTAATCTGCAAAGTCTCTTTTACCACTTCTGGTAACATAGCCACAGGTTTCAGGGATTAGGACACAGACGTTTTGGGAGGATATGATTCTGCCTACCACATCATGGTAGAGTGGAAAGTCTAAATTTTAGCTTATGTTTTGAGGTTAACTCCAAATCCTAATACCTCAGTGAATCACCGAATAATTGCAATCATCTTCTTATGGCTTGAGGTGAAGACCACACCATGATATTTTTAAAAAATCCTTCAAAGAGTTATCTTTATTTCCTGTCTCTGATTATTTCCATTTTTTTTAATCTTGCATCCACTCCAGTGAGGTGCTCAACCTGATCTCTCCACCATTACTAATCATACAAAGGTAACCACTGATCTCTGCATTTCTAAATTCAACAGTCCTCCTCAGTCCTTATGGTACTTGATGTATCAACAGCCTTTCACACAACTGGTCACTTTCTCCTCTTTCTTGCTATCTCATTCTACTTTCTTTACATTGTGTAGTATCTTCTGGTTTTTTCTCTTACCGTTCTGTACTCTCCTTCTCAGTCTTGTTTGACTACCCCTTCTTATCTCCCTATAATTTTAACCTCAGAATGTTCCTGATACCTTCTCTGTTTGGGGCTGAATTGTATTCTGTAAAATTTGTATGCTAAAGGAGCCCTAATCCCCAGTACCTTAGAATGCAACTGTTTTGAAGTTAGCGTCTTTGAAGAGGTAGTTAAGGTAAATGAGGTCATAAGAAAAGAGACTCTGAGAGGTTCACACACAGTGAGAGAAGGCCATATAAGGACACACAGAGCAGGTGCCACCTTTATGCCAAAGAAAGAGGCCTCAGGAGAAACCATGACTGTGGGCACCCTGATCTTGGACCTCCAGCCTCCATAGCTATGAAAAATAAAATTCTGTTTAAGCCACCCAGTCTGTGATATTTTGTTATGGCAACGCTAGCAGACTAATATACCATATTTGGATCCTTTCCCTTTTTTATCCACACACACTCCCTTGGAAATCTCATCCAAGAAGTTTCAAAATGTCATCTATATACCAGGAACTCCCTAATTTATACCTCCAACTCTGACTTTCTTAAATCCAAACTCATATATGCAACCACCTACTCTCCTTGAATTCCCCATGGGGAGTAATAAATAGGCTTATTTAATATGCAGTTTATTTAATGCTATTATTTGATAGGTGGAAAGTTGGGCTCTGGATAGACCTCCTCAAACCTTCCCTTCTCTCACCCGCTTCCCCAGCTCAGTAAACGGCAAACACAATTCTTCCAGTTTCTCAGCTCAAACACCTTGGGACTGTCCACGATTCCTCACCTCTCTCACACCCCATGTCTTATCCATCCATCAGCAAATTCTGTCAAGTCCAGTTTTGGAATGTATCCAGAATCAAACACTTCTCATCAGCTCTACTGTTAAGACTCAAGACCAAGCCACAATCATCTTTATTCTGGATTCCTGCAATAACCTCCTACCTGGTCTGTGCTTCGACCCTTGTCATCCTAAAAACCATTGCTAATACTGTGGCCAGAATAATTTCTTTTAGCCATGAGATTCTTCTGCTCAAAACTCTCCAGTAATTTCCCATCAAATGCAAAGCAAACAGCAAAGACCTTTGCGTTCCTATGTGCTCTAACATCCTGTTAGTTCCCTATCCATTCTCCTCCTCTGTCACCATGCTTAGCCACACTGGCCTTCCCCATACTTCTGCATGCTCCAGAAATGCTCCCACCATAGGGCCCATGTATTTCCGGTCTTCTCAGAGGGAATATTTTTCTTACAAATAGTGACATGGCTCACGTCCTCACCTTCTTCAGATATTTATTCAAATGAGAACTTCTCAATAAGGTCACCCCTGTTTATACTGACTGAAATTACAACCCCAGACATTTCCTCTACCCCTTACTTTTTTTTCTCTTTGGTATTTATGAACTTTAGTATCTTACTTATTTATTGTGTTCATTTTCTGGTTGTTGCACTAGAATGTAGCTCCCTGGTGGCCAGAATTGGAGTCAGTGTTTCCATCCTTCACAACGAGATTGCCTGGCATCTGGTCACCACTAAATACCTAATGGCTGAGTTAGTTAAGTGAATGTTCTACAGGGGAAGGGGAAGAGCTCAGCACTGCTGGAGAGGAAGGGAAGGGATGGGATCTTCATTTAAGGTTCCCCCAGAGGAGAGCCTAGACTAAGGACTTGGTTCCAGTTGGTTTATTTGGAAGCTAATTTTAAGAAACAGGAGTGAGGGAGGAAGGAGGGAGGGTCAGGACGCTGAAGAGGGAAGGCCATTATATGCTGCATTACTAGAGTCTCTGCTATTGGCAGAAAGAGAGGATTCTGCCAGAAATCCTGAGAAGCACAGATGGAAGGTCTCCCAGAACTGATCACCCAAAGGATAGGCGACTGGAGCATTTTTCCACTGGCTCTCATCTCCTTTCAGTCAGGGCTCCCCCTGATGTGAATATCTCCCCTGTTCATGCACCTTTGGGCTATGCAATGCCAGCCAGATAGAAGACTCCTGTGTTGGAGAAGGCCCTGGGGCAGAATGCAGGCAGACATGGCAAGCACTTATTGGAAGGTTCTGGCAGGGAAAGAAAAGTATGACCTTTCGAGATCTGTCTACCACAGCTGGGATTGAAATCAGAAGAGAACTGAGTAAATGTAACACAGACACCAAGGGCCTCTGTTTCAGATGAAGACAAGCATAAGGAATGTTAATACTTGTGACTATCACTGAATGAAGATTTCTCATTTTGCCATAATGCACACAACAATAATACTCCCAATTATTCTATTCATACTGCACTTTCACCCATATTTGTGTTTCCCAATTTCCCCATGAAACAACTATTATCATTATTTTTAAAGGCTAACAAAGGGGAAGGAACAATAATATTTCTTATAAAGCTACTAACATAGCAATCAGAGATAAAATGATAAAGATTTAAATTAAAGCAATCAGAGACAGTTTTGCCCAGCAAATTGGCAAAGTTGTTCTTAGCAACATATTCCCCAGTGTCAGTGTGAATACAATGAAATGGCACCGTTCTATATGAAGAAGGGAAAACTCACACATCTCTTCTGGAGGAGACGTTGAAAATATGTACCAAACGTCATTTAAAAAAAATTATTCATTGCAAATTGCTAAGGCCACTCTGGAGAACAGTATGAAGATTCCTTAAAAAACTAAAAATAGAATTATCCTACAATCCCACAATTTCACTACTAGGTATTTACCCAAAGGATACAAAAATGCACATTCAAAGGGGGACAAGCATACCAATGTCTATAGCAGCATTATCAACAATAGCCAAACTGTGGAGAGAACCCAAATGTCCATCAATTGATGAATGGATAAAGAATATGTGGGAGATAGAGATAGAGACAAAGACCAAGATAGAGATAGAGATAGAGATAGAGATAGAGATAGAGATAGAGATAGAGATAGGGACAGAGATAGATATATAGATATATAGATTATGGAATACTACTTGGCCATCAAAAAGAATGAAGTCTTGCCATTTACAACAACATGGATGGAACTAGAGTGTATTATGCTAAGTGAAATAAGTCAGTCACAGAAAGACAAATTCCATGTGGTTTCACTCATGAGTGTAATTTAAGAAACAAAACAGATTAAGGGAAGGAGCAGGGAAGAGGAGAAAGGGAAACAAACCACAAGAGACTCTTAATGATAGAGAACAAATATGGGTTGACAGGGGGAGGTGGGTGGGAGATGGGCTAGATGGGGGATGGGTACAAAGGAGGGCACTTGTGATGAGCCCTGGCTGTTGCATGTAAGTGATAAATCACTGAATTCTATTCCTAAAACTGATATTGCATTGCATGTTAACTAAAATTTAAATTTAAAAAATAAAATATTGTGACCACATGTAAAAAAATAAACAGAAAATAAAATGCACCATCTGTTTCCTTAAAAAAACCAACAAAAACAAAGTCAGTCATGATCCTTGACCCAGTGATTCCATCAAGGTAAATAGAAAATGTATATATATCATATATATGATATTCAGTATAGTCTTATTTTTAATAAAAAATAATTAGAAACAACTTAAATGCTCAAAAACAGGATAGCAAAACATATATATGGTGTATCCATATGTTCTTATCCTTTGGATACTTTAAAATTCATGTTTTTGAAAAACACTTTAGTTTAGGGGACAAAGCATCTTTTAAAACTATTTATCCATCATACTATAAATTTAGCTCAGGTATAAACATATACACATATACACCTATACTATACACAAATATGGTAATCAGTATATTTACTTATGTGCTAATATATCTAATAGAAAAAAAATCAAGAATAAAGTAAAACAAAATATTAATAGTGGGTAATTTTGAGTAGCTAGTTATCTGAGTAGTCAATAATTCAAAGCACTTTTTAAATATTATTTGTATACTGTTCAGTGTTTAAATTTTCAGACATAAATTGAGAAATAATTTTTTTAATATATAAGAAAATCAGTAACAGTTTTCTTTGTTTAAGGAAAGAGGACTGCTAAATATTCCAAAGATAAATAAAATACCAAATAATCCATATTCCTTTAATTTGGATCCCTTACATTTTTAATAAGCTGTTTTGCTATATTTGGAAAGATTAAGGACTAGCCTTCCTCTGCCCAAACTAGAATTTTAAATAAATCAATATTAAGGAGGTAGAGTGATCTATTGAGTTCTTTTGGGGAAAAAAACTGTAGATGTTATTGATTGTGAAAACTCTTAAGAGCAAATGAAAAGCAAGGCAGCGAACTTTATATTTAGTACAGATTCTTGACTCTAGCTATGATATAGTTATCCAAGCTACTTCCCTTGGGCAGGATCACAAAGGAGTCTGCAAAATGCCTCAAGGTCAGGCAGGGTCACTGAATCAGTCTGGGTTATGGAATAGGAGCCAGCCTGAAGCAAAATTTGGAAACCAACGGATTCTGTCTTCCGCACTGTACGTGCCACACACATGTGCACAAACTGATCCTTCTTTGGAGTTCTTCCTTCCACTCTGTGCCTGTAAAGCACCCCGTCCAGTGTCTGAGCCCTGGACACTCACTCAGCTTCAGAACTGACCCATTATAGTTCACGCTGCCTTCCCAGTAACAGCTCGACCCATGTGACTTTTGCCACTCTTCCCCTTGTCTGTCCCCAATCTCCAACCAATCTGGAGGATCACTTTGTCCTTTTAAACAAATTTTAAGAGCTGACTGGGTATGAAAATTGGTTACGGGATTTCCTTCTTCAAGCAGCAGACTCAGATTGACAAAGGGCCATCCAGAGGTCACAAGTCAGAAGTATGGGTATAGCCATGTGGACAGGACAACAGGTACTGGAAATACTCTGGGGCAGGCAAGTCTTTTGAGTTGCCCATATCAACAGGCAGCCATTCTGACTTGTAGTGCAAAGCCCTGACCAACGTTGCACATGTTAGTTACTATAAGAAGAGTTAAGCAGCATTTTGTTGGAGTTTGGGGAAGTAAAAGCGGAAGAGGAGGCAAGAAGTGGCACAGAGCCTAGAATCTGAGATGACAGGAACACCCAAAGCACTGCCTGGAAATGGAAGGTCGAGTCAACGGGCCATCTGCGGTCCCTTTCCATGACACCGTGTCTTCAGTAAAGTGGGTGACTCACATGAAGTCTCACATGGTCCTCACTGGGAGCAACTAAGTGAGGAAAAGAATCAGAATTCTCCAAATGACTAAACAAGCAATTTTCTGAACTTCTTCAGCAAAATGAGAGTCTCTGAGACAAAAAAGAAAAAAGAAAAAAGAAAAACTGACTGCTCCCTGGGAACTCTATGTGCTGCTCAGTCTCTTGATCTGCCACCCCGGGTGGGAAGGGGCTCTAGTTGGTTTCACATGATTCTCAAAGGGATATGACACATGAGCTATAGATGCTGTTGAAATATGAGACATCATTGCCATCCCATCGTCTCAAAATATGGCCGAGATAATGGGTTCCCATTGGATCAGGCATTTCCTACAAAAGCTACTGAATGAAAGCAATCAGGTCATGGGTTTCTTTCCTTCTCATCATTTCCCTTAGGTCTTCCAGGGCCAGAAGCTCTACCAGGATGTATCCCAGCAAATGCCTCACAGAAATGTGAGCCCAGGGCAAGCTGATTAATACTTGTTGCCAAGGATACTTTAGATAATTTGAAAGTAAGAAGGGGTGTTATGTTGCATTTTCCTGTAACAAGGAAGTTACAGGAAACAATCACTCAACTTGCTGTTTGGTTCAAAGAAAGGGCACACCAATATTTTTAACTCTTTCCTAGTCAGCTGCCTTTTCTCCATCTCCCCTCTCCCGTTAACTCAAAATTCATCATTTTCTTGAATCTCTCAATCCAAATGTTACCTCCTTTAACTCACCAATAACTCATTGGCACATAAGTAACAGCGTTTACATATGTGTGTCTCTACTTCTTCAAATGCCTTCCTTGTTATATCAAAGATATATAACCTTTGAGCTTGGAACTTAGGGAATATTTAGTATTACTTGTTAAATAAAGAAAAGGTCCCTTTCCTCTGCCAGGGACTTTGCCCTTCCCCTGGAATTCTTTGCCCACTGCTTTTTGCATGTCTAGCACAGTCTTATCCCCAGGGCTTTGACTCAACTGTAGCTTTTTATTAATATTTCTTTTCTCTAAAGAAGACCTCTGCCCCAGTCACTCTCTTAGGCAACATCTTATTGATTTTCCTCATAGCAAAGGTCACAATCTGTATTTATCTTATTTCTTCCTGTACTTTTTCATTAATGTCCATTTTATAAATTATCTGAGAGCAGGAACCTTGCAAGTGCTATTTACAGCTTCCTCCTTAACACCTAGAACACAGAAAGGCATCAGATTTTTGTTGAAAAGGTAATTACCAGGTCTGGGTTGGAGAGCAGAGTTCTCTATTGGAAGTTTCTGCCCAAGACATAAACTGAGAAGTACCAGATACCCAGCCGGTAGCTTCTCTACGTGAATGTTTTTGCTTCTGTGCTAGGTCTGCACTTACTTGTTAGGCCTGCGAGGTGTGACGCTTGATATAAAAGCATAAATCTCATTAGCCTATCTGTGCAAATGTCTCTACACAGTGAACCACGGCAGCCCCGTCGGCCCAGGTCCAAATTCGTGTTAGAACTCTCTACCAGGCAAGTGGTACAGAGCTGAAATCAGTGCTGAAGAGTTTCCTTTTAGACACACAGAATTCCAAGGAGCCTTTGGTTCACTTTGTTCTCATATATCCAACTTTTTATTTTGGCAGCGGTTCGGGGGAACAGTTAGGATTTGTTTATTCCATCAAAACTGTCTGTAAGTCTTAAATTAAAATGTATTTAATTTTGTTCTAAACTTCCACAAGAGCAGCAATGTTTTTAGGAATGAAACTTACATCTATCTACATGTCAGGGTAACACACTAAGTATTTGAATACATTTCCCTGTAAGTCTCTGCATGGGCACAAAGGAGCCTTAGAAAATCTAGAACAGGGCACCATTTTTTTCTTTTTGGAAATTTTAATTTATTTTGTTCTAAACGAATTGATGCTTTCTAATAATGGCCAATCTTATCTTAATGACACAAACTTCTAGATAATGTCATTATGAAAACTGACATTCCTTAAATTCTCTTTAGGACAAAGTTATGGCTTTGGGATATATGTTCATTTTCCTTAAGAATATAACATTTCTTGATAAAGAGAACATTTTTTCCCATGAAAATATCTTCCTGTTTCTATTTTGTATATACTTGTTGAACAGCCTATTTCAATTTTCTGTCAAAAGCTACTGTGGAAAACATATATATTGTGACCAAGCAATATGTTATTTAGTTTATTTTAATTTTTGTATGCAAATGTCACAAAGTCAGTCAAGAGAAGTAAATTTGTATTTTTTCTATAAACCATTATCTTCTTAAAAGTAAAAAGCAAAAAAAAAAGTAAAAAGCAATTATTTGCAGGGAGATAAAAAGCCAAGTAATCTAATATAAAATAAGATTTTATGTTTAATTGGTCATAAACATTCTAAATCAAGTAGGCATTTTTTATCAATGTATTTTGTTAATTGAATTCAGTATTCTTTTTTTTTAATGTTTTATATATATTTGAGAGAGAGAGAGAGACAGCATGAGCAGGGGAGGAGAAAAGAGAGAGGGAGACACAGAACCCGAAGGAGGCTGCAGACTCTGAGCTAGCTGTCAGCACAGAGCCCGATGTGTGGATCAAACCCACGAACCGTGAGATCATGACCTGAGCCGAAGCCGGACGCTTAACTGACTGAGCCACCCAAGCACCCCGGAATTCAGTATTCTTATCAAAACCAGTTTATAAGTCTACTCACCAATGAGAGAGAGATCATCAATGATAAAGTCTCTCGACCACCCTTGGTACATCTCAGCCTTCTCAGTAAAGCAAAGCCTCCCCAACCTGGCATCCGTGGGTCCTCAAAGTACAGCACAGGATCCCCTCTCCTCACTTCTTCTCACACTGTATTTTCTAGGCGCCATAGACCAATCTCCATCCTCAGGTCACTGGCATGAACTTTCAGACTTCTGCGCTTTTCTGCATTACGCTTTGTCTTTATAATTTCCAACTATCCAGTCCAAAGAACCAATAAATTCCTCTGTGTCCCCATACGATTTGATGTATCTGCTTATCAAATTAATTGCTTGCATGTCTGTCTCCCTATCTTCCAGCTCCCCAACTCCTCTGGAATAGCAATCATTTAGTTTTTGTATTTCTAGTAACAGAGCATCATGCTAGCATATTCTGACCAATGAAGCACTCAAAAGTTGTCTGAATTTTGTTAATTGTTTAAATCTGCATTATATGTTTCTGCTTTGGTCTGATTTTGCTAACTATTGCCCAAAAAAGTTACAACTAATAAAAATACTATCTGTTAATTCTTGGAAGACTTGAATAATGGTCAGAGAAAACTATAGCATTTATATTGCTATGTATTTTAAAAGATCCTTATTGACTGACTGCTATGTCATTTTATCCAGGGGAATTGTTTAATTGAATATCTTCCATCTTCTCTTTAAAACAGAGGAGAAATTATGTGCATTATTCTTATAACTAGGTAAAATATTAAAAGCCCTTACTCCTTAATAATTCTTACTAAATTAAATAGTTCATATTATGCGATTAATTCCCTAAACTGGGAAATCAACTGAAAGTGAGCATGTTTGCTGAAAGACCTGATGAAAACATTTTTAAAAAGGATAAATTTACACCAAGAAATTATGCATCTATTATTCGCAATCTATGATTCATATCAAAGCAAAATCATAGATTGCATTAGCTGTCAATCTTCTAACATAAATTACATTTCTACCTTTGTTGAAAATGAAAATTTTGTCTCTCCAGTACAAAAAGAAAATTGCATACAATTTAGCTCTTTTTGCTATAGTCAGATCTATTAATATGGAGAGAAGTGATTTTTTATGGCCATACCTTCATCTTCAGTTTCAGTGGGATATAAAGACACTGGTGGGAACACTGGGTCTCAGGGCTTAGCAGTGACACAGGAAGTGAGTTCTCTGAGGCCAGGCAGATTGCCTTTGCGCCAGTGTAGTTAGAATGACAGGCCACTCTCACTAGGACTATCATTGCTATGTGTTTTCCAGCATTATTATGTTCACTAGACACACAAAATATTAAAACATCTATTTTTACACATATGAATGTGTACTAAGATTTATTTTTCTTTTTTTTAATGTTTTTTATTTATTTTAGAGAAACAGAGAGGGATAGCGCAAGAAGGGGAGGGTCAGGTTCCAACCTGGAAGACGAGTTTCACGCTCTGGGCTAGCTGTCAGCACAGAGCCTGACGCGAGGTTCAAACCCACAAACCATGAGATCATGACCTGAGCCAAAGTCAGCCACTTAACCAACTGAGCCACTCAGGTGCCCGTAAGATTTACTTTTCTAAATGTCTATTAAAAGAATACGTTGAACAACTCCCCCAACCTCTGAAAACTCCCCTACTGTGACACTGTGTACATCCCTAAATTAAAGCCAATCTTTAAATTCCAACAAATACAGGAATGAAATAATTTCAGGTAGAGTTAGCAGAAGAATGGGTAGGAAGTCAAAACTGAAGTTTGGATGATGGAAAAAATTCTGTCTCAGAAATCTTACAATTCATTACTATTTAAGAAGAAAATAAAAATTCAAAGCGTTCTGCATGCTACAGAGGAATTAGCTATATATTTTGTCAATATCAAGAAAGGGGCAAAGATTCTGTGAAGGATGGAAGAAAGAAGACTAACATCTGTGGACGTGTTTTCTCCAAAAGATTTACCTACTCAATGTTTCAATTCCTCGTTAATATATCCCATGTCATGTATTGAAAGAATAACATTTTCAAATTATTTGAAGAGTGGAGCGGCGAATATATTTCAATTTTTCCACTGCAGAATAAGAAAAGTATATTTTCTCTACTAGGACACCAGAAGGACTGGTCTGATTTTCAGAACTCACACTGCTTAGCCATAAAAAAGAATGAAATCTTGCCATTTGCAATGGTGTGGATGGAGCCAGAGAGAATTACGCTAAGCAAAATAAGTCATTCAGAGAAAGACAAATACCATATGATTTCACTCATATGTGGAATTTAAGAAATAAAACAAAGGAGCAAAGAGAAAAGGAGAGAGAGACAAACCAAGAAACAGACTCTTAACAATAGAGAACAAACTTGGAGCACCTGGATGGCTCAGTTGGTTGAGCATCCAACTTGGGCTCAGGTCTGATCTCACAGCCTGTGGGTTCAAGCCCCTCATTGGGTTCTGTGCTGACAATTCAGAGCCTACAGCCTGCCTCAGATTCTGTGTGTGTGTCTCTCTCTGCCTCTCCCTGCTCTCTCTCAAAAATACAGATTAAAAAAAACCAAATAGAGAACAAACCGATGGTTACTAGAAGGGAGGTGAGTAGGGGGCGGATAAAATAGGTGATGAGAATTAAGGAGGGCCCTTGTTGTGAGGAGCGCTGGGTGTTGTATGAAAGTGCTGAACCACCGGATTTTATACCTGAAACCTATGACACTGTATATTAACTAACGAGAATTTAAATTTAAAAAATTTTTAAATAAAACTTTTAGAAATTAATAAAAATTTTAAAAACTAAAAACATTTGTAATATTCAATAATCTGATTAGCTTAACCTTCTTTTAGACCAGTTTTTATAGGAAACAACATTTGAGAAGAGTGGTAAAGAAATAAGGCATGAAAGAATAAAGTAACAATTTTTACTGTTAGTGTATAGTAGTTCTTAAAGTCTCAAAAATGGAAAATGGCATAAGAAAAATCTACTTTAGAGTGAGGTCATAATGATATGCAGAATGTTACCAAATTGGATCCCGTTTATTAAAGTTTTAAGACTATAAGCCTGTGGACTTTCTCAGAAGCAGAATTCAGCACATGATGGTTGTTTCATATAATTTGTACATACACCAATGTGTAAAGACATCAAAGCAATATCTGAAAATAAATAGCAAAGTGTAAGAATACACCAATGTCTGACAGGATCTTTTTCCCATTATAGAAAGTATATGACATCCATAACCTATTTAGAGAGTTATTTAAGCAAAATTATACAGACATGCGCATATACATACACACTCACACACACACTCACACACACACGCACACTCACACACGCACACTCACACACACACACACGCACACGCACACATACCACTATTCTTTTCAAAACTTGTTTTATATTCTAGGGGCACCTGGCTGGCTCAGTTGGTAAGAGCATGCAACTCTTGATCTCAGGGGTCATGAGTTTGAGCCCTGTATTTTGTGTAGAGATTAGTTAAAAATCAAGTCTTTAACTAAAAAACATAAATTTGTTTTCTATTCTAAAGTTTCTCAAGATCAAAATACTATACAATGTTACTGCCCTTTCCTCTAGAGACTAGATAGTAAGACAGTTAAGAGTATGGATTTTGAAGCTAAAATACTCAAGTTTAAATCCTGACTCTCCCATTCAATTGGTATGAACTTGGGAAATTTACTTAATGTCTCTATTTCTCATATGCAAAATGAGGAATTATCTATTCCATGTAGTTGTTAAGAATTAGACTTTGAAATATGAAAAAAGTAGTCCATAAATATGAATATTGTTGTAATAAAAGTAACCCATTTAGTTCCCACTCTGAAATACTGTTAGAAATTTAAAAGTGAACAAAATTTTCATTAATGATGTAAAAAAGCCATAACTGGTTTATTCTCTTTTTCCAGATACTACTTATAAGTAGTATCACAAATGATGGGCTTTCTCTAAGCAAGCTTTGATTTGTTATTTTCTATGTTCAATGTTAGATAATTCATTCATTTAATTAGTTATTTAGACAGGGAAAATCCCAGCAAATAAAATTTAAATATGTTAAATATTAATAAATCTCTACTATCCACACATGAGTCAAATTATTTTAAGACATAAGTTATTTCTAAAATTACTACACTATAATTACTAAACTTTAGATTAAAATATGTTATCATTCTTTCATAACTTATCAGTTATTCATATGTTGGATAATGTCTTCCTAAGGCAGAAGAAGAATTATAGGATGGGTCTGGATTACACAGTTAATCAATACTTCAGTTTTGTTTTGGTTTTTAAGTCAATCATTTTAGGATATGGTGATGTCTAAATTCTATTTGAAGTAGAAAATATTGGTTCTAAGTGGACTATGAAATGTCAAATATATATATATAACAATCTCTAGACAACCACTATATATATATATATAAAGAAACTATATAAAAAATATAGTTGAAACTAGAAATCAACAACAGGTGGAAAGCTGGAAATTTTTTAAGCATGTGCAAACTGAGCCAACACACTTTAAAAAAAAAAAATGAGTCAAAGAAAAAATAAAACCTGGAAATAAAAAAAATCTCCAAACAAATGAAAATAGAAACATAGCACACCCAAACCGATAGTATGCTATAAAAGCACTAGGATGCCTGGGTGGCTCAGTTGGTTAAGCGTCTGACTTCATCACAGGTCATGATCTCGTGGTTCCTAGGTTAGAGCCCCGCATCAGGTTCTGTGCTGACAGCTCTGACCCTACAGATTGCTTTGGATTTTATATCTCCCTTTCTCTCTGCACCCCCCCCCCCACTCACACTCTGTTTCTCTCAAAAATAAATAAACATTAAAAAAATTTTAAAGTTCTGAAAGTTCATAGTGATAAATGCATCTGTTGGGAAAATAGAAAGATCTCAAATAAACAACATAACTTTACACCACAAGGAACTAAAAAAAAAAGAACAAACTCAGACCGAAGTTAGCCGAAGAAAAGAAATAAAAGTCAGAACATAAATAAATGAAATACTGGGGCACTGGTTCGCTCAGTGAGTTGAGTATCCGACTTCAGCTCAGGTCATGATGGTTAATAGGTTCAAGCCCCGGGTCAGGCTCTGTGCTGACAGGTCAGAGCCTGCAGCCTGCTTCAGGTCCTGTGTGCCTCTCTCTGCCCCTCCTCAACTTGTGCTCTGTCTCTCTCTCCGTCTCTCAAAAGTAAATAAATATTAAAAAAATTAATAAATGAAATCGAGATCAGAAAAACAATAGAACAAAAATTAACAAAACTATGACCTAGGTTTTTTGAAAAGATAAACAAAATTGACAAACTTTTAGCTAGACTGAGAATAAAAGAAGACTCAAAAGAAAAAACATTAAAAATGAAAGATGAGACCAAAAATGACACCACAGAAATACACAGCATCTTAAGAGAGCATTTATTATGTACAATTATGTCAACAAACTGGATAACCTAGAAGAAATAGATAAATTCCTAGAAATATACAGTATACCAAGAGTGAATCATGAAGAAATAAAAATCTGATCAGACCAATAATGATCAGAGATTGAATCAATAATCAAAGATCTTCCCCAATAGAAAAACCCAGGACCAGAGAGCTTCACCAATAAATTCTACCAATCATCTAAAGAAAAATGAATGCAAGTTCTTCTCAAACTCTTGCAAAAAATTAAAAAGGAAGAAACATTTCCAAATTCATTTTATGAGGTGAGCATTACCCTGAGGCCAAAGGCAGACAAGTACACTATAAGACAACTATAGATGAATATTCTTGATAAACAGAGATGCAAAAATGCTCAACAAAATATTAGCAAACTGAATTCAGCAGTACATTAAAAGGATTATACACTATGATCATGTGGGATTTATCCCTGGAATGCAAGAATGGCTCAAAATATGCAAATCAATAAACATGATGCACCACATTAATAGAATGAAAGATAAAATCATATAATCATCTAAGTAAATGCAAAAAAGGATTTGAAAATACTCATCCTTTCATAATGAAAACTTAAAACTAGGTATAGAAGGAATATACCTTGGGGTGCTTTAGTGGCTCAGTCGGTTGGGCATCCGACTTTGGCTCAGGTCTTGATCTCATGGTTTGTGGGTTTGATCCCCATGTCAGGATCTGTGCTTACAGCATAGAGCCTGGAACATTCTTCAAGTTCTGTGTCTCTCTCTCTTTCTGCCCCTGTCCCACTTATGCTCCGTCTCTCTTTCAAAAATGAATAGACATTAAAAAAATATTTTTAATAAATAAGTTTTAAAAAAGAAGGAACATACTTCACCATAATAAAGACCATATATGGCCGGGGTGCCTGAGTGGCTAAGTTGGTTAAGAGACTGATTTTAGCTCAAGTCCTGATCTTGTGAGTTCAAGCTCTACAACAAGCTCTCTGCTGTCAGTGCAGAGCCTCCTTCAGATCCTGTTTCCCTCTTTCTTCTTTCCTTCCCCAACTCATGCTCTCTCTCTTAAAAATAAATAAGCATTTAAAAATAAATACAGACCAAGAAACCTGGGTGGCTCAGTCAGTTAAGCATCTGACTCCAGCTCAGGTCATGATCTCATGGTTCGTGGATTCAAGCCCTGCACAGGGCTCTGTGCTGACAGCTCAGAGCCTGGAGCCTGCTTCAGATTCTGTGTCTCCCTCTCTCTCTGACCCTCCCCCACTCGCACACTGTCTTTCTGTCTCTCTTTCAAAAATAAACATTAAAAATTTTTAAATAATACTAAAAATAAAAATAAAAAGAACATATGTGGCAAATCCACAGCTAACATCACCTTCAATGATGAAATACTGAAAGCTGCTCCTTGAAGATCCAAAACAAGAAAAGCATGTTCATTCTCACCACCCTTCTTCGACACAGTACAGTAAGCCCGAGCTAAAGCAATTAGGCAAGACAAAGAAATAAAAGGCATTCAAATTGGAAAAGAAGAGGTAAAATTGTCATTATTTGTAAATGATATAATCCTACACATAGAAAATCCTAAAAATTCAACCAAATAACTGTTAGAACTAATCAATGAATTCTGCAAAGTTGCAGGATATAAAGTCAACATACAGAGATCAATTACATTTACATACACTAATAAAAAAGTCTGAAGAAGAAATAAAGACAAATATCTCATCACAATTACATAAGAAACAAAATATTTAGGAGGAAGTGGGAGACATATAGAGTAAATATTGTAAGACATTGACAAAAAAAAATTTTAAAAGACAAAGAAATGGGAAAATATCTCATGTACATGAATTGAAAGAATTAATATATTCTTATTATTATATGTTATTATAATTGTTATATTATATTGTTAAAATGTCCATTCTACCCAAAATCGTCTATAGATTCAATGTAATCCTTATCAACATTCCAATGGCATTTTTCACAGGAATAGAAAAAAATCATAAAGTTTGTATAAAATCACAAAAGACCCAAAGTAATTTTTAGAAAGAATAACAATGTTGGAGAAATTATATTTCCTGATTTCAAACTATACTACAAGGCTATAGTAATTAAAACTGCAGCATACTGGGATAAAAACAGACACACACACCAATGGAACAGAATAGAAAGCCCAGAAATAAATCCCCACGTGTACAGTAAACTAATAATGGACAAGGGATCCAAGAATGCTCAATGGGAAAAAAAGAGTCTCTTCAACAAACGGTGTTGGGAAAACTACATAATTGCAGGCAGAAAAATAAAACTGGAGGCCTATCTTACACCTTTCACAAAAATTAGATCAAATGGATTAAAAACTTAAACATGAGAGTAGAACGGTGGTTATCAGGGTCTAGAGGATAAGGAAATTGGTGCAATGTCATTAGAGGGTGACTTGAAAGTAGAAGATAAATAAGCTTCAGAGATCAAATGCACAGCATGGTGATGATAGTCAATAATACTGTATTAAATACTTCAAAATTGGTAATAGACTAGATCTTAAATTTTCTTACCACAAAAAAGAAATCATAATTATCTTATTACTAGAGGGTTAATTAAAGCTATAGTGGTAATCACATTGCACTATATAGATGTATCAAATCAACACATTGTAACCTTCACTTTACATGATGTTATATAAATTATATCTCAAATAAAAAATACAGTAAAAGATACAACAGATAAATTAAAATGAAACATTAAAATATTCAAACAAAATGAAAGGGAAAGGGAAAAAAGGAAAGGGAAACAAAGGAATAAAAGGAATAAAAGAGAAGAGAAACAAAGTTTTAAAAAATAATAAATGGAAGAGCTAAACCCAAATATATCAATAATTATATTAAACATAAATGGTCTAAATCCACCAATTAAATTACAGAAATGGTCAGAATGGATTTTTTTTAATGGCCCAACTATATGCTATCTATAAGAAACTATTCAAATGTAATAAACTATGTAGCTTAAATGTCGGTTTCTAGGGGTTGGCAGTTCGGGGGAAACGGGGAGGTGTTGGTCAAAGGACACAGATATATGGTTATGAGTAACTTCTAGGGCTTTAATAAACAGCATATTAGCTATAGTTAACAACACTGTTTTATATACTTGAAAGTTGCTAAGACAGTAAATCTTAACTGTTCTCACAACTCACAAAAAAGTGTTAATTACGTATAGTGGTGGAGGTAAGGTATTAAGCAACCCTACTGTGGCAATCACTTCCCATATAGATCAGTGTGTCAAATCATCACATTGTACACTTTCAATTCCTACAGTGTTATATATCACTTATATCTCAATAAAGCTGGGGGGGAAACGCCCTTTTCTTTTTTTTCTTTTTTTTTTTTAATGCTTTTTATTTATTTTTGAGAGACAGAGAGAGACAGTGCGAGCAGGGGAGGGACAGGGAGAGAGGGGGACACAGAATCCAAAACAGGCTCCAGGCTCTGAGCTAGCTGTCAGCACAGAGCCCGATGCGGGGCTCGAACCCACGAACCCTAGATCTGACCTGAGCCGAAGCCAGATGCTTAACCGACTGAGCCACCCAGGTGCCCCGAAAAAGCCCTTTTCTTACAAACAAAAGAAATAGTTGACAGAAAGTCAGCAAGGTCATAAAAGAATTGCTCAATGACATCAAACAACTGTAATTAAGTGACATTTATAAAACATTCCACTGAACAATAGCAGAATAGACAGTCTTTTAAATGCAATTAGAACAGTTAAAAATAGACTAAATCCTGGCTAAAATAAACCTTAATGAATTTAAAGAATTTAAATCAAAGTATGCTCTCAGAAAGTATTGGAATTAAACTGGAAATAGCAGAAATACAACAGGAAAAACTCCACATATTTAGAAATCAAACAACAAACTTCTAAATAATCCATTGGTTAAAGAAGAAATCTGACGGTAAATTATAACATGATTTAAAGGTGAACAAAAATGAAAATACATGTTATCTACATTTGTGGAACACATCTAAAGCTGTGCCTAAAAGGTAATTTATAGAAATAAATGCTTATGTAGATAACCCTAGCTTTAAAAATCCCAGTATATAAAAATTTCCATTACCATAGTTTAATTAAGTAATATCAGCCCCCAGTAACACTGTTCAAATTTTAATTACTACAATATATTTACTATGAGTAACTGCATGAAGTATAAACTTCACTTCTAGTTCTTCAGTCCAGAAATCACTACATAAATAAATAAAAGATATGCATTATGATAGGGGACCAATCAAATAGTTCTTTCAAAGTGTGTCAATGATTGGTCACTGTACATCTATTATTCAGTTCATGCACATACAGCAGAAAGTATAACTGCATTGTCTCCTTGTCTCCCAGTGATAAACCCATCTGGCACTTTAAAAAATGTACAGTCAAGGGGCGGTTGGGTGACCCAGTTGGTTAAGCGTCTGACTTCAGCTCAGGTTATGATCTCGCAGTTCATGGGTTCGAGCCCTCCATCAGGCTCTGTGCTCACAGCTGAGAGCCTGGAGCCTGCTCTGGATTCTGTATCTCCCTCTCTCTCTGCCCCTTCCCTGCTTGTGGTCTCTCTGTCTCTCTAAAATAAATGAGCCTCAAAAAGTTTTTTTAAAAACTAAGGAAAAATAAAATGTACAATCAAAAGAGAAAACTGGCCAACAAAGATGAATTTGCAGCAAAAACTAAAGTAAAATTTGAATGAATATAAAAGAAATCACTGACCATGGAAATGTTGACAGTGCTGTCATTCAAAAGGTTCTGAATATGCAGCCAGAGGAATTCAGTAAAGGTGAATGTGTTAACAGAAATGAGGAAAGTGGTAGTGAAAACAGGATAAAGATGCCCCAGAAGAAGTGACAATGACAAAACTTCACATTAAAGGAACAATAGGAAATATTTCACAGCATTTGAGGTACAAAGGATAAACTGTCGGAAACCAATCCCAACTGAGAAAGCAATGAGATAAACTGTCAAAGCATAGATAAGATGCTTGCTCTCATTGTAAATTATACTGCGGGAAGTTCACGGTACTTTTACTGCATTTTGATGAACAAAACATTTCAAGTCCCCAAATTCATAATGTCTCAAATTATGGCCTATTAAATAAGTATAAATTTCATTTTTTTCCATTTGCCAGCCACTTATAAACCATAGTAAGAGAGATTTTAATGTACTTATCAAAAAAATGTTAACAGTCATGAAAAATCAAAAATTTTCCTATTGATTATTAAGATTACTTTGAACGGGTTGACCTTTCATGGTCATTTTTTAGTCCAAGCACTACCAGGATCACTTGCATTAGAGAAAAAGGAAAGTCATAACTCAATAATATAAACTCCCACCTTAGATTACAAAAAGGAAAGCAAAACAGAACCAAAGCAAGTATAGGAAATAAATAATAAAAATGAGAGCAGAAATTAACAAAACAGGAAATAAAAGACGGAAAAACTGATAAAGCCAAAAGTTCTTTTCTTAGGACGAAAGATCAATAAAACTGATAAACCTCTAGTAAGTCTGACAAAGAAAAAAGGAAGATAGAAATTACCAGTATAAGGAATGAAAGAGAATCTGTCATTACAGACCTTGCTAACATTAAAAGAATCCTAAGATTATACTGCAAACAATTCTGTGCACATAAATGAGACAACTTAGATGAAATAAAACAAATCCTCAAAAATTTATGCAAAATAGTCACATTAATAGTGAATAGAAATAGACACCTAAATAGTCCTATGCCTCTTCAATTTAATTTCTAGGTAAAACCCTTTTGAGAATGAAATATACAAATGTACATGATTTCACTAGTGAATTCTATCAAACATTTCAAGAAAAAATAACACCAATTTAACACAATCTCTTCCGGGAAAGAGGAAAGGAGGGGATATACCTCCTGATTCATTTCATGAGGCCAGTATTACCTTAATATCAAAACCAAAGAGAGTGGGAAAAGAAAACGACAGATCAGTATGTCTCATGAGGTAGACACAAAAAGATCCCCAACAAAATAACACCGAAACAAATCCAGTAATATATAAAACTAATATACCCTGACCAACTGGAGTTTGTCCCAGGAAAGCAAGGTTGGTTGAACATTTAAAAATCAATCAATGCAATCTATCATGTTAACAGCCTAAAGGAAAAACAAACAAAACAAGGCAAAACAAAACACGATCATATTAGCTGATGTAAAAAGATTTGACAAAATTCAATATTAACTCATGATAAAAAACCCTCAGGAAACTAAGAATAGAATGAGGTTTTCACAAAATGATAAAGGGCATTGATGAAAAACCTACACCCATATAATACTTAATGGTGGAAGACTGAACAAAGCTAGGCTGTCCACTGTCGTCACTCCTATTTAATATTACACTGGAAGTCCTAATCAGAACAATAAGGGGTGTGGGGAGTAGGCAGTCAAATAGATCATACGGGAAAAAATAAAATTGTCTCTACTCACAGGAAACATGATATTCCATGCAGATAATCTCAACCAAATCTACCAAAAAAAAAGTCAACATACAAAGCTCAATCATATATTCCCATTTACTAGTAATAAATGATAAGCAGTAAAAATGATTTCATATACACATTTACAATAATTGCAAAAATATAAAATCTATATTCATTGATTGCAAGACCTATCACAGTAAAAATACCAACTCTGGGCCAGTGAATCTACAGATAAAACACAGTTGCCGTCGTATCCCCAGTAGGATATTTTTTTGTAGATATGGATCAGCTGATTCCAAAATTCACATAGACAAGCAAAGTCAAAGTGTTCTGAAAAAGAATAACAAATTGGAAGAATCACAATTGTTAGGCCAACAATAGAAATATACTATGGTGTTGGTGGAGAGATAAACATACACCCAGTTCAATGGAACAGAATGGAGTTTAGAAATAGACCTCCACATAGATGGCCAATTGATTCTCTCTCCCCCCTCCCCACCAAATCCTCTGTGTTCTACCTATCCATCCCTTCCTCCTCATAACCCCTGGCAACCACTGATACTTTTATTGTCTCCACAGCTTTGCTTTATTGAAAAATGCCTTATAATTGGACTCACAAAGTAGGTAGCCTTTTCAGATTGGCTACTTTCACTAATAATATGCATTTAAGGTTCATCCATATCTTTTTATGGCTTGATATAGTTCATTTCTTTTCAGCACTGGATAACAGTCCGTTTTTTAGATATACCACAGGTTACATTTCCATTCACCTACTGGACATCCTGATTGTGTACATGTTTCACCAATTATAAATAAAGCTGCTATAAACATCAGTATACATGTATTTATAAGGACATAAGTTTTCAACTCCTTTGAGTAAATACCAAGGAACATAGTTGTTAGATTGTACGGTAAGAGTATGTTTAATTTTATAAGAAACTGTCAAATTGTCTTCCTAAGTGTCTGGACCATTTTGCATTCTCACCAGCCATGAATGTGAGTTCTTGTTGATCAGTTTCTATACCAATGCTATTCTCAGTGTTTTGGATTTTGGTGTGAACTGGTATCACATTGTTGTTCCAATCTGCAACTCACTAATGACCTATGATTTTAAGCATCATTTCATATGCTACTTGCCATCTGTACATCTTCTTTGGTAACATGTCTGTTCAAGTCTTTTTGTTGTTGTTTAATTCAAGTTACTTAACATACAGTGCAGTATTGGTTTCATGAGTGGAACCCAGTGATTGATTGCTTACAGACAACACCCAGTGATCATCCCAACAAATGCCTTCCTTAATGCCCATCACCCATTTATCCCATCCCCCCATCCACTTCCCCTCCAGCAACCTTCAGTTTGTTCTCTGTATTTAAGAGTCTCTGTTTTTATCTTATTTTTCCTTTCCTTCCCCCATATTCATCTGTTGTGTTTCTTAAATTTCAAGTATGAGTGAAATCATATATTTGTCTTTCTTTAACTGACTTATTTCACCTAGTCTAATACATTCTAGTTCCATCCGTGTTGTTGCAAATGGCAAGACTACGTTTTCTGAGTGTCAAGTAATATTCCACTGTATGTATGTATGTGTATATATATATATATATATATATATATATATATATATATACACACATACACACACCATATCTGCTTTATCCATTTGTCAGTCGATGAACATTTGGGCTCTTTTCATAATTTGGCTATTGTTGATAGTGCTACAATAAACATTGGGGTATGTATATCTCTTTGAACCAGCATTTTTATATCCTTTGGATAAATACCTATTAGTGTAATTGCTGGGATACAGCATAGTTCTATCTTTAATTTTTTGAGAAACCTCCATACTATTCTCCAGAATGGCTGCACCAGTTTGCATTCCCACCGACAGTGCAAAATGGTTCCCCTTTCTCTGGTTTCCTCGCCAACATCTGTTGTTTCTTGAGTTGTTCATTTTAGCCATTCCAACAGGTGTGATGCGGTACCTCATTATGGTTTTGATTTGTATTTCCCAGATGATGAATAATGTTGAGCATATTCTCATTTGTCTGTTAGACATTTGGATGCCTTCTTTGTAAAAATATCTATTCATATCTTCTGCCCATTTCTTCACTGGATTATTTATTTGTGGGGTGTTGAGCTCAATAAATTCTTTATAGATTTTGGGTACTAACTCTATCCAATTTTTAATTTGCAAATATCTTCTCCCTTTCTGTCAATTGCCTTTTAGTTTTGTTCATTGTTTTCTTTTTCAGGTCTTTGAACTATTTTTTGAAACTGGACTATTCATTGTTTAATTGCTAGTTTTAAGAGTTCTTTGTACAGTTTGCACAACAGTCCTTTATCAGATATATATTTTGCAAATATTTTCTTCCAGACTAAGGCTTATTTTCTCATTCCCTTGAGCCAATGGATTTTTACAAAAGTGCAAAGGTAATTAAATAGGTAAAATATAGTATTTTCCACAAATGGTTAAAACAATTGGACATATATAAGCAAAGCAAAACAAAACAAAAACAAAAAATATAACCTCAAAATTAACTTAAAATTTATCACCAATGTGCATATAAATATAAAACTTTTAAAAAATTGGAAAAAAAATCTTCATTTCTTCAATTAGGCAAAAAATTCTTAGATATTATACCCAAAGCATGATTCCTACAAAAGAAATTATAAATCAGATTTCATCAAAGTTAAAATGTTTCCCTCTTAAAAGACACTGTTAAAAGAATGAACACATAAGCTATAGACCAGAAGAAGTTATTTGCAAGTCACATATCTGACAAAGATTCATATTTAGAACATATAGAGAAGCTTTTAAACTCACCAGTAAGAAAACAAACAATCCAATTAAAAAATAGCCAAAAGATGTGAATGGACATTTCACCAAAGAGGACACAGATGGCTAGGAAGCACATGAAAAGATGCTCAACAATGCTTATTAGCCTCTAGGGAAATGCAAGGTAAGACCACTGGAAGATACCACCACATAACTATTAGAATGGCTAAAATAAACAATACTGACAGTATCAAGTGCTAACAAGGACACAGAACATCTGTATTCTTTTTTATAATAAAAAGGTTTTTTTTCTTTTATTTATTTTTGAGAGAGAGAGAGAGAGACAGCGTGAGCAGGGGATGATCAGCAAGAGAGGGAGCACAGACTCCAAAGACAGGCTCCAGGCTCTGAGCTAGCTGTCGGCACAGAGCCCGAAGTGGGGCTGGAACCCACAAACTGTGTAATCATGACCTGAGCCGAAGTTAGACACTTAACCAACTGAGCCACCCAGGCGCCCCCATCTGTAATTATTATATACTGTTGGGGAGGATGCAAAATATAGTAAAGCCACTCTAGAAAATAGCTTGGCAGTTTCTAATAAAGTTACATATACTTATCATATCATCATTAGGATTCAGCAATCTCATTCCTGAGAATTTACCCCCAGAGAAAAATAAATGCATGTTAGTACAAAAATCCTTACATGAATATTACAGCAGTTCTACTGGTAATCACCTGAAGCTGGAAACAATCCAAATGTCCTGCAATAGGTAAGTGAAAAACAAACTGTGATACATTCATAAATGCAGTAGTACTCGGCAGTAAAAAGGAATGAGCTATTTATATATCAAACAACTTGAATGAATCTCACAGGCATTATGCCTACTAAAAGAAGTCAGTCTCAAATTTACATACTATATGATTCTATTTATATGACATTCTTTAAGAAACAAAACTATAGTGACAGGAAACAGATAAGTATGACTTTGTACAAACAGAAATCAAGAGAAGTTTTTTTTTAGAGTGGTGAAATTGTTCTCATCCTGATAATGGTGTGATCATACAAGTTCATTCATGTGTTAAAATCTATAGAACTGTACACCTAAAATAGTCACCTTTCTGTTCATTTAAAATTTTAAATTTTTAAAAGTTAATTCTTCGAAAAAGCGATGTTGGGTGAACTCATTTTATGATGATTTTATCTTGAGATACTTCTTTGAATGATCGTTTTTATATATTTTATATTCCTACACATTTCTCTTCCAATTTTAATCCTAAACCATTGTTTTTGTTTCTTGGTTTTTCCTGCTATTAGTACTTGTGGCATCAGCCACTCTTGAGCTATTTTAGAACTCTTTGTCCTTACATTTTAAAGAAAGCAGATATATGGGACCAGGGCGGCATTCTTCAACTTTTATGACCATAGGAATCTGATAAGATGTGTGTCAAAAAAGAAGATTTCTTATCTTCCCCCTCAGAAGTCATTTAGGAGATCCAGATGAGGCCCTTTAAAATCACCACATGGTATGAATGTGGGAGTTCCACTGGCTGTTTTTTGAAAAGCACTGCACTGGAGGCATATAAAATAAGAAAATAAGAACTCCAGTTCGTTCAGAGTCTCTCCATAAAATGACTCATTGAGCCTGGAAATTGGTAGAACACAACATTAGTCCGAAGAACTTCGGTTGTTGTAATCTAGAAGGTACTCGTAGATTTGCCTATGAAAGTATAAACATCATGACTGATGTCTGAGTAATGTACTGGCTATTTGTTGGAGATTGGATTTTTGAATGCAATATTTTAAGAGTGTTACTCTGATATGAACATCTCCTACAACTTTCACAAAAAATGGATCAAGTTTTTTTTTCACAAGAAAAACAGAATCACAAATTGTACTGTCCCCAAGAACTTAAAATCACCACATGTTACAGATGTGCATAGCAATATGTAAAAAACAAGGCAACAGCTATTAACAATACATTTGTTTACCTTGAGCCTTATAAAACGAATATATTTGTGTGTGCATATGTGTATCAGTATACATATACAAACATATACATGCAATATATACATATATGTATATACATGTGTATACATACACATTTATGTATATATAAATGTTGATAATAATTCCAGGTATTATGTACATTGAGCTAACTGCTTTGTACTTATTTTGTTGTTTCAACTTGGAAGGAATATATTATTATATTGCCACTTTACAGATGATAAAATCAAGGGCCAATTAAAAAACACTTATTATCCTATTTAATTACGTCAATTTTCTTGTGTCATATTGTAGTACAGTTATAGAATCCCTTGATTATAAGCAGATTATAGAATCCACTTTTGCAACTTCTTTTAAGTCTGTAATCGTTTCAAAATGGTTAAAGTAAACTTTGCTGCATCCAAATATTTGAAGGCTTTCCAAAGCTAGAATAGGAAAGTATGAAGAACTTGTCTTACCTTCCATAATCGTCTCTATACCTCAAACTAAAACTTAGAGACAACTTTAGAAAAGAAGTCTCATATGAATCTTGGGGTAGGAGAAGGGCAGGGGGAGTAAACTGAATACCAGTAAGAGTCCTTGGCCTCAGTGCCATTGAGTCTTTGGATCTCTGCAGATGATTTCATTTGCAAGTAATAGAGGATCCAACACAAACTCACTTAAAAAATAATGCACTGGCTTATGCAGTCTAGAGGACATTAAAGCTTTCTGATATGGTTTGTTAAGGACTCCAGACTATTCCTCTGTAATCCTCTGAGATCTGCCAGTCCTGATGCATCAGCTCTATCTTGAGACTGGCTTTCCTCATAAGAGCAGGATATCTGTAGCAGTTCTAGACCTCATATCAAGACGCCACACCATTCAGGAGAGATGATGTTTCCTCTCCCAAGTTCTGAATAAAGGCCATGGGATTCACTCTGATTGGAACAAGCCACGTCATGTGACACTCCTGAATTAATTATTGAGACCAGGGTACTACAGGCTAAGCCAATTATACTTCTGAAGCTGGAGATCATGTCAATTACCTAAGTAGTTCAAAAGGATTTGTGATTTAAAGAGAAATGTGTACTGCTCTATTCTTGTTTCACTTAATAGCTGACTGTGTTTCCAAATATGGTTGCAATAGTGCTCATCCTGGTTTTTCTTAAAATGTCATCTTCACGTCACTTCCATCAAGTTGTAGTGCCCATGTCACCCTTCCTTTGAAGCTGGTTGGAACCTCTGAATGGCAGAAGGGAGGTAATGTGACTTTCAAGGCTACATTACAAATGCCATCCACCTCAGCCTTGACCTCTTGGGGTTTTGGTTATTGACACTCAGTTACCACATTGTAAGGAAGCCCAAGTAACCCGAGTAAAGAAAACCTGAAGGCCAAAATTCCATTAGGATCTCCCTTATACACTTTCCTCATACTGTGCACTTTTCTCATAGACCCATTCAAACAATAGTGATCTATCAATTAGTTACTTGAATATCTATTCATTCACAGACATCTTCTCCTACTAGAATTCAATTCCAGGAGGACATCAACTGAGTCTGTCTCAGTTGTCACCCATGTGTAGCTAGAAGCCTCCCATATTACGGGCAGTCAGCAAATGACAACCGAATTCAAGAAACAATAAAACTGCCAAGCAACTGGTAATACCTCCCTTCAGGTATTTGACTATAAGGATGAGGTAAAGCTCTTCCCGATGATTCAAAGGACCTACCGAAGGGCCACGGCTATTGTACTAAAAATCAAATGCTTATAAAGCTTAAATCTGAAGAAGCTGGGCACTCAAGAGTTACTAATTTGCACCCCAAATTACAGTTACCTGGCACCAAACCCCTCTTTGTTGGCAGGAATATCTTCCCTTTGAAGCCCCCTCAGAAAGCTCTGGAGTCCCCATCAGGATGTGTCACATATGCTGGTGGAATGGATCATGTTATTTGCTCAGAGAGACCTCTGTGTCCTGCCTTTTTTTTTTTAATCAAAATCACGATAGTGACACACAGATGCTAGTTAGTCATAGATGTTAGCACTACTGCTATTTTGGGCCAAATAATTCTTCATATGGTGGGGGAGAAGGGGCTGCCCTAAGTACTGTGGTATGTCCAGCACCACCCCTGGCCTCCGCCCACTGGATAGAGATGGTACTAATATTGGAGAAGCAACAATAACGTCCACTGCAGACAAACTCACATTTAAGTAACAGAAGCTGTGCCTGCCTAACAACCATTTGGATAATATTAACCAGAAAGGTCTGTTACTTCATTTAGATAACAGATCCATTTAATGACATATGCAGGGTAAAAGATACTTTTTGCACAATCGGCCAGCAAGCCATTTTTTTTTTAATAATTAGAGGATTGAATCATTATTTCATTACTTTAACAAGATGCCTTGATAGAATGGGCATTCAAATATTGGTTAAATTTTGAGTGTGATTCAGAGACTGTTTACATAGGTCTAGTGTTTTTCAAGGATTTTGCTGCCAATTTAAAAACTCAACCAATTAAAGCAACCAAGTAACTTACTCTTTTTAAGAGGATTAATCAATAACCAAGGGCTAACACAATCACATTTTGTCTGCACAATGTGAATTCAATCAGATGAAAAGGTTGGGGAGACTTGGAGAATAGGCAAGGATTTCCTTTCTTCTACAAGTTAACATATAACTGATTTATTACTCCCTTCTCCTCTGCTCTCAAATTCACTTGTAATTTTGTCAGATCAACTGGGTGTCTTGGCACTATAAAGTCTCAATATATATTCAAGCTGTTTGCCCAGTAAATTAGCTGCAATATTATAGAAGCATTTTTCATATGCAAATGTGGACTATGACGTGTACCAAACTGAACCACCAGCAGCTTCCTCTAAAACTTGAAAATCAACTCCTAAAATTTATCTCCTTTAACCATCTGGTCATGATGCTAAATGACTTAGTAGAAAAACTGTTTCACATTTTTACTGGCTCGTGAGAGGATAAATTTTCGTTTTTAATATTTTCTATGAATCTTGCATTCAAGGGAACAAGTAGAAAGACACTGACATTAGTGTAAGTTTTTGTGACGCTCAGACACCCACTGTGAAATACTGTATACTATTTTTGATCTTCTAGAATGATCCTTTTCTAGAAAGATCACATAGTCCCATTTAATGTTTTACTGTTATTCTCCTCTAGCCACACAGTTCTTTTTTAAAAAATGATTTTTTTATTATACACACAAAGAGATCCTTTATTTTTTTTTTATCTCCTTGTCCTGATGAATTCATGGTATCTCCCTCTTTTAATTATACGGTGTCACCCTCCACCTCATTTTCTTTCCCCTGTTAGGTGCAAATGTTCATGCATATCCACTGAGTTGCTTTTCTTTTTAAAACCCAATATGAACATTATTTCTCCCATGATTTCTAGATCAGTATATTTTTAATAATTGGATACTCTTCTTCACAAGTTGGCAAAAAGAAATTTTGCTCCTCTGTATCTCTCAAGATTTAGACATCAGGGAGAGCTTTGAGACTTCCCAAAACAGAAAAAAAGAGTGCAAGCCATTTTACTTATAGAAAAGGAAAGTATGTCAACTGAGCAACTGTAAGAAGAACTGTCCAAATGTAAGATTTTAAAATTTCAAAACCACATCTTTATCTTTTTCTCTCTGACCTAAATATAGTCCTATTCTAACTTATAATTTTAAAAAATGCAAAGCTAATTTCCTGAATCAACATAATGTTCTGCAGCAGAAAAGATCAGGAACAGGCCTTCAAGAAGGCAATTTTCACCACCACAGCTATTTCCTTTAGCTATTTCCTCTTCTTTCTGCAAATATCCTTAAGAGAACTACAATACAAATCGTCTTGAAATGCAAATATATTGATCTCCAGTGGTCTTTGGCAAACATTAATGCATTTTCTTACTTATGTAACTTAATCTTTAACCAGAAAAGAAAAGAAGAGAAAAGAAAAGGAAAGGAAAGAAAAAGAAAAGGAAAAAAGAAAAAGAAAAGAAAAAGAAAAGTAAAGGGGCATCTGGGTGGCTCAGTTGGTTAAGCGTCCGACTCTTGATTTTGGTTCAGGTCGAGTCGGACTCTGCTGGCCGTGAAGCCTGCTGAAGATTCTTTCTCTTTCTCAATTTCTCTCTCTCTCTCTCATTCTCCCTCTGCCTCTCCCCCACTCACGCATGCTCTCTCTCTTCCTTTAAAAAAAAAAATAACAAAGTAAACCACTGTTTTGCAAGGATAAGTTTGTCTTCTATTCTTGGGGAAACATGCAGCAAGCAATTTAGTAATTACATGACCAAAAGGCTTTTCATGCTTTTTATTCCACTGAAATAACTAACTAACTGAAGACAAATGGTCCCAGAGAAGGCGAATTTAATGGTTTCACCCAGGCGAATTTAATGAATTCACCCAGGAGAAATACCTTTGCAGCTGACCACCGTGTGGAAAGGCCTCTGTATTCTGCACCCTCATTGTCCAAGCTCAACTGCCCTGGAGGGGCCAGCACCCCACTCCGCCCCTGCCGGAGCATGACAAGGACGTCATACTGATGTATTTTCAGATCCTAAACTCCAGTTTCCATTCATTACCTCTTGTCTTGTTCTCCTCCATTAGTAAGAAGGAGGACATTACAGACTAAATCTCATAATGTTGCTATACAGGTTAAATGAGATAATGTATCAAAGATGTATGACACATAAGTTTTACTTGCAAATAAATTCCTGGGGCGCCTGGGTGGCTCAGTCAGTTAAGCGTCCAACTCCAGCTCAGGTCATGATCTCCCAGTTCATGGGTTCAAGTCCTGTATTGGGCTCTGTGCTGATGACTCAGAGCCAGGAGCCTGCTTCGGATTCTCTGTCTCCCTCTCCGTCTGCTCCTTCCCCACTTGCCCTCTGTCTCTCTCTCTCAAATAATAAACATTGAAAAATATATTTAAAAAAAAACAGAAAAGAAATTCCCAATCTCACCTTTTTTCATAAAGATCTAGGAAAAGGTTGTTTTGCTCTGAATCCTTTTCCTGACCCATATAGAGCGAGTTGAGGAAAATGTTCAAATGTCAACTCTTAACACCATTCAAATATATGGACTCATTAACAATCAAACATCATTTGATTTTCCATACGGCAAAAGGTATACCTCCAGCACCAAAAAATGGTGCGATAGTTTAATAAAGAGAAAGTTGCTTCTCTCTTAAATTTTTCTTCAAAAAACCACAATTGAATATTATAACAGAAAACACCTACAAAGCACTTACTCTCTTCCATGTATGCATATTAGTCATTTAATAATATTAGAGTATTATTATTATTATTAAGCCCACTTTATTTATTTTTTTAATGTCTTTATTTTATCTTGAGAACAGAGACAGAGAGTGAGCAGGGGAGGAGCAGAGAGAGAGGGAGACACAGAACTCGAAGTAGGCTCCTGGCTCTGGAGCCCAACATAGGGCTCAAACCCACAAACTGTGAGATCACGCCCTGAGCTGAAGGCAGTCACTTAACCGACTGAGCCACCCAGGCGCCCCTAAACCCACTTTAGAGAGGAGAAAATGAAATACTTACTAGAGAACTTAATTTTCCCAGGGGCACCAAGCAAATGGTAGAGCTGTGCTCTAAACCACACAGAACCTATGCTTTTAAATTCCTATATGCTGCCTCCCCATAGATGAGATTTCATAATCGGGCCATTCTGATGTCATTAATAAATAGCATCTGGTTCCTACAAGATGTGAACCAGTCCTTTCCTAGGAGATATCTTTGAATTCCCTCGTGAGATTGCAAGAATCAATTTTCTGTCAGAGGGAAAAGTACATTTACCACACTCCTACAACACATCTGCACAGCTCCACCCGCTAGCAGTTTGGCCTTGAGCAGCAGGACGAAGGGCCTTGAAAATAAACATCTTTGATGACATAAACTATCTTCATGCTTATCAACAAAAGTCACTCACAACGTGTTCATTTTCCTCTTACATTCACAATTAAGTATAAGAATTGTTGCAAATCTGCGGAAACCTGAAGCATCTAACACAGAAACTTCTGGAAATGGTACAAACCTAACATTTCACAGCCACGTAATTAATCATTATTACCTGGTGATGAGAATGGTATGAAAGATCATGGGCTTCATTCTGATGGGCTTTAAATCACGATGTATTTCCTCAAGATAAAACATCCTCTATCATCCACATTTGATAGCCTAGGTTCTATGGCGATCATGCTATGTACCTCAGTAGCTCAAGACATCTCTGGTGGATGCTATGATGCGCCCCCCTCAGAACTGAGGTATTTATGCTGTTTGTGTCTAAAGGGAGTCATTTCACCCAAAGCTCTGCCCCCTCCTCTGGCTCAGCCCACATGCAATGATGGTTAATATCTGGACATAAGGCCCTGGTCCCTTTACCTCTGTTGGTACATTTGAGGTCTTTTTCAGCTCCACAGTACCCCAGGGGATCATTCTGGTCTCCCACAGGTGCTGATGTCAAGAGCACCTCCCAATAAACTTCCTGCCACAAACCTGTTTGAGAATCTTTCCTGGGGACTTGACTTGCAGCAACTGTTTAACAAAAGAAGTCTGCAGATCTTCTGGGGCCAATATCTCCTACCTTCTGCAGATGACCCTGGCCTTGTCCTCGGCTTTCACATGATGAACAAAATCTGTATTCTGTGACGCACTGGCAGAGTCCTTCCGGCAAGGACATTTTCTCAGGTCAATATAATTATGAAGATTGCTTCAGCCAAGGGCTGTCATTGCGGGGCTCTATTATCAAGTCAAGACACAAGTGAATCCCATAATGTCACCTAAGAAATCCTAAAATTTAAAGCCCAAACAGTACACTCTACAAAATAAGCAGGGATAACTTTCCTGGACCTGTGAAATCCAAATCTCTAACAGTGACCAATAGTCCAAATGAAAATTATTATTTCAATGATCATGAAATTTTATAAACAATTCAGGTAAGATAGGGAGAATATTTTTCTGCAAAATGCTGCTTTTTGCCCAAATTTTCAGTATACATTTCACCTCTTCAGAGTTCTCCATTTTGTTCGCTCCAGATGGAGAAGATTTCGTTGTTAACAAATGGAGAAAAACAACATAAAAATGAGGTGCGCTCTGTCGCAGGAAGCTGTTTACAATTACCAACAAATACCAGAGTGTCTTCTTTACTAACAATCTTGTCCAGCTTTTCTCTCAACAAAAATAGAATTTCTTAAACGAGGAAGGAAAAGTTCTGTTAGACTACAGCTTTAAAACAGGCAAAACAAATTAGCATCTCACTAAGAGCAAAACTTTTGTTTTTACAAAACCAGTTTCCACCTACAACACCTCTTGGCAACTAAGAGATCTTAAATGAACCTGAAAAGTTTTCTAAAGGATCAAAAATCTGGCCATAAGGGGGCGCCTGGGTGGCTCGGTCAGTTGAGCTGATTTTGGCTTAGGTCATGATCTCTCGCAGTGCATGGGTTTGAGCCCCACCTCTGGCTCTGTGCTGACAGTTCAGAGCCTGCAGTCTTCTTCAAATTCTGTGTCTCCTACTCTCTCTCTGCCCCTCCCCTGCTTGCACTCTGTTTCCTTCTGTCTCTTAATAATAAATAATTTTTTTGATTAAACAAAAAGAAAATCTGCCCATAAGACTAAGATTCATAAATTATTATTGTATTCACCAGCCTACTTTCCTACAATTTGTAGCTTTTCGCTCAGTGATTATCTTTTATTGATGTAGCATTATCTCTTTAGAGAGATCTTTATACTATCTCTATATTTCTTAGAGTTTTATCTCTGGCTCAATGAGATAAGTGATTTAAACAGAAATGTGTACTGATTTACTCTTGTTTCTCTTAATAGCTGACTGTGTTTTCCAAATATGGTTGCAACAGTGCTCATCCTAGTTTTTCTTCAAATGTCATCTTCACATCACTTCCATCAAGCTGTAGTGCCCATGTCACCCTTCCTTTGAAGCTGGTTGGAACCTCTGTCTTATCCAAGAGTTTGGCAGTAGGGAGGTAATGTGACTATCAAGGCTACGTCACAAATGCCATCCACCTCAGCCTTGACCTCTTGGGATTTTGGTTCTTGACACTCAGTTACCACGTTGTAAGGAAGCCCAAGCAACCTGAGCAAAGGTATCCCTTCCACACAGAAAACCTGAAGGCCGAAATTCTATTAGGATCTCTCTTATACACTTTCCTCAGACTGTGTACTTTTCTCATAGACCCATTTAAACATAGTGATTTATCAATTAGTTACTTGAATATCTATTCATTCACAGACATCTTCTCCTACTAGAATTCAATTCCAGGAGGACATCAACTGAGTCTGTCTCAGTTGTCACCCGTGTGTAGCTAGAAGCCTCCCATATTATGGGCAGTCAGCAAATGACAACCGAATTCAAGAAACAATAAAACTGCCAAGCAACTAGTAATACCTCCCTTCAGGTATTTGACTATAAGGATGAGGTAAAGCTCTTCCCGATGATTCAAAGGACCTACCGAAGGGCCACGGCTATTGTACTAAAAATCAAATGCTTATAAAGCTTAAATCTGAAGAAGCTGGGCACTCAAGAGATACTAATTTGCACCCCAAATTACAGTTACCTGGCACCAAACCCCTCTTTGTTGGCAGGATATCTTCCCTTTGAAGTCCCCTCAGAAAGCTCTGGAGTCCCCATCAGGATGTGTCACATATGCTGGTGGAATGGATCAGCTCATTTGCTCAGAGAGAGCTCTATCTCCTGCTTTTTTTATCAAAACCATGCTAGTGACACAGTCAGAGATGTGAGTTAGTCACAGATGTTCGCACTATTGACATTTTGGACCAGATAGTACCTTGTTTTGTAGGGAGGAGGGCACTGTCCTGAGCACGTTGGGACACGTGTAGCAACACTTCTGGCTTCCACCCACCATACAGCAGTAGTAACATCCCCTCCACCCCCACTACACATACCCTGCTGAACTGTAATCACTAAAAATGTCTCTGGACATTGCAAGAAATCCCCTGGAAGGAAACATTGCTGGTATTTGACTACCAGGGGTCACAGAGAAAACACAGAAAAGTTGCCAGGAAGGCATCAGGAAAGCTGCCAGCACAGCAACATACTTCTAGATATATTTCCAAAGGCAAAGGAAACAAAAGCAAAAATAAACTATTTGGGCTCCAGCAAAATAAACAGCTTTTGCACAGAGAAGAGAATCATGAATAAAACAAAAAGGCAACCTATTGACTGTGAAATGATATTTGTATGTGATATATCCATTAAGGGGTTAATATCCAAAATATATAAAGAACTTCTATAACTCAACACCAAAAAACAGTGAACAATCTGGTTAAAAAATGGGCAGAGGACCCAAAGAAACATTTTTTCCAGAGAAGACATTCAGATGGTCAACAGACACATGAAATGATGGTCACTGTCACTAATCACCAGAGAAATGAAGCTAAAACCACAATGAAATATCACCTTATACTTGCCAGAATGGTTAAAACAAAAAATAGAAGAAACAACAAGTGTTGGTAAGAATGTAGCAAAAAGGAACTTCTGAGCCCTGCTGGTGGCAATGTAACCTAGAATAGTCACTGTGGAAAACAGTATGGAGGTTCCTCAAAAAATTAAAAATAGAAATACCATATGATCCAGTAATTCCCCTACTAGATATTTGCCCCCCCTAAATGAAAATACTAATTCGAAAAGATATCTGCACTCCTATGTTTACTGCAGCATTATTTACAATAGCAAAGTTATGGAAACAACCTGTTTATATGAACAAATGGATAAGGAAGATATGGAGTGTGTGTGTGTGTGTGTGTAACATATATACATTAAAAGAATGTATATATATTTTCTATATAGGAATATTACATAGCCATAAAAAGGAGATCTTGTAATTTGCAACAACATGGACAGACCTAGAGGGTATTAAGCTAAGTAGAATAAGTCAGACTGAGAAAGTCAAATACCAAATGATTTCACTCATATGTGGAATCAAAAAATGAAACAAAACAAATGAATAAACAAACAAAAAGGAGAAACAGACCTATAAACACAGAAAAATAAACTGATTGTTGTCAGAAGGAAGCGGGGCGGAGGGGTCAGCAAAATGCATGAAGAGACACAGGCTTCCAGTTGTGGAATGGAGAAACCATGGGAATAAAAGCCACAGCAGAGTACAGCCAATGGTCCTGTCATCCTGTTGGAAGTTGACAGACAGGAGCCATATTGGTAAGCAGCCAAGTCACTGCATGTACACCTGAGACTAATGTGATGTTGTGTGTCAATTACTCTAAAAAATTTAGGAAGGGAAAGCAGGAAGAAAGGAAGGAAGAAGGAAGGGAGGGCAGGAGGGAGGAAAGGAAAAAAGGAAATGGAATGAAAAGCTTCCAGGCAGCCATCAGGCTTCTGCCTGAGGGGCACTGCATCGATATCAAGTGTGTCATACGCACACAGTGTGGCTGGTGGTCTCTCCAGTGTCCCCTCTATAGTTAGCTCCAGGTGGGTCTGGCGTGATGATGCACTCTCTCATTTTGTTCCATACAAAGCCACATGCCCACTGACCCCCCACGGGCAAGTGCTCTTCGCCCTCCTCTATGGCTATGGTCTGCAATAAAAGCCGCAAAGCAATGCTTTCATACCTTCAGTACCTTGCAGACGTCTTAGACAAACAGCTCTTTTATACCTGCTCTGCCTTTTATTGTAATCCCTCCTCACAGGGTCTGGAATAATACCAAGTGCCCATCCAGAGTGCACGTGGTAGACGCATGCCACACCCAGGACCTCCCCCTATATCCTCTCAACGGGCCCCTTCAGGACTCAGCACATACCCAAATATACAGAAATCCATGCATAGGCACGCCCTAGCCTCAGCCTGGTGCCTTTACCATAATTGTGCATGAAATAAATAACGCTCATAGCAGGGAAGAGCAGTAAGTAATTAGATTTCTATTCCCAAATCCAGCTAGAAAACATTAGCTAAAAACTGTTAGCTAACATTTGCTTCATAACAGTGATGCTCACTTACGGGGATACCAGGCAAGGAAGTGTCATGAAATGAGATCTCTCCACATTTCTCAAAGTAGCCAGGCTTTTCCAGCGGCCACATTCTAAATGAGAGTCCCTCAAACACCGCTGCACATTTCAGTGCATTAAAACTGATACCGTCTCCCGAGTCCCAGACAGTAGAGATGCAATAACTCATACGGCTTTCGGCTTTCCTGCTGGTCTGTTTATAGAGGAGGCAGGCTGCTTACACATTATTGAAACAGGAAAGCTAGATAATGATGTGTTTTGAGAACAGCCTCAGAAACATTGCTCATGCTCACCCGCTCTTGTGTTTCCGAGCTGTCTATATTATCGGGCTGCAAGGGCTCTGGTTTAATGGGAGTGATGCAGCCGTGGCCCGGCGCCCACACAGCTCTCTTTACAAACCAGGGATCCCTGTACAGAGACTACAGACATTCCCAGCAAACACGGGCTGGCCACTGTCTGTGATTTCAAAGCTTCTGTTTGCAAATACTCTTAGCTGAGATTGAAAAAACTGGAATGGAGAGAATTTGTCTTCCTTCTCAATATTATCCAATGCTCAGGAAATGAATTTACGGACATCTTTCAGGACTGATTGAATCACCCACCGCTTCTTCCTTCATTTGCTACATGGAATTTTAGAAAATTATTTTACGTTGTTTAGAAGTTCCGAGAACTCCTTACCTATGATGGAGTGGTCTAACAGTGGAATTTTTTGTTTGTTTTTGGTAACTAGAATATTGAGAGTGGGATTTGAGGTTATATTCTACTGCAATGAAATAAGTATATGTGCTGGTTTTATTGCATCTATAAACAGGAAGTTGCTAGAATCTCAAATAGTCTAGGACATGAATATTCAGGTTCTTTATGATGAAACAGAACTCATCATTCACACAGACATCGATGACTGTCACCTACCTGCCCTGGGTAACAGGGGACCTGTCAATGAAGCATTTAGGATGCAAAGCACGTGCGCTGGCAGGGTCCTACCACTGAGCAGAGCAGGGCTCCCAGCCCGAAGAGCGCCCTGTAATCCTGCACCTTCCCAAAGGGGACAAGCGAATAGGCAAGCACAGGACACCAGCCAATAGTATTTAACAACTGCCTGTACCATAAACAGTATCAGGCTCATCAGCTTTGAGTGACAAAAGAATGTTCTTCCATTTTAGGTGATTATTTCTGTCAGCCACTTAAAATCTCAATCCAATGAGAGATGCCTGAGTGCCACAGTCGGTTAAGTGCCTAACATAGTCTCAGGCCATGATCTCACAGTTAGTGAGTTCGAGCCTCACACCAGGCTCTGCACTGATAGTGTGGACCCTGCTTGGGATTCTGTCTCTCCTCTCTGCCCCTCCCCCATTTATTCTCTCTCTTTCTCTCTCAAAATAAAAAAAAACATTTAAAAAATTTAAAATAAGAATCCAATGAGAAAACTATTTCAAGCAATAGAGTTCTTTGATTCACTAAAAATTAAAAGTTTATGAGAGACCATGACCCTAGGATAATTTTGAAGGGAAGAAAATAATAATAAATAATAAACTGCATAAACAACCTGCATAACAGATTCCAAACCTGTTCAACTAAAGCTTTCATTCGGGACAAAGCTTAACAGCTTCTCTGTCTTATTTATTAGACTTTCTACATGCTTGATGGTAGATATTCATTTTTGCTTCAATCCTCTAGTGCAAGAATTGCTGCAATTTCCTCCTAGACTCTTTCCTCAGAACCAAAGCAGATAAGCTTTACTAGGAGTATCAGTGAGAGAAAACTTAATGCAGAAGCCAGGGTATTTGAAATCACTAACCCACGTTTGGGGTAGCATTTGGGGTAGATTTCTGAGCTCTTCTGCATCTGTGTCTATTGTCAGCTCACTGCAGGAAAGTAAATGTGGTGGAACAAATGAAGTAAAAATGGCAGAGAAAGAAAATTAAATAAGCATATTCTGAAATACTATCGGGACCAACAGGAGCTATGCCACATAATAAGCATAAACACAGTGTGAAACCAAATGTAGCTGAAACTGTCAAGACTTTCAATATTCACTTAAATGCCCAATTTTACCATTGTTGTGACCACTGCTGGAATACCTTTGTTGCTACCTTGGAAATATCCAGTCTGTGAACTGAAAACTGACATTCAGGAGAAGAAAATGTGTTCAGATTCCAATATTTGGATGTGTCTATTCTAGTTCATTGTATACCTTCTCAATAGGACATTATTATCCAGACTGCAGTTTGGCTCTAGGGCCACGGCGCTCTGTCCAGATCCTTTTTTGAGGGAGAAGGCACCCATCTCCCAGTTGCGGACAGCTCCCAGCTGCATCTCACCCCAGGAATTGCATCTGCCACAGAAAATGGCCTTGCCCAATGTTACACTTCTGGGAAGGATGGTCCCACAGCTAGTGACTGGCTGCTATTGACAGGCACCCTGTCCTCAACTTGAATGACAGCTCTAAAACCTGCCTTGGGATCAGCTGAAGCCTCATTTGTAACTCTACTGGAGGTCAGCTTCTCAGTGTTCTGAATCCTAATACTGATTCCCAACCAGTGACTCTACCAAAGCCACTCCCCCAAAACTTGCTTCTTCTGCTTACAACTTCTTATCTCAGAATCTCTTTCCAAGAACCGTAAGCTAAATGAGTTGATGCCAGGACTGGTTCCAGAAAGAAGATGCTAATTTGGGATTTGGGAACTGAACTGGATTTAATCCAAATCATTGGACTGGCAATGAGGAAGCCACCGATAATTGAAGGTAGAGTATGGACAGCATGTGGCATACTACAGCAGTACAACTGTTCAAACATTCACTAGTGGCACCAGGGATGTGATACCAGTGGGAGGGGGAACACTAGCTAATGTATGTATCTAGTGTTTACAAGATATGAGGAAAAAGACAAACATAAGAATGGAATTTGATGACGGCACCTGGGTGGCTCAGTCAGTTAAGCGTCTGACTCTTGATTTCGGCTCAGGTCATGATCTCGAGGTTCCTATGTCCGAGCCCTACATCAAGCTCTGCACTGACATGGTTGAGCCTGTCTGGGATTCTCTCCCTCTCTTCTCTCTGCCCCTCCCTGTCTCTCTCTCTCATCATAAATAAACTTAAAAAATATTTTTAAAAAATGTTTGATGGCTGTTATGTGTCACTGATTTGTGAAAAAAGACTAAGGGTGATTAAGCACCAATTCAAGGCAAAAGTGAAAACCTACGATGCTGCAGGGTCTGGCTAACTATTACTACCAGGAACTTGGAATGTATGTGTGGGAGTATGGATTCTAAAAGAATGTTCAAGGCGCTTAGGTGGCTCTGTTGGTTAATTATCTGAGTACTGATTTCGGCACTGGTCATGATGTCTCGGTTTGTGAAATTGAGCCCTGCATCTGGCTCTAGGCTGACAGTGCAGAGCCTACTTGGGATTCTCTCTCTCTCCTTCTCTCTCTGACCTTTCCCTGCTCATTTGAAAGAAAGAATGAATGAACAAAAGAAAAGAAGGAAGGAAGGAAAGGGAAAGGAAAAGAAAGGGGAAAAAAAGAAGAAAAGAAAGGAGAAAACAAAAGAAAGAAAGTTAGATCTAGGGGGGAAAAGAGAGGAATGTGAGATTGAAACAGGAAGAGCTTATTAGCTCTCTCAGAATCATTCTCAGAATACAGATTTAACACTATGGCAAGAATCTTGGAAAATGATGCTTCTTCACCATTAGGATGGCTCTTGGAAGCTTAGACAAAGCACTAGCCTAAACTAAGTGAAGCAGAAATGCCAGAGCCAGTATAACAGTGGATGGGATGAGGAATCAAAAGGTTCAGAAAAGTAGGCATGGTTAAGTGGCTATACTTTGTAAAGTCTACTCTCTTCTGCAAAAAGATACACGGAACACTCCCTTTGCGGAGGCAGTGAGAACGCACTGGTGAGAAGTGCACCGGCACCACTGAGAAGCTCGGTAGTGGCTGTCCTCTGAAGGGCAGGACCAGGCTTGGCAACATCATGTTCAAAGCCCAATGCAAAATGAACACATGGAGTCCCTTGTTAAAAAAGAATTGCAGGACTCCAACAGCAGAGCACTGAACAAAGTAGGGGGCTCTTCTCAGCAAATGCACAGGTCGCACATCCAGGAAGCTAGTCACAAATAAGGCTAATGGTAAAACTTATGGCTACAGAAGTGGGCTCCCTCATGATTAGGGAGATGCTGGGATCCTATAAAAATAGAGACCAATGGCCAGCATTTGCCCCCAGAAGCAAGGGAGCACAAGTATCACAGTAAGAAGCAAAGTTGGAATAGCAACCGGGGGGGCTTGACTCTCACTTCTACTTCTACTTCAGACTTCTACTGAAGATGGTCAGTAGAATACAGTGTTTCTAGAGGCAAAATAGATGCGCAGTAAATGAGAGTAGTCCTTAACTTAAATAATAAGAAGATCAGGAAGCTGACAGCGGCCACCTTAATAAAAATGTAGTATCACTTGCCCAATTTCCAGACATAGCCTATTCTCAGACCCAGAACCCACTAACTGATCAGTTCCTCTGAAGAGTCTGAAACATCACTGTAGATATATTCAGTAGCAAGCTCCCAAGTCCTTCCTCACAGGGGCCTAATGGCATTTACTTAACTAACCATGTGATGAGGACAAGAGAATGCCCAAGCCTTTTAAGAATTGAAAGAATCTAAATTAGCAGTCAGACCTAGGTATCCAAAGCAACACCATGGTCTCTCATGTTGGGGCACATAGAAACCAGTAATAAATGGACTCCTAACTTAGGTCCATGTCACAGTTCCCATTCCACAGTTCCCATGTCACATTGGACCCATGAACCCATCCAGTGGTCATTTCTTCCAGACTCCAACTACATCATTGGAATAGACATACTTGGCCATTAAAAAAAAGTGCTAAAATTGGTTCCTTAATATTGGTTCCTTAATATGGTAGTATAAGAGCTTTATGATGAAAGCCAAGTTCTTCCTTGACTAAGATAGTAAATCAAAACAAAAATGCATGCTTGGAGGGAGGGGAAGGCAGTGTCACCTCTACAAAGGAGAGCAGGGATATGGGTCTCCATGATTTCCCAATTCAATCACCAGTCAGATCCCTCAAAAACTAAATGGATCAGGGCACCTGGGTGGCTCAGTGGGTTGGGTGTCCGACTTTGGCTAGGGTCCTGATCTCACAGTCTGTGGGTTCGTGCCCGCCTCGGGCTCTGTGCTGACAGCTAAGAGCCTGGAGCCTGCTTTGGATTCTGTATCTCTCTCTCTCTCTCTCTCTTTCTCTCTCTCTCTGTTCCTACCCTACTCATGCTTGCTCTTTCTCTCACTCTCAAAAATAAGTAAACATTTAAAAAAAAAACATAAAAGCCAAATGGATCATGGTAGAGGACGATAGACTGCTACCAAGTTAACAAAGCATTAGCCCAATTACAGCTGCTGTGCTAGATGTGGTAGATTTGCTATAATGGGTTTACACAGCTTCTAGCATAAGGTAGGATAATATTAATCTGGCAATTCTGCATTCTTTTCTATTCCTGTCATCATGAAAATCAGAAGCATTTTGCATTCACATAGAACAGAAAACAGGATACATCTATGCTTTTATCCCACGACTATATTAACTCTCTTACTCTTGTCATAATATGGTCTGAAGGGACCTGGATCATCTTTTCACAGATTATCGCATTGGTCCACTATATTAGTCAAACCAGAAGAACAGAACATGGTTCATACCACTGAACCCTTAGTAGGGCATGTGTATAACAGCGCATGGGATATAAATGCTATGGATTCTCAGGGGGCCACCACATCAGTGATATTCGAAGTCCAGTAGTCCAGTAGCCTGCAGTTCGCCAGAATATCTCTAAACTTAGGGGCAAATTAGTGCACAGTGAAGCTCCTCAGACAGAAGCACGCTGCTTTCACAGCCTTTTCATCTAGAGGCAGTACACTTCCCCACCTGAGAATACTATTTTGACCCATTTGGCAGATAACAAGGAAGGCTGATGGCTTTGAGAGAAGCCAAGAGCAGGTCTAGTCTGTGGTTCACACAGCCTGGTCTCTTAGGCCATACAACTTGGCCAACCCTGTTGTCATAGAGGTATATGTAGTGGGAAGAGACACCATGTGGAATCTATGGCAAGTCCCAACAGAAGAATCATAGTGTAGGACCCTAGGGTTCTATGGAAAGTTCATGCAGTCTATAGCAAACAGCTACATGCCATTCAAAAAGCAGCTTTCAGCAGGCCATTGGGCCCTTACCCCCAGGTAATCATGTAGCCGGACCATTAAGAGATATCAGGTCTACTATTCTAACAGGTTAGGCAGAGCCAGCAGCGGCAGTCCACTATAAAATGGAAATAGTAAATCCTGGATTAGATGCAGAATTAGCCAGAGAACACAAGTAAGCTGCCCAATCAGATGCCTTCAACTCCCGTATAATTCACCTCTCTTCCAACTCACACCTTTGACCACATGGAGAAGTCCTTTAGGATCAGTTGACTGGGGAGAAAAAAAGAGGCCAAGCTTGTTTCTTAGATGGGTCAACTCAGTAGCAGCGCCAGGCTTTGTGTTGTTTTGTATGACCTCACTCAATCCTCATGGCTAGACTGAAAACTTCATGAGGCCAGAGCATTTGTCTATCTGGTTCACCATTTAGTCACCAAGGCCCAGTACACTGTTTACCTGGTAGGTGTTTATACCAATGAATATTTATTGATCCCATAATGGATCCCAAGTCCTGTGTGGGTGCTAGGAATACTGCAGTAAATGCAATAGAATATATCAAACTTCAGTAGATTCAATAAATATTCGTGGAAGAATGAAAGAACATCTATTTAGCATCCAAGGTCCTGCCAGGAATCAGAATCCAATTTGAATGGCTAAAAATTCTTTCTCATGATATGGTCAGAGACCAGAATGAGTGGGAAGACTTTACCACCCATAGGTTTGAAGGCATGAAAAGGGAGGGTGGCATTAGGGAATATGATTTGAAAATATTAAGTTAGGACCATCCAAAAGCTATAGTTGAGGGACCTAAACATTCCATGAAATATGGCCCCGAGCAGAAAGAGAGTCTAGAAGAAAGGCCTGACCTCTCTATTCCTTCATGCTCAGATCTCTACCAGTGTCTCTCTTTGACAACTACTGGAAGCCAACTAACTAGAAAGGGAGGCCTGGTGACAGGCATCAGCCACCAAAAAATCAATCAGAGCAGAGAAGATGAAACAATGGACGTGGAAGTAGGGGCAAGAGGACAAATGGAGAAAACAGAATAAACACTTTGAGAGAGCTATCTTTTCCTAATTGAATATGAGAAAACTGAGGCTGAGCCTGATCCCACAAGAAAAATTATAGAGACAGAATTCAAACCCAAGGCAAAAAATTCCAAAATCACTCCTTTTAATCAACATGTCATTTTGTCTCTAGGCATTCTGATTTCTGGAAAAGTTGAATGTGCATAGATTGCATAAATTATATTTCTATTCCCACAAGCATCTATAAATTAGAGTCTCAGTAAGTGGTACCTGATAAGGTAACAGAATCTTAATGAGAGAGCTTGGAAATTTGATCATAGAAAGTCTTGTGATGGGCAATTCATTTCAAAGGAGAGTATGCGCCATGTCTGGGGATTGCCGACCTTTATAAAAGACAGTCCTTGGTATATTGGACCTATTGATCCAATAGGCGTGAAGTAACAATGGAAGGCGTCAGACCCTCTGCCCCTCCTCTGTGTCTCTGGGTTGTGTACTCCTTAATAGGGGTACCTGAAAACTTCCCAGTAGATATGCAACATGGTGGCTTTAAATGAATCCATTTCCAGAACCTCCACTTCCATACCTATCCTTCCGAAAATAAACTTGTCTGACAATGAGCCTGCAGGCACCTCATTCTTTACCACCTCTCATCTCATAATCACTGTTCTCCCACTTTACAAAAGAAGGGCATACCTCTCATTCTGAGGCCTATCCCGGTACCTTGCCCCTTAGTGGGCTAGCCTCCCTGCCTCCAAACACAAGGACACACTGGAGAACCCATTGTTCAGGAGCGCCAGTCCTTTCAGCACAAATTAGGAAATACTCATGGCAAAGCTCCCTAGTGAAGCTACCTGGCTAACTTGTTTTCTGCATATCTAATTAGTTAAGTGTCCCAGAATTAGTATTCCAAAATGAGGTTGTCACCAGGATGCATGTTAGCAAATTTATGTGAATGAAAATATTCTGTCTGACTCTTTTCTGATGGAAAATAAGCGATCTGACTGAATGACTTGACAATAAGAATTGGCTTTGTTTAGGAGGTGGTATTGCAACATGTACCATACTCAGAATAAGCTAAATCCACAACTTCATTTTTGATAAAAATATATTAAAACCTCTTATGCAATATCCAATATGGTGGCAATTATATTCTTTCGTAACTAATTAAACTTATAACATGTGGACTTAAAAGTGTGGGGACACACACCCTTTTAAAATTCTCTTAGGGAGTATATGAGCAAAACAGTTGGAGGATACTATTCCAGATCCTACGGTAGAATAATTTTAGACCTGGAAGGGATATGGTTACTTGGTACAACTTTCTTGGTAGAGGAAAGCAAAAAACAGAGAAATTAACGGACCTGCAACCAGTTTGTGACAGAGCTGGAGTTAGAACCTGTCTCCTGGTCCCTGAGGCACGTTTCTAATTGAATTACTTCACTCCTAGAATCCTGCCCTCTCTCCCGCGCTCTGCAGTCCATCAAAGAGCCCTTACTCCAGAAAGCAGACGTTAGTTAAATAAATGAGCAATTCTCTTTAGAAAAGAAATGCCAAAGAAAGCAGAATCCACGTGCTTGGTTATCTTTAATTGACCTTGGCTGCGACACCAGTAGGACTAAGTGGGGTGAGATCCTTGGAGTTGGAAGGGTTAACCTGAGTCACAAAACTATCTTGATTGGCCACAGGTTACTTCAGAGTCCCAGGCCAGCCATTGAACTGAAAGATCAATTTCACCCCAGCCTCACACAGTGATCACATCTGTCTTCTGAAATGTGTGTTCCTTCAACATACCCAGCTCCTCTCACAGGACCGCCAGACTCTGGCCTGACCCCTGGTAGCTTCCCAAGATGTCTCCCTTTCAGATTTAATTAGCATGGCGCTCTAGGGGAGCCCTTCACAGAGGTACAGTGGCCCGTGTCCAGAGCACATGTGACCACGATTTTGCCTCACAGGCAATGAAATTATATCCCCTGTAGATCCAGTCATGACTTCCCTATGACACAGTTCATGTTCTCTGCTTTATTTTTCTGCTTTATTTTTTTCCCTATTCTACAGAATTTCTATTTTTCTGTTCAGCTTAACTGAAGGTGTTTACTTGCTTTGGGCTCAGAGGAATGAAGGCATATAAATTATCTCTGGGAGCAGGTGAGGGAAGGCATGGGAGTTTGTAAGATTCCACTGGCTTTCATTTGCAATGATTAGTTGTGCTAACTAGACTAAAATCGAAAACTATATGTTAATAGGGAAAGAATCATCCATGTTAATTGGGCATACAATTACAGCAGAACATTTAATAAGCAAAAAACTAGGGCCAAGAGGGCTTGGAATAAAAATCATTAAAAGAAGTTCAGTGACTATTGATTCTGAATGGTTGGCATTAATTTATGAGCAATCAATACTCTTTTAATTGGAATTTTGCTGTCTCTGGGTACATACACAGCACAGTCTATTAAGGCAAACGATAAGTCCCCTTTGTTTTAGAGCTTATGGCAGGGAATTAGAGATGAGATCTTAGAATGGGGCCTTTATTTCACTCGCCAGTATCATTTAACTATGAAATAAAATCAAAGAAGCAGTTCTATTTACACCAGAGACCCCAAATCTAGAGAGGCACTCTCTCCCTCTGTATATATAAATAATGCTGCCACCCACCGCCGCCCTGCCTCCTTACTATCCGCTATTTCAAAGAAAGCAAGGCTATGTACTTTAGAGATGGTATTTTTTTCCTGCTTGGGAGATTAGATACTAGAAAAATCTATAGAACAGAGTGAGAGCTCCAGGTTTCGTCCAGATGCCATCACTCATCCCATGCGTGACTCTTTCGAGCTTCAGTTGCATCATATAAAATAAGGATGATAATATTTACTTCCTCAAAAAAGTGGTAAGGATTAAAGGGCAGAATAACTCTACAATGTAAGTCAGTAGGATGACCTTTGCAAATGAATGCTCTTGGGTGAATATTTCAGTTGCAGTCTTAAATACTCACCCACTCTACAAAACAGAAAAGTCTCAAGATTCTAGGAGACCAGGTAGGTCCATGGATGTATCATAATCATTTCCATATTACATTTTCCTCCTTGCTCTGCACCTTCAAAACTCACGCTGGTCCTCAGGCCATCCCCAGAAAAAAGCCAACTGCCTTCTGAGCTAGTCTGACCCAAGAGTGTTGAATAATATCAAACTGTCTTCCAGTTTCAGACAAACTGAACACAGGGGGCTACCGCCCTCAAATCGGGGGAGGGGAGCAAGGACAGATGCCGGAGGGGCTTGCTGTCTGGCTGGCCTGATTCTAAGCGAATCAGTCCTGAGTGTTTTTCTAACCATCATCTCTCACCTCTCAAGACTAATGTCAACGGAGAAATATGTGAAGGGGAAAGCCCCTTAAAAGGATAAGTTGCAGCAAAATTCTGAAAGCCTTGAAAATGAGGGAGAAAACTGCCGGAAGAAGAAACTAGGAGAGTGTTATGCCCAAATGCATCATCTGTTCTGACAGGCAAATTTCACAAAGAGCCAAACCTTGACAATTCACCTCCCCTGTTTTTTAAAAATTGCTTCCCTGGCAACCTCTTGCCAAGCGACAGCAGTCACACCACACTGCAGGTGCATGCTCTGCTCCCGCCTCTCTCCCTCTCCGTGAGACTAATGCATTCAGGGCAACGGTGCAGATGGAGAGCAAAGGGGTGGGCAGGAGATGGGCATCTGTGCCCATCTCCACTGTCCCCCAGGACTCTGAGTCCCAGGCTTTGGGGTAAGATAGCACATCTTCCCTTTATGCTCAGCTCTTATAATTTACACATTTCCCGTCTCTAAAATGCTATAAAAGGCTAATGACTTAGATTATTGGCTTGGGGGCGTTTGTTTTATTTCTTTGATACCAAGTAGGATAGCAAAACAATGCCAATTCACTGTAGGGTGTTGACAAATTTTATAAACATCATAGAAGAGCTAGCAACATAATGACCAAATCCCGCACAGGGAGAGTTTTGTGTATTTAAATTGTGGTAGTGGAAGGGAATAAAAAGGAAGGTTGAAAATAAATAAACAAAAACTACAAGTGCTGCTGAGATGATTGTATGAGATGTGAAGCGTGCGCACGCACACACACACACACTCTCACACGCATACACATATGCACACACCCACAAACATACACACATACATGCACACATATACACATATGCACGTGCACACACATACCAACAAATCTAAGTTTAGCAAATATTAGACTAGCATTTTAAAAAAGGGGGCCCTGTTCTTAAAATCTACTACTTTAGTGGATGAAGAGACACAGCTCTAAGATATTTTAATAAATATTTACTTAATACGGTTATTCAAAATTGAGAGGTTAAAGCAATAGGAAGCGTGCCTTTGGCACGGCTGAAATACTACAAGCAGATGCTAACTCCATTTTCCTGTACATTTGCAGCAATAACAGAAGCTATACCTCTCCACTGACCTATGTGTTTCTTCTTTAAGCTTTAAACCATCTCTACTGTCCTGACCCAAAGGCGATTTGGAAGTTGAACCAGAATATCCCACAGAAATATATCAGGTCTTTGAACTCCTTAAATAGCTTGCAATATTTGTCTCAAATGGTAACTCCTTTCTTAAAAGGACAAAAGCTGAACTGATGTGTTCCCCCAATAAATTGAAGCAAGTTTTGTCTTCCAGTCCAAATCCCAATTCCTCAATTCCTGTCCCCAGTAGCACTCCCTTAGTCAAAAAAAAAAAAAAAAAAAAAAACCACACACACACACACATTAATTTACTATTCCAGAACAAAATGGTGACATGGGAGGCTCCTGAATTTCCCTCCTCCCACACGTGCACCAAATGTGCAACTATACACGGATCAATTCCCTCAGAGAGAAATTCAGAAACTAATTGAGGATCTCCCACGTATGGGATAACCGAGGAGAAGCTGAGAAACCTCGCCAGAAGTACCACCCACAGCATAATGACATGAAATTGGGAGGGAACCCCCAAATGCCAGCTTCTCCATCAAGAGAAAGGGGTTTGGATCCCATATCTAGTTCTCCAACTTTGATTTTTTTTAACATTTATTTATTTTTGAGAGACAGATCATGATTAGGGGAGGGGCAGAGAGAGAGAGACACAGAATGTGAAGCAGGCTTCAGGCTCTGAGCTGTCAGCACAGAGCCCAAGATGGGGCTTGAACCCACAAACTGTGAGATCATGACCTGAGCCAAAGTTGGACACTTAACCGACTGAGCCACCCAGGCTCCCCAAGTTCCCCAACTTTGAAGACTTCCACCAGGCAGAGGGCTCCAAATCACTTGGCTCTGAGAGTCAGCAGGGCTTTCACTAGGGAGTCCCAAGGGACGCTGGCCAACAAAGCAGCACCTGTTAACAGAGAGAACGCACCATGGCTACCTTCCCAGGGCTCAGCACAGACAGCAGGCAAAAGCGCACATCTCCGTCTTTCCCTTCAAGGGTTTGACTGTATACTTCACAGGGTGCTGGGGAAGAGTCCAATTTCTAACCAGCTAGGAGACCACTGGATCCTCCCCAGAGCCTGAGTGAGTGGTGAGCACTCCCTAGCCTCCGCGTTCTGGTGCACTCCAACAATAAAACTAAGTCTCCGGTGTCATCCTGGAAGGACCTTGTCCACATAGCTAGTGCTCCGACTTTGACAGCAGCCACCTGATCTGGCTCTGAGAGCCAACAGAACTTGCACTGAATCCCACGGGACTACAGTAAAAGAAGCAGCTTTTAAATTCTTGCAGGAGCACCCCAACCCCCCGCAACGGTATGCGTGAGGCTAGGGACAGAGGCAACAGGCGAGCGCCCAGCTCCCCATTTCTCCCAGGAAAGAGACTGACGTATCCTGCCCCAGCCGCTGCCCGGTATCCAGCTTCTACTCAGCCTGCATCGTCAGGGAAATGCAAATCAATACCACAATAAGATATCACCTCATACCTATGAGGATTTTTATTATCAAAAGGTGAGAGTTAACAAATGCTGGCAAGGAGGTAGAGGAAAGAAAACCCTCCTATGTTGTTGGTGGGAATGAAAATTGATCCAGCTATCCTGGAAAACAGTATGGTGGTTCCTCAAGAAATTAAAAATAGTTGGAGTCATGAAAATTAGAAATAGCAATTTTTTATGCATACATAGGCACACAGTTACACACAGGGCCATGGTTGGGAGGAGGTGGGTATTGCCACAACAAAGTCACAATTCGCTTTCAGGAAGAAACAGTGGATTTTTCCTTTGATGGGGCTGATCAGTGAGTCAAGGAGATCACAGAGAAACACCTAAATAAATCTGGCCATCTCCACTGCCTGGTGGGATCCAACCCCTTGAAAAACATTTTGGTAAAAGTCTGTTTGAATTTCACAAAATGAGGCAACATGATTTAACTTCTAGGATCACAGCCTAAGTTAACAATTTGAATACGGGGAAGCTTCTTATAGGCGTCTGTCACTACAATATTAAAATGAGTCGGGGCGCCTGGGTGGCTCAGTCGGTTAAGTGTCTGACTTCAGCTTAGGTCATGATCTCACAGTCTGTGGGTTTGAGTCCTGCATCGGGCTCTCTGCCGACAGCTCAGAGCCTGGAGCCTGCTCTGGATTCTGTGACTCCCTCTCTCTCTGCCCCTCCCCATTTGTGCTCTTTCTCTGTCTCAAAAATAAATAAGTAAATTTTTTAAATAAGTCATGTAAGTCATCTATATCTGGTTGGAATCACGGTTCGTGGATGTAAGCATTTAGCTAACCCATTAAATTATTCACTTAGAATCTGTACATTTCACTGTTACTTTTATCTCAAAGAATAAATAATAAGTGTATATAAATAAAATTTCCTTTTTAAAAATAAAATAGACCAACAGCAATTGACTCAAATGGCCCTAACACAGGGAAATACTACCCTTGGAGGACCCATTTGATTATATCATAAGACATTATTAAAGTATGGATTTAATCATGAGTGTTTCTAATAATATAAGAAACGTAGTAAGATGTTAATTGAAAAATAAATACAAAATGCTCTAATGACTGTAATCACAAGAATGTTAAAATACGCATAAGGAGAAGACTAAAAGTTAATGTATCTAAATATTAATGGTAGTTAATATTTCATAATAGAATTATGAATGATTTTTCTTCCTTTTTTCTGTATTTTCTGCATGTTATATAATGAGCCTCATTAAAGGCTGAAAAAAATTTTTTAAATTTTTTTAAATAGTGAATAAAGTGGTGCTCCCAGTCACTCCTTGCCCACTCTCCACTCAGCTCTTGAGCAAATTAGCAGGCCTGGATGACACTACCCTGATTAGGAATAAGAATTAATCAAAACGGATCTAACATGAGGTCTGTACATAAATCAAATCCGACACCCCCTTCAAAACGGAAATAAGTGAGCAGCACTGCAGACAAGGTTTACCAGCTGACCCGCGAAGTGCGGGGGTTTCTAGAAGTGATAGAGCAATAGCAAATCGACTGGCAACATATCCCCATAGAGGATCCCCTCTCAGTAGAAAAAGAAAACCTCCCAGAAGGTGCTCTTCGCCAGAGGAACTCCAGGACAATGCCAAGGTCAGAGGCAGTGGATGGAGGAAGGAGCGTGTGACGGTGTTCTAGGTCATTAACTGAAGAGTGGCGCAGGTGAGACAGCCACTCCCCATTCCTCTGCCCCCTCCTGCATTTGTCCCCAGATGAGACTTAGGAGACCCCCTCTAACAATTCTGACATAAGAGACTACCAGGGCGGCTACTGAGGAAGAGAAAGAAAGAGGTTCTATCTGCCAGGAGGTCCCGGGAGCCTCCTCCCCAAAGTCAAGCCTCCTTTATACCGTAGCCACGCACTGGTCCTCTCCTCCCACAGACTCACCAAAGGCGATTAGTTTGCATCAACGGCCAGACGAACAGGGATCCTCATCGAGCTTCAGAAAACACACTCCAAAAGCAATGAACTGCTCGATCTAGAATCTCAACCACAAGAGCAAACAAGAAACACTAAGTATTTAAGGAATTTAACACCATAAAAGAGACACTCTGAATTTAAGAAATACCTATTCCAAGAAAAAAAAAATATTTTAGCTGAAAAAAACTCTAAAATACTAGAAGAAAAAAAATTACGTGTAAATATCAGAAAGAAAAAAACAAAACTATGATATTTTCTATCAATGTGAATGTCCATCTAGGACACACAAGACAGTCTACTAATTAACTTTTAGAATAGAGCCATTAGTTAGATAGATAAAAGATCAATATATAAGAATTAATAGTGTTTTTTTATACCTGACATAACTAAACAGCATGTATTTAAATAACCCATAAGAGCAAAGAAAAGAAAATACTCATAATTAAGTTTAATAAGAAATGTACATTTAGGTGCCTGGGTGACTCAGTCGGTTAAGAGTCCGACTTCAGCTCAGGTCATGATCTCCCAGTTCATGAGTTCGAGCCTTGCATCAGGCTCTGTGCTGACAGCTGAGAACCTGGAGCCTGCTTCAGATTCTGTGTCTTCCCGTCTCTCTGCCCCTCCCCTGATTACACTCTGTCTTTCTAGCTCTCTCAAAATTAAATAAATATTTAAAAAAATTTAAATGAGTTGCACATTTATGAAGAATTTTGTAAAATTTTACCAAAGACAAAGAAGCTCTCAAGTAATAGAAAGGCAAACTATTTCTAGATGGAAAGATCCAGTATTGAAATATATCAAATCTCTCTAAATTATATATAAATTTGATATAATTCTCAATCAACATCACAAAAGGATGTCTTACATGAAATGAAATAAAACACAATAAAATGAAATTAAATAGATAGTACAATTTTTCAAAGAATAATGAGGAGAGACTTTCTGGGCCATTCTAAATTTGATAAATGGTGTGGCATTGTTCCAAGAATCAATAAATAGATCAATATGAAAAGATAAAGCATGTGATATTTCAAATCAGGAGAGAAAAGACTAACAATTCAATAAATGATGTTGGGATAACAGGATAGCTATTTATGGACAGATTAAAAACTAAGCTCAATAACACATTAAAGGTATTAAAACTTATATAAGTATTGGGAAAAATATAGGGGAACTTTATGTCTTCATCTTAAAGTGGGGAATACTTTCATAAGTCATAAAGTGAAAAGACTTTAAAAATTCAAATGCTTTGAATAATGCAAAGATTATAAATAAAAATCAAGGATGACAATGACCAAAAAAAAATATTTCAACATCTATGACAGGTAAGTATTAATAACCAATATAAGATACCTCCAGATCAATAAAGACTGAAAAAAAAGGCCTCACAAAAATAGACAAAGAAATTCAGAGAAGAAATATGTCTAATGAATAGTTTTTAAATATGCTCAACTTCCTCTGCAATTTGGGGTATGTATAATTTTTAAATAACGAGTTAAAAAAAAACTTATCTAATGTGCAAAAGTGAAAAAGCAGGATACTATTTTATTCTGACAAGACTGTGTAGGGAAACAGACTCTCATTAGTGAGAGTAAGTTAGAACAGACTTTTGAAGTTTAACGTTTTAGTACTCATCAAAATTTTACTTGTGCATGTTCTTATACCTATACAATCCACTTCTAGGATTCTATGCAATAGACACACTCGGTATCCACAGAGAAAACCGGTCATTGCGGCATTTTAAGATAAATGTATGGACAAGAACAGTATATGACTAAACAAACAATAGTACAGCCATAGCATATAATGCTATGAAAGTCATTTTTGTAATAGAAAAACAGGCACTAGCATAAAAGATTACCAAGATATATTAGTGAAAAAAGAAAATTCTTAAATGCAAAAGAAGATACAAGAAAAGGTTAAGATAGCAAGGCATTGAACAGTAATTACTTCTTAGATAAGAAAGAGGTGAAATTTTTAGAGAAAGTAACAATGAGCTTTCACTCTCACTGTCCATATTTTTAAAATTATTTTTAAATTTAATTACTTATTTTGAGAGAGAGAGAGAGAGCGCGCACACACACGCACAACCACTCGTTCGCGCAAGCACAAGCAGGGCAGGAGCAGAGAGAAGTAGAGACAGAATCCCAAGCAGCCTCTGCACCATCAGTGCAGAGCCTGATGCAGGGCTTGAAGTGAGATCACAACCTGAGCCGAGATCAAGAGTCAGAAGATGAACTAACTGCACCACCCAGGCACCCCTACTGTCTGTATTTTTTATTGTTTGACTTTTTTTTGAAATGAGCATATATAGCTACCAGCAGAAATGATACACTTAGAAACCTTTTTACAGGGATGACAAGTGTTTACTCAACCAAGGTAAAATAATTTGGCCACATAAAGCAAAGATAGTGGGCGCCTGGGTGGCTCAGCATCCGACTTCAGCTCAGGTCATGATCTCACGGTGCCTGAGTTCAAGCCCCACATTGGGATCTGTGCTGACAGCTCAGACCCTGGAGCCTGCTTCGGATTCTGAGTCTCCCTCTCTCTCTGCCCTACCCCACTCATGCTCTGTCTGTCTGTCTGTCTGTCTGTCTCTCTCTCTCTCTCTCTCTCATAATAAATAAATAAACAAATGAGTAAGTAAATAAATATTTTTTTTTAAAAAAAGCAAAGATCTGCATGATGGTAGTGTGAACGCAGTTCACTAGAGATCCGCTTGCATGGAGAAGCCATGGTAGGTTTACTACTTAGACAGTCCTGTCCCTCTCTTCACACCCAGGAAGTCACATCCTAGCACTATGTCTCCTCCACACCCCCACGCCCCCATCATGCAATGATACGTAGCCTTGCGTCTCTCCCACCATCTAGATCCAGTCTTCCTTGTATCAATGGCAGATTTCTAGTTCTCCCATCCAGGGATTTCTCACAATATGGCTGACCGATTTTCCAATCAGCAGAACTGGCAATGGCATACCATAGCATGTAAAGTTCACCACTTGAATCATTCTTTTGAACAAAGCGGGAACCATTGAAATATATATACATCAGAACATACATCAGAAGAATTACCACAAGAAACAGGAAAAAACTTAGATACATCATTTTCTACACTCTCAAAGAAATTAAAGAGGGGGAAAAACTATATGAAAAGATTTTTGTGAGAAGGGATATGAAATTAAAGAGGAAATGAGAAAGGTGGTGAATGTGAGATGGCAGAGGTCACCGAAAAATCGAAGTTAACAATACTAACATCATAGAAATAAAAAAGAGATAGAAACATAAAACAATATAATACATAACTAGTTTCTGAACAGCATTGGGGACATAAAAGAGAGGCTTATAAACATCCTAAAACTTAAATGGCAAAGGACAAAGAGAAAAGGTAATTAGAAAGATAGATGTGGAAGAGAAGTCAAATAGAACCAATGCAAGCTTAACCAAGGAAGGAATCCAAACACATGGATCGGAAAATAGTGCTCAAATATTAAACAGAACACCTGTCTGAAATAAAGGGAGACCAGAATCTGGGGCTCAAAGGGCCGTGCCATGTTCCAAGGAAAAACAATATGCTCTGATAATCAACATGATACATCCTTGTGAGGCTGTTTACCTTTGAGAATAAAAATAGAGTTATAGGAGCATTCAGTCAGAAAAAGCAATTCACCTGAAGGAGAAAAATCACAATGGCCTCAGATTTCTTTACAGTCATACTCAGCACCAAGAAAATTGTGAGCCAAGTAGTTTATAAATAGCCATCCTTGGAGAAAACCACTTGATGATAAATTTTCATCAAACAAGTGCTGTAATCAAAAGAACTGAGAAAGAAAGAATTAATGGCATAAAAGTATTTGTAATTTGCACCAAACTGATTAGAATATAGAAGGCTGGAAACTATGCAAATGTATAAACATTGAAATGTATAAGTAAGCATATAGCTAAGAAAAAAAGCGCAAGGCAGGGGAAATGGGGTCAGGAGAAAAGTACAAATATGCTCATTTCTTAATCTTTCATATCAGGAGTTAAAAGATATCATTTATTCCTGATATTCCAAGTTTCCTTCTGATATATATATTTTTAAATTTGTTTTTGAGAGACAGAGAGAGACAGTGTGAGCAGGGGAGGGTCAGGGAGAGAAGGAGACACTTCCAAAGCAGGCTTCAGGCTCTGAGCTAGCTGTCAGCACAGAGCCTGACACAGGGCTCAAACCCACGATCAGTGAGATCATGACCTGAGCCAAAGTCGGACGCTTAACCGACTGAGCTACCCAGGCGCCCCTCCTTCTGATATTTAAAGTGGTTCCTTTAACAAATCTTTAGCAGTAATGTAAGTTTGGTTTAACATTAGGGGGAAAAAAAATGTGAGTCATCATATATAAACAGACCATAAAAGAACAACATGAACATCCCAATAGATGCAGGAGAAAAGTATTTTACAAACTTCAACACCCAATTGTGATAGAAACACGGCAAACTGGAAATAAAACAGGACCTCCTCAACTCCTCAATCCAAAAAGAAAAAAAAAAAAATGGCATCCATAGGAAACCTGGAGATGAAAAACTACTGAATATTGCTGAAAAGAATTTAAAAAGGCTAGAGAAATGGAGAAATGTACTGTGTTCACCAACCAAAAAACATGGAACACTGTTAAAATAAGATATCAATTCTCCTCAAATTGATCAATAGACTTGACACCATTTCAAAATGTGTTTGTGTACAAATTATAAGCAGATTCTAAAATTTATACAGAAACGCAAACACCTAGAAAAGCCAAGGAAAAGAAAAAGAAATCTTTAGAAAAAGAAAAACAAACTTGGAAGCCTTAAACTCCCACTTAGAATAATGTACACACTTAGACTCAGTATAAATTTACAGTAATCAAATTAGTCTGCTATTGACATGAAAACCAATGGAAAAAATAGTAAGTCCAGAAATATCTACACTGATTACCAACAAAGGGGCCAATGTATTTCAGTGTGGAAAAGATATTCAACCCTCCTCTTCACACCATATCCAAAATTTAGCTCAAAAAGGATAGACCTAAATGAACGTAAGAGATAATTTTTTTTAACTTGTAGAAGAAAATGTGGGAGAAAAAATTCTTTTACTTCTAGTTACACTGAATTTCTATAAAAATATAAACTGCGAGGTGCCTGGGTGGCTCTGTCTGTTGAGCGGCTGACTTCTGCTCAGGTCATGATTTCACGGTCTCCCGGCCTCTCTCCCACTCATACAGTGTCTCTCTTTCAAAAATAAATAAACATTTTTTAAAGAGATAAAAACATAAGCCATAAAGGCAAAAGAGTAGTAAATTGGACTTCAAAAATTAAAAAGCTTGTTCTTCAAAAGATACTGTTAAGAAAATAAAAGGGTAAGTCATAGACTGGGTTAAAATATTTGCTAAACATAATAGGTGATAAAGTATTTGTCAGGAGAATATATAAAGGGCTCATGACTCAATAAGACAAACAATCCAATTAAAAATTGGAGAAAATTTTTGAAAAGATACTTCATCAAATAAAATAGATAAATGTAAGTGAGCATATACAAAGTTGCTCAATATCATTAGCCGTTAGGGAAACACACATTAAAAACCACACTGATATGCCACAAACACTCATGGGAATTTAAAAAAAAAACTAATTTACAATACCAAGTGCTGGTGGAACAGCGGGCTCACTCACCTGTTGTGGGTAGAACTATAAAATGGTACAACCATGTGACAAAGTTTAGCAGTTTCCTTTTAGGTGAAATACACTCTTACCTAGCAACTCAGCAATCTCACTCCAAGTATTTCCCCAAGAGAAATGATAACATATGCCCAAAGACATGCATTTGAATGAGCATAGCCACTTTTTTCATGAACAACCAGAAATTTGCAACTGTCCATCAGGAGTGGATATAAACAAATTGTTGTATGTCCACACAATAGGACACCAAATGGAAAAGTCCAGACACAAAAAAATTGCCTATTGTATGGCTCCATTTAAACAAAACTCTAGAAAGGGCAAAATTACAATGACAAAAAGCCATTTAATGGTTGCCAGGGGCCTCGCATAGGAAGAAGCAAGAAAGGAGCCAGAAGGGAACTTTCTGGAGTGATAGATAGGTTCTATATCATGACTGTGGTGTTTATTCACAGCAGAATATAAACTCTGTTTTTATGTAATTATACAAAAATACAGCTTATAAAGTAGTTTTATGTAAGTACACACACACAAAAACAACTGTACACATTTGTCAAAACTCACAATTGCCAAGTTAAAATTGTCAAATTTTGTTGTTTATATATTTACTTCATTCACAGTGATACTTTTTAAAGCAGGAAATTAGAGAGAAGATCATATTCTACAATAAAATACATTCCATAATAAAAGTCTAATCTCCTCGATAGGATGCTTTACATTCTTTGTACGTGATTCTTGTAAACTTGAGAAACCCCCATAGAAATCCTCTGAAAACTGGTAGAATAGTAAAATAAAAATTAAAAAAAAACCCACTTATAACAGGAAAATATCACCTTTTAAAAATTCATAAATATGCAAATTGATGGCTGCCGGGGGGAGGGGTTCAGTGGAGGGGCATGATGGCAGAAGGGGAGTGGGAAATACAGGCTTTCAGTCATGGTCTGAGTAAATCATGGGGCCGAAAGGCGCAGCATAGGGAGTATCATCGATGATACCGCCATAACATCGGTTGTGTTATGACCAGATTTCAATATCGTCCCCAAAAACCAGAGACCGCCAGGGAGACTGAGTCATGCATGCAAAAGCAAAGGGCTTTATTACGGGCTTAGGCTGGCCGGGCCTAAACTCGGGCTCACAGACTTCACTAGCGCAGTGGATCCGTGCTGAGAGCCCGGAACAAAGGCGGGGCATGGCCTTTATGGGTTTTGGGAAGGGGGAGTTACAGGAAATTGTGACACAGGTACAGGGGTCCAATCATTATCGCATAACATCATTGACAGTAACTTTAACCATACACATTGTCCAGAGTGCTTGTTACTTTTGGCGGGAGCCAATCACAACATTTAGAGTATCAACCAATTACAGAGCAGACCCAGGACCCTCACTTAGCGTGTAACTAGCCTTAAGCAATAAGTGATTATCTATAGCTTCTATCTCTAGGCCTGCCCTTAGAAATGTTAAGGGTGTTAGCTGGCCTTTCCTGATTGGGTGTTACAAGGGTGGTCCCTCCTGCCTTGGGCAACGCGTGCCCTTCTATTGTCTAATGATTCTGAGAAACCGACACCTAGGCCTCCAAGGCCAGAGGGGAAACTTGAAGCCTGTCATGGAGTCAGTTTGGTTCAGACCTGCGTCCTTACAGTAACAGCTACCTTTGTGGTGAGCACAGCATAACTCACAGACTTGTCCAATCACTACATTGTACACCTGAAACTAATGTAACATTATGTGTCAACTGTACCTCAATAATTTTTTTAATTCATAAATATGTAAAATACATATGCTACATCTACGAAGAAAGTTTCTTTTCAAGTTACTCCTGAGGAAAAAAAAAAAAGAAAGAAGGGGTAACTGGAAAGGTATATTCTTCTCTTAGTTAGTAAAATTTTGTCCTGAAAGTCTTTTTTCCCCTCTAAGTTGAACTATAAATTAATTACAATCTCAGTCAATAGAATAGACTACAGAAACAGTCCCAAATATACATTCTCACTTTGAATACGATTAATAGGTTACTTGAAATCATTGGGGAAAAGACAACATATTTAATAAATGATGTTGGGATAATTTTTAAGCTCCTGGAAAATATGTTTACATGCATATCTCACTCCTCTTAAGTACAATAAAGTCTATTTACATCAAAGACTTAATGTACTAAAAATAAAACCATAAAGGTTGAATAAAATATGAATTTTTAAAAAATTACCCTCAGTTGGGAAGATCTATCTAAGCCAACTTATAAAATTCAAAATTCAGAAAGATAAAAACTAATAAATTTCACTACTTTTAACTATCTGCAATGCAAAAATTTACTGTAACTAAATTCAAATGATAATTTACAAACGGAGTAGAAACAAATTGGCAGCACACATGACAAAGGGCTAATTTCCTTAAAATTAAAAGTGCTCTTATAAGTTAATAAAGAGACAGCTAACCAAAAAGAAAATATGGCAAAAAACACAAAGAAGGAATCAGGTAAAAGAAGTGCAAATAGCCTATAAAATGAAAAGATGCTCAACTTCATTAATTATTAACAAAGTTAATATTAAATAGGGTTGTGGTAGGGCACCTGGGTGGCTCAGGGCGTTGAGCATCTGACTTGGTTTTGGCTCAGGTCATGATCTCATGTTTGGTGAGATCCAGCCCCACATCTGGCTCTGTACTGACAGGATAGAGCCTGCTTTGGATGTTCTCTCTCTCACTCTTTATCTCTATCTCTAATTCTCTATCTCTCTCTTTCTCAAAAATAAATAATAAACTTGGAAACAAAAGAAAAAATAGTAATAAGATGCAATTTTTCAGATAGACAAGAAGACAAAACTTTGTTACTACTTGGCATGGCCACATGTGGGAATCCCAATGTGGTAAGAAATAGGAACAGAGTGTTATAACTAGGAAGGAGCTGAGTTTGCCTTTTATGGGAATAATTGCTCACTGCGTGCCAGTTTGACTCCTGCCTCACCCCAGTGGTAGGAGATACAGAGACTATGTAACCCTGGACACCTTCAGACTTGAACCAGAGAATTCCAGGTTCAACTCCAAGATCCATAAAAGAGGCACGGGGGAACTGTATCCTCGCTTTAATCAAACTTGATTGTGCTAGTTCTCAAACTTTGACAAATATCAGAATCGCCTGGAGGGCTTACTAAAACACAGATTTCTGGGCCCTGCCATGAGAGATTATGATTCAGGAGGTCTAGGGTGGGACCTGAAAACTTGCATTAGTAACAAATTCATAGGTAGGACTGCTGATCCTGGGCCAGGGACCATACTTGAGAACCTCTAGTCCAGAGACCACCCCTTGGCCCACTTGTTTGCTGTTTCAGCAGCAAATGAAATAAAACCAACATTGATTGGAGTCTCAATGCCAGTCTTCAAAGCCAGACCATCCCTCTGCAGTTTGGCCGAGCTTATCAATTGGTAAAGATGGATAATAAAATCTTTTCCCACAGTGCTAGTGAGAGAAAAAACATATGCAGCCCTTCTCAATTTGGCAATATTTCTCAAAATTCACATGCATATATCTTTGGCCCAGGAATTCCAATTCCCAGTATATATTCTGTATATATGCTCCTCCCAGAATGCATAAAAATTATGTGTACAAAGAAAGATGTTTAGAGTCGCATATTGGTAATAGCTGAAAACCAGGAGCAAATGTCAGTCAGTTTGGAGTTGTTGAAATAAATTAGGCTACGTCTCAAGGGAATACTTTGCAGCCATTAGAATGAATGTGGTAGATTCATCATACTGAAATGGAAATATGCCCACAGTGTATAATTGTGCAAAAGATCAACTGCAAAATAGTACATGAGTGTGATCCTTTTTTGTCAAAATTAGAAAGATAGATTATATATAAGATATGACAAATAGTATGAACAGTATGAATAATCAATCATAAAGATATGACTGATATATATGCATAGTATACAAATGTGTATGTGTATCAGCAAGGTTTCTGAAAAGCCCCTTATAGACGTAGCCTAGAAAGGGGGCTAGAGCCCCAAGACAGTGATACTGCCTGGCTACGGAGAAAACATATCTGACATTGAAAAACATTAACTAGGGATGCCTGGGTGGCTCAGTAGGTTAAGCATCTGACTTCGGCTCAGGTCATGATCTTACAGTTTATGGGTTCAGGCCCCACGTCGGGGTCTGTGCTGACAGCTAGCTCAGAGCCTGGAGTCTCCTTCAGATTCTGTGTCTCCCTGACCCTCCCCTGATCACACTGTCTCTCTCTGTCTCTCAAAAATAAATAAAAAACATTAAAAAAATTTAAAGAAAGACATTAACTTTACAATACTCCTGCTTGAATTATTTTACAAAAAGCACATATAACTGTTTCATTTATTTAAAACCCATTTTTTTACACATTTAAATAAATGTTCAATTTATTTGGATTTCAGTAAAATGTAAATTTTTTTAAATAAGCATTAAGTGTTGACAAGTATGTAAGGTATGTTACCAATGATGCATTGCTGGTAACTACATAACTTATTAAAATAATTTTTAATAGTTTATTGTCAAATTGGTTTCCATACAACACCCAATGCTCTTCCCCACAAGTGCCCTCCTCCATCATCACCACCTCTTTCCCTCCTCCCCCTTTCCCTTCAACCCTCAGTTCGTTTTCAATATTCAATAGTCTCTCAAGATTTGCATCCCTTTCACCCCAACTCTCTTTCCCTTTTCCCCTCCCCCTGGTCCTCCATTAGGTTTCTTCTGTTCTCCTATTAGACCTATGAGTGCAAACCTATGGTATCTGTCCTTCTCTGCCTGATTTATTTCGCTTAGCATGACACCCTCGAGGTCCATCCACTTTCCTACAAATGGCCAGATTTCATTCTTTCTCATTGCCATGTAGTACTCCGTTGTATATATATACCACATCTTCTTGATCCACTCATCAGGTGATGGACATTTAGGCTCTTTCCTAATGTTTTGACTATTGTTGACAGTGCTGCTATGAACATTGGGGTACATGTGCTCCTATGCATCAGCACTTCTGTATCCCTTGGGTAAATCCCTAGCAGTGCTATTGCTGGGTCATAAGGGAATTCTATGGATAGTTTTTTGAAAAACCTCCACATTGTTTTCCAGAGCGGCTGCACCAGTTTACATTGCCACCAACAGTGTAGGAGGGTGCCCATCTCTCCACACCCTCGCCAGCATCTATAGTCTCTTGATTTGTTCATTTTAGCCACTCTGGCGTAAAACCCATTTTTTAAAGTCAATGCAAGAGCAAGAACTTAACACCTCTTGTGCCTTGGTGTTAATTTTTATAGATGGCTTGCCCAGGCTTCTACTGAAGAACAGTTATTTTTTGTCTAGCTTTTAATCACTGGATATAACTGAAATGAACAAAACAATGCAATGCCTCATGAAAGAAGTTAAAAAGGAGACAGGAAACAAATCAGGTACATACCACAAACAGATAGGGAGACTGTAGGCCTGTGCTCCTCTCACACCCTATCCTTTGCCCTAATTTTACTCTCTGAATGACTTTAAGAAAATTTAGCATCTTTATATGATTGAAAATGTAAATATTTATATAAAGTATCCAATGTCTGGAGTGCCTTGGTGGCTCAGTTGGTTAAGTGTCCGGCCTCAGCTCAGGTCATGATCTCAAGGTTTTTGGGTTTGAGCCCCACATCAGGCTCTGTATGACAACTCATAGCTGAGAGCCTGCTTCTGTCTGTCTGTCTCTCTCAAAAATAAACATTAAAAAATTTACGTATCTGCAATTTCTCTGTTGACTCAATAGTGCTTCAGTAATCATGAACTGAGTTGGTATGACGCCTGTCTACCTCATGTGGCCCCCATTTCTATGAGTTCCGGGAATGGGGCAATGTCAGTATATGATGCCAGTACATGATGACAGTATATATGCCAGGATGTGCTAAAATACAGAGGACCTAAAATTCTCTCGTGGCAAGGGTGTCCCTGAAATCAGCATTACTTAGGAGAGTACCAGGAAATTACCAGCTTGTAAGAGAAATTAATTAATTCTGTTGTGGGCCTGACATTCAAGACTTTCAGGCAGCAAGGTCAAGCTGGCATTTCAATATGCAAACCTACTGCTCTAAGGTATAAGGCCAGCTCTCAGGGGAGAGAGAGCAGGGCCAGAGGTACGATCCAATCTTAAACTTCTTAGAGTCATGAAAGCTTAAGCCATGATATAAATATTTATACATTGTGGATTTAAAAAATAAAATCTGAAAAGCCAGTAGGGAGCAATATCCCACATTCTTTCCCAACATGAAAGAATAAAATGAGACTTAGAATTCCAACAAATCACACATTTTCTCATTCCTCAAAATCATATGGAGAGGCCCTATTGCAATCCCTTAGTTACTCCATAAAGAGGCACTGGCAGTTTCCATAAAGTTTGTATCATTTCGTGGAAAATTCTGTAAAAGTGGATGATTGACATCAAAACAGACCCTGAATTTTGTGTATCAAATAATACAAACTAAGACGTTTCTTACATCCTGGAACCAGCTGCCCTTTCTTTTGCTTGGCAGGTCAGGAATATCATGTGTTATAAATCAGATGTCAAGTGCCAATGGACATAACATGTTGGTATGTTCCTGATTGATTCCAGTCACTCATTAATTATCCTTCTCTATTCAAGCCACCTTAAGTGTTTTCTTTATTTGCCTTAAGATCAGCTAAAAATCCTTTTTTCTACTTTTTACATTGATCTAAGGTGTTAATTTGATCATAGCACTCTCATTTGGGGTGCATGATATCATTGCATGTAATTGTGTAAAGGAACTGAGGTAGAACTGGGAAAGTCAGAGATAAGCAGTTGAGCTAAAAACATGGGGAGTCATAGACTTGAGCAATGCAATAAGACTTTGTAACTAAGAATACCACTTAAATCTTTGTGTTCCTGGTTTTCTCCATGCAGCTCTTCACAGCAATTATTATGTGAATCACCAAAACATTCTTCCACATCAGCAGGCAGAAGGTACTATAATAGTCACAGAATGGATTGGAAAAACCATACTGCAGAAAACTTAAGTGACTTTCCAAATATTACAAAATGAGTCAGAATGACAAAAGAAAATAGTTCTCAATGACGCTGATCTGGTCAAAGGTCCTAGCCAAACAAGCACCTCTCTTTGTCTGTTGTAACATTCTTCTGTAACAGAGACTAGGGAAGGATTTCATCATCTTCCCATTGACTGCTGCCTGTTGGTTCTCTTTTGTTTCTCCTAAGTTTTACTCCACAATAATGGAAATGACGTTTGTAATATTCGAACAGCATCATATCTGACAGAGTGCTTTTACATTCATGATCTCCTCTAATTAAGCAAGCCCACCTCTGCCTTCGGCATTTCTTCCTTCAATCCTTGACTCAAGCTGACTCAGAGTTGTCAAAAGATACCATATATGAAATGCAGAAGGGAGAATGAGATTTCCCTTATCCACTATTTCCATTGAAGATAATCAAGATGCCCCTGTCATCTTTTGTTGTTTTATTTAACAAACATTCGTTGGGCACTGATCTGTGTCAGGAAATGCTAAGTGTAAAAGATATAAAGATAATTAAGATAGTCCTTAAATGAAAAAGCTTATGGTCCAAACATGGAAATAATTCACAAGTACAATATGGCAGGTGCCTCCATGGAGGTATGAATAAAATGTTCATGGAATACCAATGAAAGGAAAGGAGTTCTGCTTGGGGGGCATCAGAAGAAGCTTCTGTGCAGAATTACCTTAATCTGTCCCCCTCCACACATCCCCTCTCCACCTGCTCTGTACCCAGGAAGCTAACTGTTGTGGACTGTACTACAATGCTCCCTTGCTTGTCTTCTAGATTTTGGTGGGTTTGGCAATGGACACTCCTAGCAGGGCAGCCGAGAACATGCAGAGAGGTTGGGTGCTTATTTTCCCAGATCCTTCCATACCCTTTGGCACTGCCTATGTTCCTCTATCAAAGGCCAGAAGCCCTATTCTAAAATCGCAAGTCATTCTGGGTCACTGTTCCTTTACTTGCTTCCTCCGGCCCATGAGTGGTAGGCTGCCATTCTTACTAGCCTCAGAGAGCAGCACTGTCTTTATAGCATCCTAACCCTTTGTAAATAATGTCTTCATTAAGTCTTTTCAGCAGGAGAGTGACCAAATGAGTGTAGAGCGGGGAGTTGTTAAAAAAGACCCTAGAGCAGGGGTCCTAATTAGAAAGCTGCTGGGATCTTGAATTCACGCGAGAGCATGCATTAGGGCAGTGGTAGCTGAGAGTCAAAAGCTAATTAACTGACCTGCAGCGTAATTTTGGAGGCTGAATTGCTAGGCCAGGCAACTAACCGGCCAGTAAGGAACATGAGGGGTTGAGTCAAGGTGAAGATAACTTTCAGACTTTTAGAAAATGTACGTTCCTTAATTTTTTTTTAAAACTTTTGTGGTGCCACTTGTGATACATTTTCAATTAAAGACAATCTGGCAAAAATGCTGCTGTTTATTAAACATCCTGCCCCTACCTTGGGCATGAAATCAATACTCACCTTCCAGAGGGCTTACACAGCAGACCAGCAGCCTGGGCACACATGTCCGTCTCTGGTGCACTCTTCCCGCTACTGCACATGCGTGCAGCCAACAGGGCCTCCTGGGGAGGACGCGCAGCCATGCAGGAGAGCAGAGAAGATCACGTGCCCTTGGAGCCCATTCTTCTCACGAAAAGTCAGTATCTTTTGACAGTCTGGACACTGAAATTATCCTTCAGTCTAAATATACTGGGAAGTGACCCCATAGGTTAGGTGTCTGACTCTTGATTTCGGTTCAGGTCATGATCTCACTCACAGTTCATGAGTTCGAGCCCCACATCCAGCTCTGTGCTGACAGCAGGGAGCCTGCTTGGGATTCTCTCCTTCTCTCTCTCTCTCTGACCCTCTCCTACTCATGCTCTCTCTCTCTCTAAATAAGTAAGTTTCAAACAAACAAACTGGGATGTGGATAAGAACATACCACATTCTAGCATTCATCTGAACGGCAAGAAACCTGGTGTTCCTATGTCTAAATGAAGTAAGTCGGATAGTGAAAGACAAATATATGATCTTATATATGGTATCTAAGAAAAACTAGGGGCACCTGGGTGGCTCAGATGGTTGAATGTCCAACTTCAGCTCAGGTCATGATCTCATGGTTTGCGAGTTCAAGCCCCACATCAGACTCTCTGCTGTCAGTGTGTAACCTGCTTTGGATCCTCTGTCTCCCCGTCTCTCTGCCCGTTCCCCACTCACACATGCTCTCCCTCTCTCTCAAAAATAAACATAAAGAAAGAAAGAAAGAAAGAAAGAAAGAAAGAAAGAAAGAAAGAAAGAAAGAAAGAAAGAAAGAAAGAAAGAAAGAAAGAAGAGAGAGAGAAAGAGAAAAGAAAAAATAAATTTAAAAAACCTCAGAGAAACAAAGATTAGATTTGCAGGCGGGGGTGTGGATATTGGGTGAAGGGAGTCAAAAGGCACAAACTTCTAGTTATAAGATAAATAAGGTCTGGGGATAAATATGATATCTATAATTAACAATACTGTATCATATATTTGAAAGTTACTAAGATAGCAGATCCTAAAAGTTCTCATCACAGGGAAGAAAATGTAACTGTGTGGTGACGAATGCTAACTAAACTTGTGATCATTTCACAACACAGGCACACATCACATCATTATGTTGTGTACCTTAAATGATTACAATGTTCTATGTCAAGTGGATCTCAGTCAAACTGGGAGATAAAACTTGTGTCATCATTGCTTTCTTTCTGGGGCTCTGCTGCTGTTGGGGGAGATCAGCGAGAGGACGTGCCCATTGGTTGACCCACGAGCTGGAGCGAGGCACTCAAGGCTCCTCATACCCCTTGCCCTGTCCTTGGAATATACATTCTGCCCACTGTTCCCACCGTGGGAGCCCTTTCAAGGACACAGCCTTGAGAGAGTAATGTGTTATTGAGACCATCTGGACGGTATAGGCGATGGAGCCTCGTTAAGGCCTCAATATAAACTTTTAAAGATTCAGGCAGGCGGGAGCAGAGATCTACTCATCTTGCAGATGCTCAGAACAAGCCACATCGGCAAATTTCCTTTCTTATTAAATCTGCTACCCATCAACCTATTTCTTCGGCCTTCCCTTACCATCAAAGTATGGGGCCAGTTTCAGTTTCACATGAGAAGTTCCCAAGGGCGCAGACCAGAAGCTGCCCACCCACCCTTCACATTTCCATTCATTTTAAAAGCAGAAAGTAAAAACAAAGCCTTCTATTATTTTATCATTAGACTACTTCCACATGGTTGAAATTCCTATAAATGAGTATAGACCTGGGTGAAGGTGAAATCCCAGAGGTCGTAAAAAATACATTATTCTTTCTGGAATATTAATAATCAGATATTATGACCACACTGTAAATGCATTCTAATTCTCTCAAAGACAGAAACTGAACCTTAACAAATATTCATCCTCAAGTAAAAACAGAGGCTGAAGTGACCTTAGTATTTCTTCCATTTACGAAATCGGAAAACTGTGTTAGGAAATCCTTTTCTTCAAATAAAATCACACCAAGTCCAAGGAACCAGTAACTTTTCTGGAGGTACTCTGGCACAATGAAACATGTGAAATGTGCACGGAAAAAATGAATACTATGTGCAAAAACATATGTACAAGGATATCGATGACGTTGCTCGTAATGGCTAAAAGCCACACGCGGTAATATTCAACAACAGAGAAGTGGTTTAGTGCATCTCCTTGGGCACCAAGGGGATAGTGCTTTTGTACGTGTTCAGCACCAGGTCACTGGTCCAGTCTACTCTCTTCTCAAGGTGAACTTCTTTCTGGAGTTCTTGGTGCTCTTTTTCCTTTGCAGCCCTTGATCATTGCAAAGGTTTCCTTAACACTGAATTTTGAAAAGAAAGATTAGTGTCTCCTCCAGAAGGCACTGGGGCTTCTTATGCAAATTATCCTCCATCACTACCACCTAATCCTGCGCACAAAGAGGAAGGGCAGACTTGAAAAGTGACACAGCCCTTTAAAAGTGGCTCAGATTGAAAAAGTGTTTGTGTCTTCTGTTCTCTCTCAGAATACTGCTAAAGAGATGATTTAAAAAAAAATTCACCTGCAAAAATAGGAGGAGGAAAGGAAGCAACAGAAGTCAAGCTCACATGCCAAAAAACCAGACAGCCAAGCTGTAACTGAGAGACAGAGAAATAGGTGGTAACCGCAGGTCAACAGAAACACTGAGCACCAGAAGACAATAAAGCAATGCCTCCAAATCCCCGAGGAAAAACGACTTCTAACTGGGAACTCTATATTAAGCTCTACTCTTCTTAAATATGAAAATAAAATAAAGATTTTCCCAGGCATGTAAAATTTAAAAAAATGTTTATTTCCAATATAGCTTTCCTCAGGAAGCTACGAGAGTAGATGTTCCCCCAAACAAGAGAATTTACCAAGACAGCAAAACCTAGAAAGCTTGGGGTCCAGTTAGGACAAGCTACATAATTTACAGGGTCCAGTGCAAATGAAAACAGAGAGCACCCTGTTCACATTGTATTAAGAATTTCAAGATGGTGACAGCAGAGCACTGACCCAAGTGCAGAGCCTGTCTGAGTATAACTGCGCGGGACTCAGAGGTTACGAAACTGGCCTTGGGTTGGCTCCAGAAGAAGGAAGAGGGAATTCCCAGGATGATGAAGAAGAGGGACCCCAGGACAGTAGCTGTGCAAGTCCAGATACCAGACCACACTGAAGCTAGAATGCTGGAGTGCATCAAGATGCATATCTTCAGGGGCACCTCGGTGGCTCAGTTGGTTAAGTGACCAACTTCAGCTTAGATCACCATCTCATGGTTCATGAGTTTGAGCCCCCCACTGATAGTGCAGAGCCTGCTTGGGATTTTCTATCTCCCTCTCTCTCTCTCTCTCTCCCCCACTTATACTCTCTCTTTCTCTTTCTCTCTCTCAAAATAAATAAACTTAAGAAAAAAAAGATGGATATCTTCAAGGAAAAGAATGAAATACAGAGATTACTCAATGCATTTTAATGGATTGAGGGGACATTTCCACATCTTAGGGAAAGTATATGAAAGAATTAGTGATGGGCACAGTTAAAGCAATGTTCCAGACAAATCAATTAGTGGTCACTGCCAATATTTTAGAACAAACTTACTGCAAGAGCAAAAGCACTATGCTCTAGAAACTGTGAAGCCAGATAAGCAAGAAGCTGACCTGCAAGCAGTTACATGGTGTTGGGATGTGCACAGGTGAATCAGAGCCAGTCTTGGTACTATAGTGGGACTTGTCTACAAATTCGAGATGGACAGTGACCTTCTGGCCCCACACAGAACAAGTACAAGGGCATGACAGAGCACAAACAATTCTGAACAAGCCGAGACAAACACCCCTCTTCCCTGATGATGAGTCCGAGAATGGGGAAATGTTCTAGATTTCTCTCTCGATGCCACCACAAAGTCCCATTCAAAGACAGGTGTGCTAGAAATATATGCTAGTAAACAGTTCCTATTTGGGATCCTATTAGGACCTGTAAAACAAGCACATTTTGTTTTGTGTATATTGATTCCAGCGCATCGATTCTAATTTATTTGCTGTAATTAAACTTGTGTAATTATTGCAAGGAAATTCAATGAAAACAGGCTCAGACATTTCTTTTACAGCAGCGCTCCATGTTGCTCTGGCTTACTGGGATTCTCTTGTGGCTTGGTGTTAGGAATGCAGGGTCAAAGCGGTATGCTCCCCAAAGGCAAGGGGAGAGAGTGTGAGTCAGGCACACTTAAAGAACAGAATTATTTTTCCTTTGAAATTAGATTACCGTTCCTATAAAGCATGCTGATTTTTCAAAAGTTCTAACAGTAAAGAAAATCTCAAGGGAGAAACAAAAGGTAATCCCAAATCCTACCGCATAGAGGTAAGCACTTTTACCCGTTCCCTTGTTGGTCATGTCCTCATGTATGCAGACACAAAGAGGAAAAGGTGAACACTTTCACACAAATGATAGAATGGCATTGTACTCTGTGATCCACTTTGTTCACTCGGGGATACAGGAGTCCCCCGCTTATGCATGATTTTCCTTCCCGTGGTATCAGTGACCTGTGGTCAGCCAAGGTCAGGAAGCAGACGATCCTCCTGAACCTCCCGTCAGAAGGTCAATAGGAGCCTCACACAACATCACAATGCCTCCATCACTCGCCTCACTTCATGGCATCATGTGGGCATTTATCATCTCCCATCACAGCAAGCAGGAGAAGCGTGGGTACACTACAATAAGATATTTTGAGAGACCCCATTCGTATAACTTTTACTATATTTTAGTTGTTCTATTTTATTATTAATCACTGTTCTTAATCTCTTACTGTGCCTAGTTTATAAATCAAACTTTACCACATGTACGAATGTATGGGGAAAACATAGTATATATAGGGTTCAGTTACTCTCTGTGCTTTCAGGCATCCTCTGGAGGTCCTAGAACATACATGTGAAGAAAGGGGGACAGACTACTGTATATCATGGGTACTCTATATATGTCAAACTATATATTTCATACCATCATTTTTAATAGCTACATAGTATACCATCGTATGTATACAATAATTAATTTTAAAAACTTTTCAATTATTCTTCACTGTAAAAAAAAAATAAAAGCTGCCATCCCCTGAGCACATATCATGTCCTACTTCTGTAATTACCTCCTTAAGGTAAATTCCTACAAATGAGTTTGTTGGCTCAAAAAGAACAACTTGGCAAACTGTCTTTCAGAGTATTTTTTTAAATTGATTCACACTTCCATTAACAGCCTAAGAATACACAAATGACCGAGAAGCACATGAAAAGATATTCAACATCATTAGCCATCAGGGACATGCAAATCAAAACCACAATGAGCTATCCCTTCGCACTCACCAACGTGGCTATAATCAGAACGACGGACAATAATTGCTGAGGCCATGAAGAAGCTGGAGCCCTCAGATGCCACTGCCAACAATGTAAATTGGTGCGGCCACTTTGTAAAGCAGTCTGGCATCTTCAATCAGAGTCCTCAAAGGACCCAGCAATTCCGTTCCTAGGTATGTACCCAAAGGAATTGAAATCAGGAACTCAAAGTGAGTATCTGCATGCTAGCGTTCACTGCAGCATTATTCACAACAGCCAAAAAGTAGAAACAACCCAAGTTGTCACCAACAGGTGAGTGGGTAAACAAAATGTGATTTATCCATTGAATGGAATATTCTTAATATTCATAAGAAGGAACAAAGTTCTGATAAATGCTGCAACACAGATGACCCTTGAAAACCTTGATAAGTGAAACAAGCCAAACACAAAAGGGCAAGTATTATGGAATTCCACTCACATGAAACATCTGGAATAGGCACATTCATAGACTGAAGGGAGATTAGGGAGACTCAGGAGACGGGAAATGGGATGTTATTGCTTACGGGTTATAGTTTCTGTTTGGGGTGATGAAAACACTGGACATGGTGGTGATGGTTACACAACATTGTTAGTTGTGCCACTAAATTGTGCATTTAAGAATGGTTAAAATAGCAAATTGCATGTTATATATATATATATATATATATATATATATATATATATATATAACCCAATTAAAAAGGTACCCAAAAAAGTTCTTAAGTTTAAAAAAAAACAGATAGAAATGAAGCAGATACATGCTACAATATGGATAAACCTTGAAAACATTTTGTTAAGTAAAATAATCCAGTCACAAGAGACAATATATTTGATTCTATATAAAATGTCCAATATTGGCAGATCTATAGAGACAGGAAGTAGATTAGTAGTTGCTTAGTGCTGGATGATGGGGTTGAGTGGGGGTAAAAAGAGAAGTAAGTACTAGGATATGGGGTTTTTATGAGGGAGAGTGAAAATGTTCTAAAATTAACCATGGTGATGGTTGTACAACTCTGTGAATACACTAAAAACATTGAAAAATACACTATAAATATGTGAGTTATATGGTATGTGGATATCTCAAGAAAGCTATTATTTTTTTCAGTAGGCTCCAGCTCCATGCCCAGCATGGAACTCAATGAGAGGCTTGAACTCATGACCTGAACTGAGATCAAGTAGGACGCTTAACTGACAAAGCTACCCAGGTTCCCCATGTTATTTTTTTAATTGTATATTTTTCTGATGATGAGTTGGACCATCTTTTCATATTCATTGCACATTTGTGTTTATTCTATTGTAAATGACTTGTTCATCTTCTTTGTTTTGTTTTTGTTTTTAATAATGTAGAGACTCATTGGGAGTCTATGTTGACAAGTATTTTGTAAGTACATTATGTTCTTGAAGTTGGTGCAAAATACTGCAGATGGCATGCCTCAAGCCTAAAGACAAGGCCAGTTCTGAAGATGCTGACAGCCTAACAGGTTGAATTAATTGTATCTGTAACAGAGAGGACACAGCATGGAAGGGTAACACAAAGAGAAGACTCCTTAATTCTTGGGTGCCATCACAGGTGCTTTGCAAATACACTCTCATATAATCCATCACAGCCATTTACAAAGAAGGGAGCACAACTTCCTTGAGGTTGCTCCTCCAAAGTGCCTTAAGTGCCCTCTGAACAGTATTGATTGCATATGCATGACCAATAAGAGGAAGCTATGACGATGTCCTTTGTACCTTGTGAGCTCCAGACATCTATGACTGGAATAATGCTGAGCAGCCGCTGGCATTATGAAGTTGGAGCTGTCTGAATATACATTTTCTTCACTGCTCCCAGGGAGGCCGTGCGGAGAAACTAATCAACAGAAACATAAATTCTTCAAGGTCCCTCAAATGTCCCTGTGAGGAATTATGAGCCATCCTCAGTCATAAGAATTGCATTTGGATATCTCTGCTCCGCCAAAGCCCTGATTCAGAATGGTGCAGTAATAGGTCAGATGTCGCAGAGACCCGGAAATGACAAAGTCACAAAAAAATGATAGCCATTGAAAGCTCACAAATATCATATTTGGGACATTTGGCGATTCCATGGGATTATATTACTCCTCTGTGTAATTATGGGCAGTGCCATGCAAGGATCAAATTTTTAATTTGAAAAAGACCTTAGAATTTATCTACTCAAACCTTTTACTTTACAGATGCAGTAATTGAGATCATAAGATTTTAATGAACTACTTTACTTAGAAAAATCTCAGCGAGGGGAAGACAGAACAATTTCTGCTGACTCCAAACTCCTGGATTTGTTGCCCTTCCTCCTCGGTCTAAGAAACCTCCCAAGTCAGTTTTCAGTGGTAAAACCTCAGCCTGTGAATTTAATATTTTTCAGCTGCCTATTGTACACTGGGGGGTGTTCAACTCTAACTCCCTTTAGCCAAGAAAACTGGGAGAGAATATAATTCTCAGCACTGCTCATGTTTTCAAGTCACATGTCCTTAGGTTGCTAAAAATTTCTAGTCTGTGAAACATGAAATGAAATGCCAGGATGCTATTTTTGATTGACAACGAAAGCAAGGGAGCCAATTTATAACCGCTGGCAACATCCTATGATGAGGGTGAGAAATCGCTAGTGATGAGAGATGTTACCACACGGCACTGACGACGTTTCGCCTTTCCTTTCGATTGAGGTGACTGCCCTCTGGCCTCCAGTTTCTAATATTCCAAAACTAGACATTCAGTTTTATTTTTTAATTAATTATAAACGTAATGGTTTCATGAGTATAATTTAGCGAGGAAGAGTGAAAAGAATCACACTTGGGAATTTCATTTTGTTTTCCTTCACTTGGAATTTCATTGTTTTAACAATTGTTTAAGGATTTTTTAATGTTTACTTTTGAGAGAGAACATGCATGAGCGGAGGAGGGGCAGATAGAGGAGGCACAGGGGATCTGAAGTGGGCTCTGTGCTGACAGCAGAGAGGTGAATGCAGGGCTTGAACTCACAAACTGTGAGATCATGACCTGGGTCCAAGTCACATGCTTAACCAACTGAGCCACCCAGGTGCCCCAATTTAAGTTTTTTGAAGCATATCCCTGTTTAAAACCTCCAACTAGTTTATTTTTTAAAACAAGTTTAGTTATTTTGAGAAAGAGAGAGACCGGGGCAGAGAGAGAGAAAGAGACAGACTCCCAACCAGGCTCTATGCTGTCAGCCCAGAGCCCAGCGTGGGGCTTGATTCCACAAACTGAGTTGAAATCAAGAGTTGAACGCCAGACTGAGTCACCAGGTGCCCCAGTGTAATTTAATTTTTAAAAATATGTGTAACTGGGAATGCTCAGGAAAAGTATACAAATGAATGTTTCAAGGAGAGAAGATATTACAGAGAACACCACCTAGCTCAGTAACTGTAAATGGCTTTGATCCTCATGTATATTCTAGGACAATAGAATGGAGAGCTCTAAAGGTAGAAAGCATTCATTTAACTTAAAAAAAAGAAAAAAACACTTCATGTACTTTGGTCATCAGCGGGTCCAGTGCCACAGCAGAAGGCAATTTAAGACAAGCACACTTGAAAAATAAGGAAGGTACTCAAAATGTCAAGTCTGTGACCTATGTACATAGCAATACAGAATTCTGCCCCACTCTTTGACTAATGAACATAATGATCAGACTTAAAAATAAGTACTTAATATGTAGTATCTAACAAATTTATATTTAATATATGTTTATATAATATATATTATTAAATAATACATACTTACATTTATTGTATATTAACTAAATATTTGAGAATGTAATACAATTGGAATCCTTGGGAAAATTCAAACTATAATTCTGTAAATATACAGATAGACACATATATACCGAAATAAATATATATTATATATACAAATATATATCAATATAAAATATATATATACAAATATCAAATATGCATGTATATTTGACATATGTATATACACACACATATGTATATGCATATACATATGTATGTATATTTTTGTTTGATATATGTGTGATGATATATCTGAATTTTCTTTTCTTCCACTGAATGAATTGGTCATTTGTTTTCACCATCACATAGTTACAAATACAAAAAAGAATCTGCACTTAGCCAGCAAAGAAGCTGAAGTATCATCTTTTAATTTTAACTCCTCTTTTATTGCCCCTCATTTTCTAAGGGATTAGGCTCCTTCTGGACGTGTGTTTTTATGTTGGCTTTTTCCAAGTTGATTTTGTTTTACTCTTTAAGTTCACGCCATTGTTTGCTGACATAGTGAAATGTGATTTACAGCACAATAACCAGCCGGCTGGAGAACATATTAACTGGAAACTGGGAATGTAAGCAGTAAAGGATGTCAGGATCCACTAAAAATAGAAGGTTCCATACTTTCAGTTTAGTCATCTTTATTTGGTATAAGAATCTCTGACTGCAGCTCATTGTGAGTTTGTTTTTGGGTGGGGTTTTTGTTTGTTTGTTTTTCTTTTTTTTTAAAGCATAATGGAGGGACAAATTCAATGTGAAAATTACTTTTTAAAAACTGGGGTATTTTTTTAGCCCATCAAATTTCAGTATACATGGTTAATAACCACTTCAAATTGCTATGCCAGGAGAAACTTTTACCTAATTGCCTGCCAAGGCTCATAAATCACCTCTGTGTCATTGGCAATTCATTGGTCTATTGATGTCATAACTCACACTGATATTTTCTGGCTCTCATTTTTCACTCATACTGATGCTCACTTCCTTTGATTTTTGTTTTACATCCAGTAGTTCCAAAACTCAGGGCTATGCCTTGGCTATACAATTTTTAGAAGCTTCTATTATACCTTCTCTTATATGGATTTTCTCTTTCCCTATAATACGCACACACACACACACACACACACACACACACACGTGCACACACATCAATGCATGCATGCATGCACACACACTTTAAATGGTGTAATACATTCTCTTCCAAGTGGTATTTTTTCATTAAACTGAAACATTTTATTGTCATATTGATCTACAGGTCCTTTTAAAGCTATTCCAAAGTCCCTCTTTATGTGACATAATAGTGATCAAACCACTTTATCTCAGAATGCCAGAATTTTTAGAAGAGCACAACTAATGAGTTACTTCCTGGCATGGGGTCAGAAGGATCAGTTCTTATAACTGAATCACATGCCAGTCCTTTCCACAGTGCGCACCTTCTCTGTTGGCATAGAGTGTCCTCCACGGCCAGCACTGGGCAGCGAGAAGCAGCTCATATCAGGACACCTCTGTCACTTTCCCCTAGATGACTATAAGGTGTGAAGAAAGAATGTTCACACCTGCCAATCCTGCCAAACTTCATGCTCTCATGCTGCACACCAATTAGCTGTACATTATCTTGAGGAAGGCCAGAGTGTGAAAAGCTGTCTTTTGACGGTAACGTAACTGTCCTCTACAACCTCAGAGGAGGGTGGCATTCATCTTCACTAGTGGGATGGAGGGAAGTTTGAGGTGCAATGGGAAGGCATTCCTGTAAGGAGAAAAGTTTTCTTGGCATGTCAATACACTGTTAGCTCAGTAAACATGGCAACTCATGTCCAAGTGAGTCAAACTCCTCATTCCCTTAACTCCACTTCCTGACTTAAAGACCCAAGGAAAGGGTGGAAATTTGGTCAATGAGGGCTACGAAACCCCAAGATGGGCAGGTTAAATGCAACAAATTAGTCATTGTATAAAAATTGGTCCATTTAATATAGCTATAGGGGTGCCATATACCTCACAATTCTGAATGAAAAATGCACATGTTCTAGAAAGTGGCAAAAGCATCACACACCAATTGCTGGTACCTTTGAAAATAATTAATTCAATATTTAAAAAAATTTTTTGTTATGTTTTTTATTTTTGAGAGACAGTGCGAGCAGAGGAGGGTTAGAGAAAGAGGGAGACACAGAATCTGAAGCAGGCTCCAGGCTCTGAGCTGTAAGCACAGAGCCCGAAGCGGGGCTCAAACCTACAACCTGTGAGATCATGACCTGAGATGAAGCCTGACACTTAACCGACTGAGCCACCCAGGTGCCCTTCAATATATTTTTTTTAAAAACCAGACAAGTTTTCAGTCTTGAAGTTATTGCCTGGGGCTACCTCACAGATCTTGAAGTAACTCAATAGAGCCATCTGAATGACTAAGCAGCAATCAAAGAGCCATCTGCAAACTTATTTTTTCCATCAGAGATTGTCTCACTAACCTCCTCAGGTGAACCAGCTTTGTCTCAGGTTTTTCAGCCAGGACTGCTACATTTGCTGTCACATTGTTTTAGTCATAGGACTTTTTCAAGTTGTGGCTTCATTAAAGATCGTATCTTGAAAATGTCAAAAGAGATGTTATGGTGTCTAGGCAGCACTCAGCATCCATTAGGTGATGTTGTGATTTATAGGAAGAAATATACATCAAGTCTTGTCCCATTTCTGGCACAGAGCTCCTAAAACTCTCATAGCTTCCTAAATGTGTCTTTTGTTATGTCCATGAGGCGAGTTTTGGAAAGCACATGAGGACCAAGGCCCTTTGTGAAGGGAACCAACCCAGTGATTATACGGTTGGAATTTTCAGTTCCCACCCCTCTGAACTCTGGGGAGGGGAGGAGGCTGAGGACTGACTTATTGCCAACAGTCAACGACTTATTCAGTCAAGCTTATGTAATGAGCTTCCATAAAACTCCAGAAAGATGATGGTGGGGAAACTTCTAGGTTGCTGAGTAACACATGGAGATTAGAAGAATGTAGTGGACCTGGAGAAACCACAGATGGGGTTGGGTATGGGATCTGTATGCCTCTACCCAATATTTGCCCTGTGTATCTCTTCCAGTCTCTTCCATCTGGCTGTTCCTGCATTACATATTTTTATAATAAACTGGTAATCTAGTAAGTAAGATGTTTCTCTGAGTTCTGTAAGCCATTGCAGCAAAATCAAACCTGTAGCTGATCAGAAGCATAGGTGATAAACTGGACTTTCAACTAGCATCTGAAGTGGAGAAAGAGGGAGGGCCTTGTAGGACTGAGCCCTCAAGCTGTGGAATCAAAAATCCCTCCAGGTAGATAGTGTCAGAGTTGAGTTGGATTACAGGACACCCAGCTGGTGCAGGAGACTTGCTTAGTGGTTTGGGAAACAAATACACATACACCTTGGAATTGGGTAGAGTTCGAGATGTGCTTTGAGGGGAGAAGAACTTGAGACCTCAAAGTTGTGAGCTTTTCTGTGTAGGGATGTGAGTGGTAGAGGATGGCTGTGAGGAGAGAAAGAAAACATCAGTGGGCATAGAAACAACCTGTGATGAAGGACCAATCTTTCCTCCAATTTGTATTTAAAAATAAAAACACACAAAAAAGAAGATCTTGCAAGTTCAAGGCACACACAACATAAGCCCACTGATTCCACACTTGGATATCACACAACGTCAAGTTGCTATCAAGTTCTCGTGATGTTGACTCTCACTCAACCACTCGCCTGGGGCCTGAGAAGCAATTCACAGGTGACTACCTCACCTCACCAATGAAAGGGGCAGCCACTGAACTTGGGCCTGCTGGTTTGTTAGATGTGGCAGAATTTTAGGATCTGAGTGGCTAGTGTTTTTCCAGGCTGTGGTCCCAAGAGAACAACTCCTTTGCTCTGGGTTGCTGTATTTCAGCCCTTCGGAGAGTCCGGGAATGCTGACTCTCAGATGCAAACAGCCTCTCCCGATCTCTGCCAACCGTTCTCTCACTCATCGAGAGATCTCTACAGTCCCAAGGCCTGGGGTTGTGGTGTCACCTCCGAGCTAGTGCAGCTTCCCAAAACATGTGCTTTCTTTGTTAACAGCTGGTTTCACAGCTTGGAGAAGCTTAACTGCTTTCCCTATGCTTCTGGAAATGACGAAATGACCATGTTATATGGAACAAGTTGATGGACTCCATGATCTTAATTTCTCTCTCTCCTCTTACGGCTTTGATGTATTCCAGAGTTTGTTCCCCGGCCCGCTTTGGTCCTCCTGCTCAGTGTGGGGTGTTAAGTCTGAGAAATGCAACCTATCCACAGCTCATTTGAAGAGCTCAGGTGATTTACATACGCCAGACATATCAATGCTTTCTTTACGGGTCCAAATCTAATTTCGCTCCTAACGGCAGGATGCTAACTCTTGCCACCTGCGATCTTGGCACAAAAATTTGACATCAGAAACCCTCCCCACACACTCAAGAATGCTGTCATATATAGACAGGAGAGCTGTTCTCGCACATCCCTTCAGGAAAGAAGATAGAAGATTTATGGAGACTCAATGGCATTTTTCCTGACTCCTGGTGACTGCCTGGACAGAAATAGGGAAGATTTATTTTCTGACTGGCCCTCCTATGTGCAAGCTCAGTCATCTGCAACCCAGCTAATTAGAAAGGTCAGTGGTACCTTTTGAGCAAAGCAGAGAAACAGACCTGAGCCAAACTGCAAATGTACATATTACTGATGACGGTGCCACACCGAAGCAGCAGAAGGACTAAGAATAATGCTCATGCCTCCTGGAGAGCTTTTGTGAGACATTTTTTTTAAGGCAAAGGAGTGAATGCTACTGCTTGGGGAGGTCACTGTCAGCAGGCTTTGTGCAAAATTAATAACAGAATGTGGTCGGTCCCATGCTTTGCTGTTCCTGCGGAAGGCGATGGCTGCATTAGGAGTAAAGGGCAATTATAAAGATATGAAAGAAAAGATAAAGTATGAAATAGTCCAAGTTCAATAACAGACTGTAGCTGAACATACAGAAGCTACAAAATGCCACCTGATTCTTTTCTCTAGTGCAAAAAAGGGCATCCATCGTATTTCTTGGGCATGTGGTATGTTCCAGACATTGGATTAAGGAGATTTTCTATATTATAGAAGTAATATATTAGTGTCCTCTTTCTCTGGTTGAAAAGCAGAGATTCAGAGAAGTTAAATAATATGTTCAAGGTCATACAACCAGTAAGGGGGGAAAGCTGGGACCAATGTCTGTCTGAATCCAAAGCTTATTCTCTACGTACCAATTACCAGTGCACAGCAGATGGGCAAAACGTCTTTGATATCAAATCATTGTATACATCACTGCTACTTCAATTCTGCTTTGCCGTCAAAATTAAATAAGTGTGAATTAATATTACATTAGATTATAATAAAAGCACGAGGACAATGCATAGCCCGTATTTGCTAAATAACACAAATTAGAAAGAATATATAAAACTTAAATATATAGTATGTAATTACACAGACACAAATCCATTAATCCTTGTATATTATCAAAACAGATGTTATCAAAAAGCTGCAAGACATTTTATTCTATCAGATTAATATTAAGTATTGCAAGTGCACTCAGAACCTCAACGCATTTATTTATCCAAGAGAACTTGATGGGGAAAAAATGCAACTTCTCTAGAACATCCCAGGATTTTAGAACAATAGGAAATTATGCCACCCTTGGAGGTTGGAATATTTTATGAAGCTCTTTGCCACTGATGTGACTATTATTTTATCTATACTAGGAAGCTCTACCAAAAATATCCTAGCCCATTTGAGCTGCAAGTTCAAAGTACTATCTTCACTCCCAAGTGATGGGTTTGACATGTCTCCTGGGATAAGTAACTGCCTTAGGTATGAATAATAATAATGCTTTTAAAAACCCATGTTTGTGAATATGCAGATTCTTAGACCTTACCCCATAGAACTTTCGCTCCAATAGGCCTCAGGTAAGAGGCAGGAATCTGCATTTCAACATATATCAGTTTCTGACACAGGTGCTCTAATGCCTACAGATCGAAGATCACTAGTTTAGAAAATCCCTCCTTTTAGTTTGGAATGAGTCCCTGAAGGACTTGCTTTTTTTTTTTTAATGTTTTTATTTATTTTTGAGAGAGAGAGAGAGAGAGAGAGAGAGAGAGTGTGAGCAGAGGAGGGTCAAAGAGAGAAGGAGTCACAGGATCTGAAGCAGGCTCCAGGCTCTGAGCTAGCAGTCAGCTCAGAGCCTGACGCAGGGCTGGAACCCACGAATTGTGAGATCATGACCTGAGCCGAAGCTGGACACTTAACTGACTGTGTCACCCAGGTGCCCCGCTGAAATTCTCGCTTACATTCACAGTAGAGCTACCATAGCCTTTCCAAATGAGATTTTCCCAGCCTCTCAAATCACTGGAGTATTGCTTAAACGGAACCAAGTCTCAACATGATAAATCCCAAGGACATACCTGCAGGAGCCTGGCCTTTACAAGCAGCAGAACTGCTGAAGTTCTGTTCAGATAAGAAGTTGCTTCCTTCTATTTGCTTTCCTTCTTACTTTAGGCTGTTCTAAAAATAGAGCTGTGAACCAGAAGAATTTGGACTTTATATCTTACTTCCTCTGCCTTCACCACTTCTAACTTCAATATCCAAACCACATGCTGGTAGCTAAAGCTTCTTGTCTACTCAGAATCCAACCAAAGCAGTCTGGCCCTCCTTCCCATGCCCTGGATTTCTCTCTATTTCCTCCACCAACACGTATTTCATCCATTTCCCATCAGTCAGGATCCTAGCATCAGAACAGTGACAAAACTTTCATATAATACATTAGAATAAACTAACAGACTAATATTTTATTTGGGAGCCAAACTAGAGTGAAAAGAGGAAGATTTTGTGTTTGGGTTGAACACACTGCAAAATGAAGTTGATACACGAAGTTAGAATAATGGTATCAGGTGATGTCGAAAGGCAAAGACATTCCTCCACTTTTCTGCTAGAGAAAATAAATACCTACTTCATCAGCAATCCACAACCTTTGTTGTCAATTCAACAAGGTAATGGAAAGATGTAGCCAGCTAATGGGACATGAAATTCAATATGACAAAAACTGGACTCTAAATATGCTTTAACTTCTTAAAGAGAAATATAAAATGATTTATTAGAATACAAAATATAATAAAAATCAAAGATAAAGGGCGCCTGGGTGGCTCAATTGGTTAAGTGTCCAACTCATAATTTTAGCTCTGGTCATGATCTCACAGTTCCTGGGATCAAGTTCCCCATCAGGTTCTGCACTGACAGCATTGAGTCTGCTTGGGATTCATTCTCTCTCTCTCTCTCTCTCTCTCTCTCTCTCTGCCCCTCCCCCACTCATGCTCACTCTATTTCTCAAAATAAATAAATAAGCATTTTTAAAAAATCAAAGATAAGGACGTATATGAAAAACCTGCTTGATTAAACATCAGGGTCCATGGGAATGTACAAAATCACAGCTCCAACCTGAGACCAACTACTGTAGCATCAGAACAGACACAACAGTCAAGCAAAACTCTCAAGAGAGAGCAAAGAAGGAAACCAATTCTCCCATAAAGCTCTAAAAAGGAAGCAGACTTAGTATAGTTTAGATCTTCTTTGATGACCTCACAATATCTAGCATGATTAACAATTAAACATATGAAATAATAGCAGTATAAGATGAAATAAAGGATAGGCAGGGAAGAATGTGATTTGTTTGCATCATTAGAATCATTCAAACCTTAGCTCGGTCCTTGGATCAGACATATCTAAGAGTTTTTGGCTTCTTAGTAATAAATCACTGAGCCATAATTTTCAAACTTCATGATTATAATTAACACTTAAGCCTTAATAGATGCTAAGGGTTTATTGTTGTTAGGTAGTATGTTATTTTAACAGGGGCTTTATATATACAAGGCCTTATAAATTCCAAGGAATAACTCTTAGAGATAGAAACTTCAGGTACTGTAATAAGACAGGAGGAAAGATTTCAGGGAGGGAGGTAAGTGATCTTGTAACCTCTAAAATAATTCCACATTGTTACCCACTGCCCCCAATGTATATGGACAAAAAACAACCTTGCTTTATTACAAGGCTTACCATATAGTACAGTATCATGTGTAGAGCATAATATGTTCATATTAAGAAAGATCTCCATTGAGAGATAAAACATAATTCCAGCCCAAATGGGTAGAATTCTTAATATCAGAAATATGTTCAGGATAATTCGTTTTGCTTTGCTGTGGAAGTCTCTTCTTTGGGCTGAACCATAGATTTCTTTTAAAAAATTTAATGTTTATTATTTTATTTTAGAGAGAGAGACAGATTGCGAGTGGGGGAGGGCTAGAGAGAAAAAGACATAGAATCTGAAGCTGGCATTAGCACGGAGCCCTACATGGGGCTTGAACTCATGAACTATGAGATTATGACCTGACTCAAAGTTCGATGCTTAACTGATGGAGCCACCCAGGTGCCCCTGAATCATAGATTTCTGAAGAGACCTCAGTTGTCTTTGGAGAGTAGGAGAAGAAACACCGATGAAGTGAGCTTCCAGATGAAGCTCGTAGGTCAGGATCGTATAGTTTGTACCTGTGAGCACACACGGGGCTGAAAATGGACACAGTGATAATAATAAGAGTCCTAGCTGCCCCTGACTGTTTCCTTACAGCGAACCACTGTGCTCAGCTCTGCGCTGTGTCTGTGCAGCGGAGCTCACCACTGTGGTCCCACCTGGGCCATGATCATAATGATCCGTCTCTACAAGGCCACGGTGAAGATGAAAGGAGATGGCCAGTTGCAACATGTGACCACAAGCGTCGCACAATTCTTAAGTGGTTGCGATCCAAAGTCAAAGGTTTTTCTCCTCTCTGCATATCTTTAAGGAAATGAATTGGCCCTACCCAAATATAGAGAAGCCTTTGGAATCACAAACAACTAAAATTCTAACACTGGTTAAGGGAGGCCTATTTACAACGCGATTGAGCTTCTGACGAATAAAATCGGCAGAATTATTAAACCCGTGTTAGAGACTTGTAAGAAATTTTCCTGCAGTCGAGCAGGAGGACGACTGGAGAGCCAGTGCCCCAGCTGCTTATCGGCAGAAGGACAGAGACTAAGGATTAATTTCCCTCCCTTTCCCAGTGTTCCAAATGACACTGACCTTGTGGCAGACCTCCTGCCCTTGCTTCACAGGTAAGATCTCAGTTTAAGGTCATTTTCTCAGAGAAAAGCAAAACACTGATCTCACTCCAGACTAAGTCAGACACCCTTCTATTATACTCTCTCATAGCATTTTGTATATTCTTTGGCAGCATCTAGCATGACTGATGAATAACACTGATTTGTATGATTCTTTGATTAATATTTGCCTCCTCTCGAGTTTAAGCTGGTTGGGGTAGAAAGCGTGATCGTTGAACTCACCATGATATCAACTGAGAGCCTAGCACAAGGTCTGGTACATGGTAGGAGGCAAATAAATATTTGGTGCTTTGATGGAGACTGAGGACTGGAAGCCAAACCCTCTAACACCAAATCCAGGGTTCATTCTATCACCAAAGAAATGCCTCGACCTAAGTATTACCTGGGCAGCCCAGAAAATACAGATTCCCAGGCCTTGTTCTGACCCTGTAGAATCAGAAACTCTCAGGGCCAGAAGAATCTGTATCTTCTTTCTTTTTTTTTTATTTTAAATTTTTGTAATGTTTATTTATTTTTTGATAGAACACAAGCAAGGGAGGAGCAGAGAGAGAGGGAGACACAGAATCTGAAGCAGGCTCCAGGCTCTGAGCTGTCAGCACAGAGCCTGATGTGGGGCTCTATCCTACAGACTGTGAGATCATGACCTGAGCCAAAGTTGGACACTTAACCAACTAAGCCACCCAGGCTTCCCAAGAATCTGTATTTTCAAAGTGCAGCCTATTCATGGACCAGCTCTATGAACCACTGCACTACACATACATATGTATCAGCTATAACCCCCAATGTGTTTATAAATAGAGGATCCAGAATTTCCACTGCCTACTCTCTGCTCAATGCTGAAAGAGTCCTCTAATCTGCCCCATTTTATACCAAGGAAGTAAGCAAATATCAAAAGCAGCCCCCATGTCTTTGCATAGAACATGCACTGTGTAATTCTTTGCATTAAGTGTAATTCCGTACATTTTTTAAGAGATGACATTTTGAAGCATGTTGCTCAAAGGAAGAAGTCGGTCTGAAAATGTTACATATTATATGATCCCAACCATAGAGTTGCAAAAGGCCAAACTAGAGACAGAAAAAGGACTTTCGGCTGCCAGGAGGGGGTGCAGGCAGTGTCGTGATAGATGGAGCACAGGCAATATTTAGGTGGTAACATTGTTCTGTTTGACACCCTAACAACGAATACATGACATCCCCCATTTATCAAAACCCAGAGAACGATACACACACAGAGTGAACCCTGATAGAAACTGCAGAGTATTGTTAATAATAATGTATCAATATTGGATCATTAATTATAACAAAGGAACCACACTAATGCAAGATGTTAATAATACAGGATACATGAAAGGAAATGGGAGAGAGGTGGATACACGGAACTCTGTATACTGTCTACTCAATTATTCTGTCAGTCTAAAACAGCATTTTTTTAAAGCCTGAAAAATGAAAATATACCAAAAAAAAAAAAAAAGTGACAAGGGGTGGAGCACGCCAGCAAAGGCTACCTTCACTTTTATTGCTACTCACTCTGCGGGGAGCATGAAACTAAGCATTTTCATTCAAACACCGTGTTTAACCGGAAGTCAGGGCTCTACAGCAGCTGCTATCCGGGTCATCACACACACTTACAGGTAGAAGGAACTGACAGACAGTAAGTGCAGGGAAGCCTGCATCCAAAGAGACACAAGCCAGCCAGTGTTGTCAGGTTTCAACCTCGGGTCCAAGCCTAGCCCAGAGCCCGCATGTATACCCACTGTCGCAACCCACTGCGATGTATTGCTTTTGCCCCCAAAGGAGTAGGTTACTACAAAGTTTAATCAACAACTATAAGCCAACATGATTAGATTGTAATGCGGAGCCGGATGAAAAGATTCTCACAATCAGGCAATGCCTACTGATAAGCCAGGGATACTCACGGAGTAAAACAAACAGTGCCCTCTAGGAGCATGGGACAGCGGAAAGGCACATGGTGGCTTCAGCACAGAATTCACGTGTGAAATAAACCAATCATAGGATACGGATATATGAACTTACATGACAACATTTTCCTCTAAAACTAGACTATTTTTATTAAAAATTTTTTTAATGTTTATTTATTTTTGAGAGAGAGAGAGATAGAGTGTGAGCGGGGGAGGGGCAGTGAGAGAGGCAGACACAATATCCGAAGCAGGCTCCAGGCTCTGAGCTGTCAGCATAGAGCCGATGTGGGGTTCAAACTCAAGAATCACGAGATCAAGACCTGAGCGGAAACCAGTCACGTAATAGACTGTGAGCCATGAGGGCACCCCTAGACTACTGTTTAATAACAACAACAAAAAGTCCATAAGAGGGGCACCTGGGTGGCTCAGTTGGTTAAGCCTTTTTTAAACATTAAAATAAATGTTAAAAAAAAAAAAAAAGAAAGTCCATAAGAAAGAAAGAGACAGACTGGGAACTACTGCAACTGCAAGAGACTTGGGGCCATATCTGCCTAATGGAATGGGTAAATATCATATGGATTTTTAAAATTTATTTTTACAGGTTTTTAAAAATACTTATTTTGAAAGAGAGGGAGAGAGAGTGGGGCTGGGGGGACAGAGAGAGAAAGAGAGAATTCCAAGCAGGCTCTGCACTGTCAGCACAGAGCCTGATGCGGGGCTCCATCCCACAAACCGTGAGACCGTGACCTGAGCCGAAACCAAGAGTCAGATGCTTACCTAAGTGAGCCACCCAGATACATCATGTCTCATATGCTCTTTATTCAGACACACTGACTATGGAGAAATTAATAAACTTTGAACACAGACTGAACATTATATGATACTAAGGAGTTAAGTTTTAGATGTAATAATTTTATTAAAATTAGGGTTTTTTTTTTTTAAAAAAGATCAAAACTATTAAAGATAAACCAAATAGAGATTTGCTTCCATTGTTCAAAACAACTTGAGGAGGAATGGAGTGTGGGTATAGGTCAAATAAAATAGGCTGTGACCTGATAATTGTATAATTGTTGGAGTGGAGTGATGGGAACATGGAGTTCATGAACACTGTTCTCTCTCCCTTTGAATATGTTTGAAATTTTCCATCATGATAGGTTTTTTTTTTTTTAATTCTAGGAAGCCCACATCAATCTTCAAGGCTTCTGTTGTCCTCTGTCCTTTCCTTACTCATTTCTTTCAAGCACTTCTGGCCAGAAAAGGGCATCCATAGCAGAAGGAACAAGCCCCAGGAGCACTGTTACCTGTTGATGTTTTCCCCTCAAGCAGAGGCTAGAAGGAGCTGAGGGCTTTGCCGGCTGCTCTGAATACAAACAACAGGTCTGCTCCACACGTGGGCATCACCCGCTGGCCCCGACACCCATCCTTGCACCCGGGGGACACAGAGCATCTGAAAAGAGTCTGTATCACTCCCCCCCCCAACCCCACACTGAGTTTAGATTAGTTCTTCACAGGAAATACCCAAGAAGTACGAATCCGAGGACTCTGAGTGATTCACCAGAGATATATAAAGACAAATGAGGTTCTATCTCCTTCCCAAACAGAGCAGGAAAAGCCCTTGGCTAGCCACAGGAAGATACTGGGGGCGCGTGGGGGAGGGTGGCCTGGTGCCAAACAAAAAGAAACAGTGACAATGCCATTTCTCCAACAACAAAAGTATAAGTCAAAGTCATGAAGCACCTTCATGAATTTCAACTTCAGAGGCTAGTACATTATTTGGTTGCTGAAGTTTCCTGACAGCAATGCCCTAGGCTGGCCCAGACCTAGATGATCATAGCTCTCTGGACCCCACACCAAAGCCTCCTTGGATGAAAAAATTTGGTTTTGTGTTATATATAATAGGTATTAATAAATAGGCAGCACATTCTGTCTCCAGAGGTGGCAAGAGGTAAATGCTCATATTTGCTACCCTCTTCTCCCTAAGCAGTCCCTTACTCGGAGAAGGAAAAATTATGCAGACAGGTTAAATGAACATTTCAACTTTAGTTGATTCATTCAGCTGTTGTTAGAGAGGTCTTTTAAGACTCTTATAATTTACTTGTGCAGTTTTGACTTTTGGTATTCAAAATATTCCAAGTGCCATCATTCATATGTCTTTCTGTAAGTTTTCAAATGTGTCTGGGGAATTTCACTGAGCCCAGTAATTTAAAATTCTAAAGGTCAGGAAAGTGTATCACTGAGTACTTAAACAATGACCCTGCAATAGTACTAAAGTGAAATATTGGTTATGGAAATTGACAAGTGCATATTATCTACCATGCTGTTGCAAAATACTGAGCTGAATTCCAAGACGGCGCGTTCTAGTCATGGCCCGTCCTCTTACAAACTCTGTGATACTAGGTAAATTATCAGAGTCTTATGGGCCCTCATCAAATAAGGGGCAGATTAGATGGGTGTTGATGGCCATCCAAAATGTCAGACTCAGTGAAATATTATTACTCTAATGACCCTTCAAACCAATGATTTGGTTTTCTCTGGGATGATAAGAATTTGAAACATCATAATAAGCCTCCAAGAGACTGCCTCAAACCAGAGCTCTGATCCACTATTCCACCTATTGGTAGCTTTATCTAAAAACTGGCCATTTGCAAACTCCCTTCCTAAGGGTAGGTCCATCTGGAACACCAAATTACAGACCAGACATGATTTAATGAATTTAGGATCAGAACATATGACATTGTGTTTCTGAAAACTTGCTTCTTTCAAACTAAGAGCTTGTTAGATTTCAGCCATTATAGAAATACATCAATTTAGAGACTCAACATCAATCACGAGAATCACAGTGTTCTCTGCTCTGATGAATTCTAAAGAAATGCCTTTAGTGCTCATTTTCCACTTCATTTGGCCTTGTGACCCTACAGCTATGACATTACCTCACCTCTATTATAAATAATTAGATAATGACTTCTGTTATGCTCTCTGTTTCCTCTTCCTTCCAGGAGGCACTGGGAGAGCCTTGGCCATACCCCTTGGCCCACCAGATTTCAACACAGCTATGAAGGACTATTCCGTGCAAGCAACCTGTGTAGGAGAGCAGAATTTACCACCCCCAAATATGCTTCTTTGGCACAAAGGTTATTTTAGGTTGGCTATTTTTTTCTATTTACTTATTTATTTATTTAGAGGGTGAGTATGAAAGGAGCAGAGAGCAGGAAATGAGAGAATCCCAAGCAGGCTTTGCACTGTGAGCACAAAATCTAACACCAGCACAATCTCAGGAATGGTGAGCTCATGATCTGAGCCCCAAGGCTGGCTACTTTTAAGACACTGAAGAGAAGCTCAGAAAAACAGGTAGAAGCTAACCTTTTCTAAGAGACATTTATATTTATAAGGGAACGCTCCGTTTGTAGGGGTGTCTCCTTCATTATATCAGGAAGAAAAGGATGACTCTCAATCTCTAGAAACTGCTGCTATCAATAAAGAAGCATGAAACTTAAATCTGCATTACAGCTGTAACTCCTGTTTATTGTGTTTATTGTGTAACCTCCCATACTGATTTAGAATCAACTATTCAGTTCTTAACATCTTCCCTTACATTAACAGATGCTTGAAACATATTGTTTATAGATGATTTGGGAGTATGAAGAGGCACACCATCCTTGAAATTAATCCTGCTTTCAAAACAAGGCAAAGACTTTTTGAATTAATACTTTTGAAACTTTTTGGAATTTACAATAACTACCTAAACATTAAAGGAGCAAATATATTTGCATTCATTAAATCCAAAAACAAATTTACCTTTGCAAAACCAAAATTCTGTCAAAAGTTCTTAAGGTAATTTTATCTGTTATTACTTCACTTTCATGTGGATTTTTTCTTAATGAACTGTTTTACCTTTAAATACATGATTTTTTTTTTTTTTTTACAAAATACTAATAGTGCCCTACATTCGCACAGCACTTTCAAGTATTGGAATGACTTCAACTTTATTTATTTTAATTGAGGCTCAGCAAAAAACTTTGTGAGATAATGATTAATGCCCCATTTTACAAATGAGGAAACTGAGGCCACACTGCTAGTAAGTAACTGTGTCTGAATTCAAATCTAGGTCTCCCCACTTGTCCAAAGAAGACATCCAGATGGCTGACACACACATGAAAAGATACTCAACACCACTCATCATCAGGGAAATACAAATCAAAACCACAATGAGATACCACCTCACACCTGTCAGAATGGTTAAAATTAACAACATAGGCAACAACAGATGTTGGCAAGGATGCGGAGAAAGGAAAACCCACTTACACTGCTGTTGGGAATGCAAACTGGTGCAGCCACTCTGGAAAACAGTACGGAGGTTCCTCAAAATGCTGAAAATAGAACTATCCTGCAGCGCCTGGGTGGCTCAGTTGGTTGAGCATCTGACTGGCTCAGGTCATGATCTCATGGTTCGTGGGTTTGAGCCTTGCATTGGGCTCTGTGCTGACAGCTCAGAGCCTGGAGCCTGCTTCAGATGCTGGGTCTCCTTCTCTCTGTGCCCTTGTCCCACTCACTCTCTGTCTCTCTTTCTCTCAAAAATAAACAGTTAAAAAAAAATAGACTACCCTAGGATCCAGCAGTTGCACTACTGGGTATTTATTCAAAGGATACAAAAATACTGACTTGAAAGGATACATGAACCCAAGGTTTATAGCAGCACTATCAACAATAGCTAAATTATGGAAAGAGCCCAAATGTCCATCGACTGGTGAATGGATACCATTCACACACACACACACACACACACACACACACACACACACACACACTGGAATATTACTCAGCCATTAAAAAAGAATGAAATCTTGCCATTTGCAATGACATGGATGGAGTGAAAGTGTATTCTAAGTGAAATAAGTCAGTGAGACAATGACAAACACCATATGATTTCACTCACTTGTGGAATTTAAGAAACTTAACAGATGAACATGGTGGGGCCGGGGCAAGAAGAAGAGAGGGAGGCAAACCAGAAAACAGACTCCTAACGATAGAGAACAAACAGGCTTGCTAGAGGGGAGGTTGGGGGGGGGATGGGTTAAGTGGGTGATGAATACTAAGGAAGGTACATTTGGATGAGCACTGGGTATTGTATGTAAGTGATAAATCATGAAATCCTATACCTGAAACTAAAAATAAAACCAAAACCAAAACCAAAGAAAAACAAACCTAAGTTACCCAGCTCCAACTATAAGTATTGGACATTTCCTTGAAGAATGCCTTAAAAATCACCTCAAGTATTCCAGAGAGTGAAATAGAAACACTTTTGAGCAGTGGCATTCAATAAAACGTCAAAAAGTGGTCTTTCCTTCATGGAAATAACAACAGAAACAAGAAGCCATACCAGTTCATCAAAAAGAGACATCGGTCACCTCCCAGGTGTCCAGAAGATGGCTTCATTGAGCCTGCAAGGCACCTTTGGCAAGCTGATAAAACACAAGAGCTTTAAGAAACTCATTTTGATTTGTTAAATCAATGGTCCATCAAGTCAAAAATCTCTCTAAAGTAGAATTGGCCATGACAGACTGGAACAATTGTGTGGGGTCAGTGCAAGTTTATTACATTCAAGGCATTCTGCATTTAGCCAATAGACTAGCGCAAATCTGAAAGGCATGCTGATGCTCAGAAAAGAAGTAACCATTGATCAGTGACATGACCCAGTAGGGTGTTCATGCTGGAGTCCTAGGCAAATGCCCCGTGTTTCCTTCTGGAATTCCACCATGCCCGGCTTCGGTGTGAAGATAACTTCGCTGTGCTTCTGTCTTACTCACTACTTTATTATATTTTGCAATTTTATTTTGAGGAAGCAAATCCCCATCTCTCATATAAAATATGTTTGGTACTCGGTGATCTAGCAAAGTAACAAATGACTCCAAATGACTTAATACCTCCAGGAAAATATTACGCTGATGGTATCAAAAGGTCAGTCCCTCGTAATCAATCATCTAGAAACATTTCTCAGCAGCAAAAATAAATAAATAAAAGTAAAAAAGAAAACATCACAAAAAAGACTGAAGGAGGGAAAATGGGACCTAAAACGCCATCTGGGAACTGTATTGGTGGCTCTCTTGTGCCCCCTTTAAGCCACTGTTCAAGGCTCTTCTTTCCATGGTGCTGCACGTCATTTGCAAGCAAAGTGTATCCTTTATCCAGCACTATTTTTATAAACTAATAGCAAAACAAAACAAAACAAAAAATCCACAAAAACAAAACAAAACAAAAACCCTATCTTTCCAGAAATACACCACCCTTCTCTTCACAATATACTAAATAATAATAATAATAATAATACATTTAACTATTTAAATACTTTAGAAATTTGGCACCTAGTAAATCTAATGAATGGTGGTTCCATGTCTGTGCCGTTCCTTCCTGAAGAATTTAATCATGAACCCAATAAATTAGGGCACAGCAAAACAGGCAAGCAGGCCACAGGGTGGGGGCAGAGAGAGCGGAGCAGCCTAGCTCAGGGTACCAGGAACTGAAGGCAGTGAGGACATCTGTGTAGGAAGGCCATCCAAGGAGGGGTGTCAGAACCTAGAAGAGCAAGGATACCATGGTGCAAGGCAAAGAGTAGCTGGGGCAATGGAAGTCAGGTTCCGTACAGGGGTGTGATCAAGTGAGTGAGTATGTCCCGTGTAACTGGAGCTAGGTTTCTCACTGCAACAAGAAGAAACATACAAATATTGAAAGAGAAAAAAAAAAATAGAAAGAACCCAATGGTGATAAGTTGAAATTGAAGATATTGGTATGAACTTATAGATTTCGATCTATCTGTCTAGATACAGTAAGAAATTGAAGTGCCTGAGTGGCTCAGTCAGTTAAGCCTCTAAAGGCTCAGTCTCATGAGTTCAGGTCCCACACAGGACCCAGAGCCCTCTTTGGATCCTCTATCTCCTTCTCTGGCCCTCTCCCTCTCTCCTGCTTGTGCATGCACGCTGTCTTTCTCTCTCTCAAAAAAAAGAGAAAGAAATTGGGGTACCTTGGTGGCTCAGTCCGTTAAGCATCTGATTTCAGCTCAGTTCATGATCTCGTGTTTCTTGAGTTTGAGCCCTACATCGGGCTCTGTGCTGATCGCTCAGAGCCTGCTCCAGATTCTGTATCTCCCTATCTCTCTACCCCTCCCCGCTTGTACTCTGTCTCTCTCTCTCTCTCAAAAATAAACACACACACTTTTTAAATATTAAAATTTAAAAAATTAGAAAGAAATATATTTGTGCATGTAGGTTTTCTTTCATGTATTCCTTGGTTTTGCCCTCTGAGTCTGGAAGAAGTGACAATGAACACATTTACCACCCAAACCTTGTCTTCTAAATATTCTTCTCACTAGAAGGAACAAGATTCCTTGGAAAAATGACCAATATTAGGATGGGACAGGAAAAGTTTAGATGAGATTAGAATGTTTTATTGTGCCGGAAAGTAAAAGAAATGCTCAAAGAATAATGGAGACACATCAAAAGAATACAGAAACAATCGAAGTGGCTCCCATAACAATTTTAGCATCAAAATAAATATAGTAGTGAATTTTAGTCCATTAAATAAAATAGCAGACCATGAGTCTATAAAAACATAAACAAATAAGTGAATAACTCAGAATGTGAAGAGGAAGGAAATGCTTGCATTGTTTTGAAGTACCTCACCACGGAATACTTTCTGGCTACAAAGCGTGAGTAACTGTACTGTGAAGAGACCCGGCAGAAAAGACTTTAACCTAATTATCAAAGTGCCCATCAACAGAAATTAGACAGCTCGAAATCCTGCACCTCTGACAAGATGCAATGAGAAGAAAACAGCATCACTTTTGTAATATTCTTGCCAAAGGTGCATTAATTTAATCACAAGGTAAAACTAGATATATCCAAATTGGAGGACATTCCATAAAATAACTGGTCCACAAGCTTTAAAGGTGTCTGATTCATGAGATTCAAAGAAAACTGAAGACTTCCTTAAACCTACAGAGGCTAAAGAGACAGGAGTGAAATACATGCATTATTCTTAACTGGATCTTTCTACTATGACGGACATTACGGGGGAAACTTGAATGGGATTGAGGAATGGATGATACTAATATAGCAATATTAATTTCCTGATTTTGATGGTTCTATGGTAAAGTTTCATGATCTGTTGTCTATTGAGGTATTCTGGGGTCATGGTGTATGATATTGACAGCTCACTTCCAAATGGATTTGGGGGGGCAATGTGTCCAAAAGTCTTTGTACCTGCTAAGAAGATATATATTCTTTATTGGGAGTGATAAAAGCTTGCCAATTTTTGGCTATTTCTGTGTTTGTCTTCTGACATACACACCTGAGGACCAATCCAAGTAATATGAACTATATTAAAAATTCAAGCTATTTAGAGGATATCAATGAATCAGTAAACATAGTAGAAATGTATGGATTGCAGAAGCAGTGAATGGAATCTATAAAATGTAACATACTTTTGTGACTTCAAGATTGAATTATTTTGTTTATTAAGGCTTTTCTTAGAAATTATTTACTTTAAAATTATTTTTCTTAGAAATGAACAAATGAGGGGCACCTGGGTGGCTCAGTTGGTTAAGCATCCGACTTCGGCACAGGTCATGATCTCATGGTTCCCAGACTGGAGCCCCACTTCTGGGTCTCTGCTGTCAGCACAGAGTCCACTTCAGATCCTCTGTCCCCCTCTCTCTTTGCCCCTCTTCTGCTTGTCTTCTCTCCCTCTCTCTCAAACAAATGAACATTAAACAAAAGAAATTAACAAATGAGCTATGCATCAGGTTATAACTATTTGAATTTTTTAAATGTTTTCTTTATTTTTGAGAGAAAGAGAGAGAGAGTACGAGCAGGGGAGGGGCAGAGAGAAAGATCCATGCACAGAAGCAGGCTCCAGGCTCTGAGCCGTCAGCACAGAGCCTGACATGGGGCTCAAATTTGTACCACGAGATCATGACCTGAGCTGAAGTCAGACGCTTAGCCAACTGAGCCACCCAGGTGCCCTTAACTACTTGAATTTTTAACATTTCTTAAGGTATATAATTTATGTCCATTGTTTCATTATGTGAATTATTTGTAGAATATAAGCTTTTAACAATGTGGTAAAATGAATAAAAAGTTGCTAAGTAATATAATTTATTCCTCACTAGTTAACTTTCTCAGAGATTGAATATTAAAAAGGAAGAATTCTTGGTAACATCAGATAAAACATTGCTTTTCTTTTCAATTAAGCATCTTCTCTTCTATAGAGAATCTACTTGATCCAAATGGATTCTTAAAAAATCCAACAGCCCATAAATCCGAGTGTGAGGAGTGCTTAGGTGCATTAGGTTGACAGGCCCAAACATACTGGTAAGAGCCTGGTGATGAAGATAATTTACATAAAGAATTTGTTTATACCCTAAATTAAGGCACAACAGTATAGGACTTCTTCTCAGACAGTGTGGTTTTATAAAAAGGGAGACACTTAATGGAAATTCAAAGTGGTGTCCAAGTCCAAATTTCATTCACATACTTCTGCTTAAAAATTGAGATACAAATCCTTACATCATTAAGAAAAAAAACACTCTTCCATTAACAGATGAAAGAACCATCATAAATAATTTTCTTTAAAGTACTTGAGAAATTTATTCCCATCAATTTATCTCAAAATGTGGTCAAAATACTCATCAAAATGTAACAAGCTATGTTAGCACACTAGAACAAACTCCTGTTCTCTAGGAGGTTAACTTCTAGCTACTTATTCAGAATCCCAACTGCTGTACTCACCAAAACTCATACACTTGAAAAATAATTAATTTACCAAGATAAAATCCTCTAAGTTGTGACAAATCAGATGTCATGAAAGACATTCCCAAATATTAGTCCCTATGATGACTAAAATGTAAGTGGCTTAAGGATTGAAAAGGATAAATAAATCAAGACACTAAAATCTAATGCATGAGACAGGATGACTCATCTCTCAAACATGGGAGTTCTTGTGTCAAAAAGTCTTGAAGAACTTTACAACATGGATGCTAACCTTTAGCATCAAACTCCCAAAGATATAAGTAGCATTTTCATTCTTTCAGGGAAAAACAATTAAGATACAGAATATGTCAAGACAAATACTCATACATTAAATCATCATAACTGCAGGGCTGTTTAGGGGAGGGGTAAAGGGAGTAGATCCATTTTCCCCCGTGACAATTCTGGAATATGAATTAACTGAGGAGATTAAGGCAATGAGGAAAACTTTAGACACTGTTAAATATTTGAAAGCTGTAGGAAACCACAAAAATGTAGACAGGTCCTATAAACTCCATAAATCATTTGCAAAAAGGATGGAAGTCAGACCAGGAATGATTACAGCACCAAATTTGGCTTGGGAGCCCATTTCTGTCTTTTCATGTCTGTAACCACAGCAACAAGCCCAGGACCCCAGAACAGAAGAGGTCCTCTTTAAATACGGGTTGAATCAATAAATGAATGAGCCTCGATCTCAAATCTGTTGTCCTTTTCTTTAGAAAAATCAGGACAGAACTTCTCATCCGGTGTCTGACTCAGCATTTGGCATTTCCCCTTCTGCTCATTCCTGAGTTTTGTGCTTTTCTGGACTTACATAAACTCCCCTGGACAGATGGAGTCCAGAGAGATGACAATATGACAGGGAGATGTGCATTCCATCCCTTGATCACTTAGGGTAAAATATGAGTGTTCCAATTTCATTGCTCCTTGGAACCCAGTTTAAAACATTTGTAATCTTTGTCCTCTCCAAACCAACCGTTTTCAGTCAATACTTAATAAAGTGTGTTAAAGATTCTGTTTTTACATGATTTATAATGCTAATGAATTCATCAATCCATTATTACACTTCTTTCTGTAAATGTCAAACAGGATGTAGCTGACAGGGTCATGATCATTAAATGTAAGTTCATGGATGTACACACTTGTTCTTGATGGAAGTCATCTACGGACAACTCTTGACTTTCTATGCTTTGATTACTTGAATGTCAATAACCATAGATAATACTCTCATTACTCTGACACTATATGCCAGAATCTCCAAATATCTATGCATATGTTTATAAATTTAGATGGATATCCTTTAAAGCTTCGTAGGGTTCCTTTTTCTAAAAATGGCTTATACTGCTTTGTTTTATTTTAATATTTTTCGATACTTACCCTCATTTGAGACTAATGGGTGTTTTCCCATAGAGTCTCAGCTGGGGTTCCCTGAGGTGTGCCTGAGATAAAGATCCTTATGCAAGTGATTTACCGAGGGAGTGTTTCAGAGAAACGTGTAAGGATGTGAAGGAAGCAGGATAGGGTGGGGATGAAGCAAAGCAAAGACGCAGTTACAGCTGAAGTCTAGGCTCAGCCTAGTCCTACGGGGAGTCTGGGAACAAGAGTAACACACAGAAATTGTCCCACTGGAGACAAATGAGCAAGTTGGGCAGCTGTGGCCATTAGCAGCTAACACGGCAGCCCGGAAGAGGGCACAGAGATCTCCCAGAGGGGTTCTTATCTGATACTTAATTTCCCAGAAGAAAATAGAACTTCCTATGACTTGATGGTCTACCTTTCCTGTCTTACTACTATACACATAAACCACGTTTTCCATAGGTAAACGTTTTATGTAAAACAATAAACTGAAGTAACTTGGGAACCCACCACTGGACAACAAAAGAATGATGAAGCAGATGAAAAGAAAATGCTTAAATGGTGCTTGTAATAAAACCTTAAATCCCAAACACAGCCTTATTCTAGGCATTCAGTTCTGGAAACTGCATTCCATGAACAACAGCCACCATGGAAATTTCAGATTACACAACTCTAAAATTTTGAGGTCACAAATGGTGGTAATTTAGGAAAATTTCCGTGACTCGAAAGTGAACAGCAGGTTTACCAGCACTGATGGAGATGTCACTTTCACCAGGGTAAGGTCTCCCTTTATTAATAGCAAGGAACCCACGTCAGCAGTGGCCCTTCTGGAGAAGTCCTGTAAAGGAGACTGTACTACTAATGATCCCAGAGCAACTTGAGAACATGGGTTTTAGTTACTTAATTTAAACCTGTCCTCTAACGGCATAGTGTACTTTTACTCTGTTCTTTCTATGCCCTTCATAACATTTAGTGTCCGGCAGGCTCCATCATGTTCCATGTCATTCAGTGCTTATTTCTCTTTTATGGCGATAACTATTAAATTAGGAAGACAACCTCTCAGGTGGATCAAGTGGATGGAAGAATCAGAAATCTTTCCCTCTTTTGTTTATGCACATTTATGACTGAGTCCCTCATTTGGGGACAGTTCTGTTTGGGCATCAAGGCTCCCCCCTGAGCTTTATCAATATGGGCTGATGATGTAAGCAGAGGCTCTGGAGGTAGGCACACGTCAGACTTAAAGGGCTGCTGTGGCTCTTTCTATTCTCTTTGCTTATGTATGGCTGCCCTGAGCTAGAGGCAGTAAATGAAGATTTAAAAAATAAAGCTGTATAGGTTTCGAAAAGGGAAAGGGGAACTAATGACCAATGCTAGCATACCTCTAAGAATAAAATGTGAGGCAGTCCCTAGAGACTCCTGTATGACCTCTTTTTTTAAGTTTACCTATTTATTTAGAGAGAGAGAGAACGAGAGCAAGCAGGGGAGGGGGAGAGAGAGATGGGGGCGGAGCAGAGGATCTGAAGATGGCTCTGTGCTGATAGCAGAGAATCCGACACAGGGCTAGAACTCATGAATCCTGAGATCATGACCTGAGCTAAAGTTGGACACTTAACCGAGCTAAAGTTGGACACTTAACCAACTGAGTGACCCACATGCCTGCCTCCTACATGATCATAAAGACATGGAAATATCCACATTTTACAGGAGAAGGTAGCCGCCACTTTATCTATGGAGAACTGAGTACTGAGTACCATGGGACAGCTACATCGGCTCACAATCATCTACAATCCACAACCCACAGAGATGCACCAAGTGTTCCAAAACAACTATCAGGTGAGGATTTGAAGTCAGATAAAAGATGTGCCCTTTTCATGACTCATGAAGGGTGGGGCTGGAGAAGGATAAGAGCAGACTTTAAATTGGGGTTCGGAAATTTTCTTCTGTAGGCGGCCGGCATCAGTGGGGCACCAAGCCAGGTTTGAAATTCATCTGCTTCCTTACTTCAGAGTACTTTACTCCAGTCTGTTTAATCTGGAATCCAATCTATGACATATTTCCTCAATTTTATATAGTTTTATCTGTCCAAGCCGTGGCCATATTTGGGGCAATATTAGAAGGTTCTTTAGGACTTTAATTTTGTTTTAGAAATTCACGGGTCACTTTTCAAAAGAGATACCCATAAAGTGTATTTCCCACGCAACATTTGATAACAAATGAGGCACAGAGAGGTTAGTGGCTTGTCTGATATCACACAGCTATTTAGTGGGGAGTTGTAAATCATTGCATAATCTTTCTTCTCTTAATGACTAATTCCTACTGGCATGCTACATATTAAGCAATTATATTTTCCCTCTGAAGGTTCTTTGTCCCAGAAGCACTATATAATCCAGTAGTATTTATTTGTACTATATTTCTTTCTTCTGTGTCTGTTTACATCATTCCCTCTTCCTGGAAAGCTCCATAAACTATCTCTATACCCATGTGCTACATCTCTGTCTTTCACTAAGCCTTCTGCAGTAACGGACATTTCATCAGTACCGAACTGTATTACAGCAACCTAGTTATGCATATGTCTCTCCAATAAGAAGTGCATGTCTTAACTATCTTTACATCCATCAAGTCGAGTACAGTGACTGAAAGAGGGTAGGTGTTTAATAAATTTGTACTGAATGAATGGATGAGCACATTCATGAATACAAATATGAGCACATAAATAAGCAGTGAAAGAAGCTTCTATGAGAAGGGCACCTGCATGGCTCAGTCGGTTAAGCATCTGACTCTCAGTTTCAGCTCAGGTCATGATCCCACAGTTTGTGAGTTCAAGCCCCACACTGGGCTCTATGCTGACAATGAAGAACCTACTTGGGATTCTTTCTCTCCCTTTCCCCCTGCCCATCTGTCTGTCTGTCTGTCTCTCTCTCTCCCTTTCCCCCTGCCCATCTGTCTATTTGTCTCTCTCTCTTTCCCTCTCTCTACCTCAAAATAAATAAACTTAAAAAATAAAAGAAGCTTCTATGAAAGATTATAGACAGTCTATATAATAGGAGCTGAGAAATGATGACCGTTTATTTCTTATTTCTCAGATAACCAAGAAGATGCAGGTTATGCGCTATTTTTGCTTTCCTGTATAATGGATTCTACGATATGTCTGCTGCAGAAAAAAAAGTTATTGTCAGGTTCTGTCTAGATCCTGAAGAGTCTGGAACCCAAAGCACCCACCAAAGCTGCCCAGTAGCTGGAACAGTACTTAATATGCAAAAGTTACTCACAGGAAAGTATTCTGGGGAGAGAAGAATAGAGTCGCTAACTTTTTACCATCCCAGGGATGATAAGAGAAGGCTGCAATCTAGCAATTCCACCATGAGGTATAAGACCCAACAGAAAGAAAAAGATTCGGCCACACAAAAGCTAGTACACGAATGATCCAGCAGCATTATTCATAAAGACGAAAGAGGAGAAGACAACCAATTTTTCCGCCAACTGACAAACGGCTAAACAAAATGTAGTAACCTGTACAACAGAGTTAGTTGGCCATACAAAGGAATGAAGTACGGGTACATGCTACCACATGGATGAACCTTGAAAACATTATGCCAAGTGATAGGAGCCAGTTACAAAAGACCACATATTACATGATTCCATTCACAGGAGACGTCCAGAATAGGGAAATCTACAAAGATAGAAAGTAGGTTAACAGCTGCTTATGCCTGGAGGGGGTGGGGGGTGATAGATAAAGGATATGAGGGTTTTTTAAGTTTATTTATTTTTGCGAAAGAAAGAGAGAGAGGGAGAGAGAGTCGCAGGAGGGGCAGAGAGAGGGGGAGAGAGAGAGAACTGGGGTTTCTTTTAGAGGTAATGAAAAAGGAACTAAAATTGGGGGCAGTGATTGCACTTATCTGTGACTACACTAATAATCATTAAAGTGCACATTTTAATTTTTAGAGAGAGAGAAAGAGTGTGCATGCAAGAGGGAGAGATGAGTAGAGGGAGACAGGGGAGAATCTTAAGCAGGCAACACAGAGCCTGATGCGGGGGCTCGATCGCACAACCCTGGGGTCATGACCTGAGTTGAAAGCAAGAGTCGGACGCTCAACTGACTGAGTCACCCAGGTGCCCCTAAAATGTAGACTTTAATTGGTAAATTGTATCATATGTGAGTTACATCTCAATAAACCTGTTAAAAAGTGACAAAGAAAAATAGAGAAAGAGAGAGAGTAGGTTAAAACATCTCAGACTAGAGGCTGCCATCAGAACCCTCGTAGTGTGTTAACAAGATTCATTTCAGGTATTTCCTGAAGATGTCCCAGTCTTTTAGCCTCATTTCTACCTTGCATATTTCCAGGGCCCTGATCACGGCTCACTAACACTCAGCCTGTTTTAGCCAACTATCACATCATCAACTCTGTGTGTGTGTGCGCGCGCGCGCGTGCATGTGTATAATAACCAGCTGAACCAGATAAATAGTTCTTGTCTGACCACATCCACAGTTTCAATACCAAACTAGCATTTACTGAATGCCCACATGTGCCCAGCACTTGGCCTATGTCATCGTTAAGCCTCATAATAACCCCAGGAGGGAGGCTGCATTACTTCATTTCAGAGGAAGATCTGAGACCAAGCCTAGCTCACTGCATGGTACCACTATGTGGGGACTGATAGACCCGGATTGAAGATGTGCATGATTCACAGGATCTGTGCTCTGTTTACAATTCGTGTCCTCAAAGTCTAGAATGGAACAGAAATAAAACTAGACCAAGAGAGGTAATAGAGAAGGAGAGTACGAAATGGCTGATAAAGACAACCTGGTTGGGGTTCCAGAGTGAAACAGCGATATGAGGATTCTGTTTTAAAATCCTGCCCTAATAACCGGACAATGACAAAGAGCTCTCCTGGGTCTGTGACTACGCAACCTGTCTGCTTGGAGAGAGAGCTTTTAAATCTTGTTCCAGCTGAGCAAGCAAGAGCACACTCTCAAGTCAGTTTCTTTTGTAAAAGAGCTACGCTCTTGCTCCTGATCCTAGTCGTCAGTCCTATTGTGACAGGACTCCGTGCATCTTAAAGCCACATCACCTTCCCTGTGTTAACACATCAGACTGCGGAGTGAAGCGGCCGCCAGAGATGCCTGAGGAGCGGCCAGCAGCCGGGTGGAGCGAGCCGGGGTCCACCTGAGACAGACTACAGAATGGCACGTACCAGAGGGGGAAGTCCAAGTCAAACACAGAAGGACAGCCTCACTGAGCGACCAAGAGTGTCGGTGTGCCCAAGGTGATCTCAGCCGCACCACGTACCTGTGGTGGAGAGAGGTGTTCTTTGCCAAGAGGCGGTTACAACAATATGGGAACGCCCAGGGAGCTGATGTCCAACTGAAAAACCAGCTGACAACTGTGTCAATGTATTTGTTTCAGCTAATGTAATAAAAACATTATCCATGTGGGCTCCTGGGTGGCTCAGTCGGTTAAGTGTCCAGCTTCGGCTCAGGTCATGATCTCACGGTTCCTGGGTTCGAGCCCTGTTCCGGGCTCTGTGCTGACAGCCAGCTCGGAGCCTGGAGCCTATTTTCGGATTCTGTGTCTCTTGCTCTCTCTGACCTTCCCCTGCTCAAGCTGTTTCTCTCTGTCTCTCAAAAATAAATAAAAAACAGGAAAAAAAATCCATGAAAAATAAATATCAGACTGCTTATGTCTTACACCATGATCTGTGGAATGTAGAACTCAGAGGCACCTCTGAAGTCGAACTCGCTTGTTATTTTTATGTTGGGGTTGTCTGAGGAGGAGGCTCCTTCGTCTGCTGCTTCTGATGCTCCTTTCTCCTCTTTCTTGGAGCACTTCCATCTGGACATCATCCTCCTTCCATCCTCCTTTGGCAACTTTGAAAGCACACTGGCCAATCTCTTGCCACGTGATCCTTCATGAAATACAAACTCCTTCTTGCTTGTAATATTCTAGAATACTAGATTCAGGCCCAATAAATCAAATCCAGCTTTGCCACCACCTGTATGGCAGGTGGCTGTTCATTTTCCTGTGTTCCTTTCTCCTCCGAAGTCAGTAACTTCAACTACCAGGAAATAAGAAAAGACTCCCTCCACATAAATGAGAGGAAGCATGTAGACCTCGAGATTAAAAGGCTGGCATAAGGACACACAGAAAAGGAAGCAGGGATCTCTGGAAGCTTAAGTTGGAACAGACTGACTGGGAAATGCCTGCCAGACTAACCTCTATTAGATAAGTGTGGCTGGCACGGCAGTTTGGACTTTAACTAAGGCCCTCGTGACACTTTTATGGACAAGCTATATTGGATTAGATAGGAACCTAATTGGATATAATCATACCTGGCTGGACAGTCCTAATAAAAATATTGTAAATGATGGGTACTTAGTAGCTTTGCCTTCACCAACTTACATAAAGATGTCCAAGGCAAGCCTAGCAAATTTGGAGTGACTGCAAAGAATATTGTATTAAGTATGACTTTAAAATGATTTTAGTAGGGTAGATAATAACACAATGTTATCAAAATAATTTTTAATTGGTTATGTTCTATATGTCAAGTTAACAAAGGATTACGTGTGTTTGTGTGTGTATATATATGATTGAATATATTACAGTATTACCATATGTTTGTATTCCAAGAAAAATGTCCTGTAGAAATCTTGCAACATTCACATTGTCATCGTCACCGCTTGGACCCACACTGTCCACTATGGTGCCCACCAGCTACATGTGACTAGTGAGCACTTGAAATGCGTGTGCTCTGAATGGAGATGTGCTGTAAGCATAATATCCACAACAAGGCAAAGTATACGAAAGAATGCCAAATATCTCATTAATAATTTTTATACTGGGGTGACTGGTGCGCTCAGTCAGTTAAGCATGTGACTCTTGATTTCAGTCAGGTCATGATCTCATCAAGTCCTGAGTTGGGCTCTGCGCTGACAGAATGGAGCCTGTTTAGGATTCTCTCTCTCTCCCTCTCTCTCTCTGACTCTCCCCTGCTCGCACACACAAAACTTAAAAAAATAATTTTTATACTGATTACATGTTGAAATGATAATATTTTGCATATATTAAGCAACAGGAAATACATTATTAAAATTAGTTCACTTATTCCTTTTGCTTTTTAATATGGCTACAGAAAAGTTTATAGTTATCTATGTGGTTTGCATTATATTTCCACTGCCTGCATGAATTTAGACCAGCATGGCAAATTTCATTGTGCTCTTTTCCCGGTTTGTATTAGTCACCCAAAAAGCCCTAGATTCCTAGTTCATCCCTCATCATTCATCAGCCTTGAATATCCCCCAGTCTGAACACCCTCCACAAATCCTGAATCTCTTTCATTGTGCCTTGTGGAACCGATGGCCCATCATTGGCTGAATTCTCCTAACCCTCGCCTCTTCTCTGCACATTTACTTCCCCTTCTTGCTCTAATTCAGTGGTTCTGAAACACATCTGTGCATTCGAATCATGTTGGGAATTTTAAATGAATCAATGCCCAGGATTCATTTTCAGAATGTTCAGTCAGAACCTTTGCCATGGGGATAAAGCTTCTGAATGTTTTAATAGCTCACCCAAGTGATTCTAATGTGCAGCTGGGGTTGAGAACCACCCATGAAACCAGCATCAACTTCCCACCTACTCTAGTCCCACGGCCGTGCTAGTGAACATGGCTGGAGAAAAACACACAGAGTACTAACCCAGCGTGGATTCAAAGCTGTCCAGCCATCCTGCAATTTTTCCATTGTCCATCACTATCTTTATGTGCTAGAGAAATATCCTTCCCCTCCATCTTCACTCTCAGCCTATGATCTTGCTGCCTAGTTAAGCGAAAACATAGAAGAATAACAACCTTTCACAAGATCCGCCACTGCACCCACCTGCCTGCATGTCTGTCCATATATCTTCTGCCTTTCCCCACTGCTATAGCTCAGGCTGTCCAACGGAATGTTCTGTGTTGGCCCAGTAATATAATCACTGGTCACTCAGGGGGTCTGGCTACCAAAGCCTATAGGCCACAGTTCAGAAAACCAGATACTTAGGCCTGAGAAGAGAAGAGAGGCCTAAGGGAATTCTGGAGAAGTGTTTTCAAATTTCCAAAGGGGTGTCTTGTGGATGAAAGTGGAGTCACTCTTTGCATTTAGCTTTACTCCACACGGCAGAAACTGGACTAAAAACGGAAGTAAAGAGAAGGTAAAATTTAATGAATTATGTATTATTTATGTATAATTAACATACAGCATTCTACTAGCTTCAGGTGTGTAACAGAAGGTGATTCAACATTTCCAAACATTTCTCAGTGCTCGTCATGATGTATGTACTCTTAATCCCCTTTATCTTTCCACCCATCCCCCCCCCACCTCCCCTCTGGCAACCATCAGTTTGTTGTTTGTATTTAAGAGTCCATTTTTCCCCCTTGTCTCTTTTCTTTGTTTGTTTTGTTTCTTAAATTCCACAAATGATGGGGCACCTGGGTGGCTCAGTTGGTGGAGCATCCAATTTCAGCTCAGGTCATGATCTCACGGTTGGTGAGTTCAAGCACCACATCAGGCTCTGCGCTGACTCTCTGTCTCTCAGAAATAAATAAATGTAAAAAATAAAAAATTAAAAAAAATTCCACAGATGAGTGAAATCACATGGTATTTGACGTTTTCTAACTGATTTCTTTCACTTAGCATTATGCCCCCTAGGGCCATCCCTGTCGTCTCAAATGGCAAGATCTTATCCTTTTTTATGGCTGAGTCATATTCTATCATATACAGATGTATATGATATATTTATACTACACTTCTTTATCCACTCATCTGTAGATGGACACTTGGGTGGTTTTCATATCTTGGCCTTTGCAAATAAATGCTGCAATAAATAGAAGGGTGTATATATCTTTTTGAATGTGTTTACATTTTCTTCAGGTAAATATACAGTGGTAGAATTACTGGATGATATGGTATTCTATTTTTAGTTTTTTGAGGAATCTTATCAAAGTGCACAAGGGTTCCTTTTTTTTTTTCACCTCCTCCCCAACACTTAATGTATATTTTTCATTTTGTCCATTTTGACAGGTGTGAGGTGATATCTCATTGTGGTTTTGACCTGCATTTCCTTGATTGGTGACATTGAGCTTCTTTTCATGTGTCTGGTGGCCATCTGTATGTCTTCTTGGAAAAAATTCCTATTCAGGTCCTCTGTCCATTTTTAATAGGATTATTTATAATAATCAAATTATTTGGATATTAACCCCTTATTGGATACGCTATCAGCAAATATTTCTCTTGTTCTTCAGGTGTCATTTTTTTTGATGGTTTCCTTCACTGTGCGAAGGTTTTTTTATTTTGGTGTAATCCCAATAGTTTAGTTTTGCATTTGTTTCCCTTGCCTGAGGAGACATATCTAGAAAAATGTTTCTACTGCCAATGTGAAAAAAATTATTGCCTGTGTTTTCTTCCAGGATTTATATGGTTTCAAGTCTCATATTTAGGCCTTTAATCCATTTTGAGTTCACTTTTGTGTGTCGTATAACAAAACGGTCCAGTTTCATTCTTTTGCATGTAGTTTCCAGTTTTCCCAGCGCCATTCATTGAGGAGACTGTCTTTTCCCCATTGTATATTCTTGCTTCCTTTTTCACAGAAAAGGTAACTTTTAGCTCGATTTAACAACAAAAACATCCTAGTGAATTTTATGTTCCCTGAAGACAGCTCCTAATAACATAATAAGAGCAGGAACCAAATAATTGTCTCAAGAATACTGCAGGTGAGAGACCCATATTCGTTGGAGGATCAAACAGGTGATTTCCAAGATGGGTTGCAACTCCCAAGTCTATATTGTTTTTTATATTTTGTGATCAATTTTTTTTAATGTTTATTTATTTTTGAGAGAGAGAGATACAGACAGAGCATGAGGAGGAGAGGGGTTAGAGTGAGAGAGGGTGACACAGAATCCAAAGTAGGCTCCAGGCTCTGAGCTGTCAGCACAGAGCCCGATGCGGGGCTCGAAGTTACAAACTGAGTTGATATCACGACCTGAGCTGAAGTTGGATGCTCAAATGACCGAGCCACCCAGACGTCCCTATTGTTTGTTATTTTTTAAGTTTACTTATTTACTTTTGAGAGAGAGAGAGAGCACACAGGGGAGAAGCAGGAGAAAGAGTGAGAGAGGGGATCTCAAGCAGGTTCTGCACTGTCAGTGCAGAGCCTGACACGGGGCTTGAATTTACAGACCATGAGATCATGACCTGAGCCAAAACCAAAAGTTGGGCGCTTAACTGACTGAGCCACTCAGGCAACCCAGCAACTCCCAAGTTTTTAGAATGATAAACCAAGTTTAGATGAGGAAAAATACCATGACTTGATAAATAAAGTATGGTCGGCCTCCATGCCTTGCTGTTTTTATGACTCCGGTCTGGTGAGATGGCCAGATGAGATGAAATGAGAATGAGAAGTCAGGGGCTCTAGGGCCAAGCTTTGCCCCTAAAGCGTCAGAGAACTGGATGCAAGTCACCCCACTTCTCTGGGTCACCAACAAGCCCTCAAAAGAGGAAGGCTCAGCCTAGATGAGCCCTACATCCACTTCAGTTCTAATTCTGTGTTCTTTTTCAACTCCTAGGAAGTGGGAAAGAGTTGGTGACATGGTCGCAGGATATGACAAGATGAGGGAAGGGCCACCTGGCATGCTCAGAGTAAAGGAAAGCCATGTGAAGTCAGGCTCTTCCTTACCAGGTAAGTGAAAGATAAGGTTCCTCAGAGCCAGCCAATCAACATCTTCTCTTCAAGTGTGTGGAAGGTGAGAGGGCTCCAAGCTTGAAAAATCGAGATGAAATTGCCACTTATACACAGAACTGCTTCTCAATCCCCAGGGAAAAATAAAGCCTGTGGTTGTGCTGTTTTGGTTCATGGAGACTAAAGCTTACACTGAGTGATCCCCACTGAAGGCTCATTTCAAATAGAAGTAGGCCTCTGAACGAACGCACATCACTGAGCAGGCTGCGGCTCCTTCGTCTCGACTGAAAAAATATGTCTCGTGGCTGCTGTCTGGGTGTTAAGTTATTGAGACTACGGAGACAGTATTGAGGACTTGAGTTACTCCAGCTGTTCCTAGTATCTTGTCTACATTTTTCTATTTTTCAATTTTATTTATTTATTTTGAAAGAGAGGACAAGACGGGGAGGGGCAGAGAGAGAGAGGGAGACAGAAAATCCTAGTCTGGAGGCAGGGCTGGATCTCACCAACCTCGAGATCATGACCTGAACCAAGATCAAGAGTCATCTGCTTGGCAGAGAAGGGCAGATACCATATGTTTGCACTCATAGGTCTAACAGGAGAAACCTAACAGAGGACCATAGGGAGGGGAAGGGGGAAAGAGAGTTGGGGAGAGAGGGAAACAAATCATGAGAGACTACTGAATACTGAAAATGAACCGGGGGCTGACAGGGGAAGGAGAGGGGGGAAGGAGGTGATGGTCATGGTGGAGGGCACTTGGGGGGAGAAGCACTGGGTGTTATATGGAAACCAACTTGACAATAAACTACTATAAAAAAAAAAAAAGTCACCTGCTTAACGGACTGAGCCACCCAGGCACCCCTCCCTTCTTCTAGATATAACCTGTATGTGGCTTTTGGAGTCGTTTAGACATTTTGGTGGAAAAGCACCAAACAATGTTGATGGAATCTGAGTAAAAACAGAAAAACATTTCCCAGTATTGCCCAAACAGTTGAGGCTAAAACGCTACAATGGCATTTAAGCAAATCTATGACTTGCTTCCTTACTTAGGCCCAAATTAGTACTGAATTTGATATTTTCTAAGATTGAGGCCAGGGCTGTTGTTAGGGCTCTAGACTCATCTGAAGACCAAGACTTGTGTCTTCACCATTTTCCCTGTTTATTTCCATCCCATTCTGGTCTTCCTCTGTGAAAGGAAATGGCCGGCCTTGCTCTTCTTTTTATTGAGTCAGTGTCTATTAGCAGGCTTCATAGACTCACCAGAAAAGGGGGTTATTTGGACCCCTGGCTCTGTGAGGTTTAGATAACAGAATCCATTTTTACTAGATAGCTGGAAAACAGAAAGGACAACATTCCTTTTCAGACTGGGCTCCCTAAACCTTTTCATTATTTTTTCTTTTTGGCACAATAACGAGGGCTGACAGGGGCTCTTGACACCATTAGCGGTAAATGAATTTTTCAATAAAGACTAACAGAGAAAAAGTATGGGAATTCAGATTTTTTTTTGGACCCAGAGAGCTATATCTCCTTATGGCTTCACTTTCCATGTATTCTTTATGAGAAATTTCAGCAAAAGCTTCTTAAAATTACTCCAATAGCTGTCTCCTTCAATCCGCTTTCCTGGAAGTCTTCACTCATCTATGGGGAAGGTCCTGGCCACTTCTTACGGACTCCCATCCGGGAAGATTAAAGGCAGTGCAGTGAACCCGAGTCTTATCCCAAGGCATATCTTTGTAAACTGAGCAATCCTTCCTTCTTTTTTCATGAGGAAATTTAAAGCGAAGTAGGCTCAAATGTGAATTGGATTCTGTCCCATTTCTCTCTCAAACTGTGAAGGCATTGGTCATATACTCGCACGTTTGTATTATAAATATTCAAAGGCTCTAATCCGGTCTCTTCCATATAACACACATTTTAACTCCTACTTCAAACTTTCGGAATGCCTTTTATGGCTTCTCTTATGCCCTACTTTACAATGTCTGTCAGCCTAATGTTTCTACTTTCTTCCTTTATTAATCTATCTTCAAGGTCATGCGTGAAAACACCTTTCAGTGGAAAGAACTCATCTGCTTTGACAAATACGTACACTATAACCCTTCATTACTGCAAGGATCTTAAAAAAGAAAAGTCCAAGGGTCCATTAAAATGCCTTCGGAGCAGAGTTCCCTAAAACTTGCTTAGGGCAACAGTCCCCGGAGTTAAGGCAGTAAACAAAAACAAAAACAGGGGAACGAGTTGGATGTTGTATAAAGAGCTACCACACTCAAAAAGCAATAAAATTCCAGTTGCACAGCAGCGTTTTGAAGGGTGGTAGGCATTCTAAAGTAAAGATATATATTTAATTTTATGTAACTGCATATTTCTCAAACTTCTTTGATCACAGAACTATTTTCATGTACGTATTTAACACTTTAGTAACATACTGTGGCACGGGGATTCCACAGTACACGGTTTGGAAATTGTGCTAAAAGACGTTTTTCTTCCCATTTTTCAAGAATTATTATTCTAGCTCATTCATGGAAAATAACCTTGAGATATAAATGTAACTCACTTCTTTCCCACACTGTATTTGCAGGAGTATTTATGATTCATCTGCCAAATACCAAATCTCTGAGTGACTATTAGGCTGTTACAGGTAAACACGAGACATCTCTGCTTTTCTGTAATTTCACGGTAACTTCCTCTGAATGGTTCCCGGCTCATGTGCTGGGGACAGGCTGTCAGCCATCACAGACAACTGCCATGGTCACATGGCCAACATCCATCTCCCATTTGCCACTCTTCAGTCTTCAAACACCATATTCAAGTTACTTCCTATTGAATGTACTTTTGATCCCTACATCCAAACAAACTAAAAGTCAAATTTATTATTTCCCTCACTAAAAAATCAAAACAACAGAAAAAAAAAAACCAACAACTGTAATTAATGGTGTCCAGATGAGACAGAATAGGGTACAAATCCTTCCCTCCTCTGCCTTTTCTTTCTTTTTTAAGTTTATTTACTTATTTTGAGAGAGAGAGAGAGAGAGCATACACAAGGTGGGGGGAGGGCAGAGCAAGAGGGAGAGAGAGACTCCCAACCAGGTTCTGTGCTGACAGTGTGCAGAGCCTGATGTGGGGCTTGAACCCGTGAACCGTGAGATCGTAACCTGAGCAGAAACCAAGAGTCAGACATTTAATTGACTGAGCCACCCAGGTGTCTCTGCCCCTTTCTGGTTACGTTAACCTCAGTCACCTCCTCATTTGTGACATGGGTTAACCCAACACAACTCACAAGTATTCAGTGAGATCCTGCGTGTAAATTCCTCAACCTGACACAATGTAACCCTTTGGTCATATTAGTAATGAAGTGTCCTACCTTGATTTTCAACAACTTTTTACAGATTTCATTCATGGTCATACCTGAAACTTTTGGCAATTCTCCCCATTTTCCCAACTGATTCCAACTTTTTCACCCTCCAAATTTCCCTACACCTTACCCACTGACAAACGTTTTCCTAGAAATATTAGAACATGTCAGATTGATTAGGATCCTGCAGTGAGCAGTATTAGCCCACTGCTGCCCATTCCAGCTGACTCCACGGCTCGTCCAACATTCATGTGTCCCCCCACGGCTCACTCCCAATTACCAGCCCCATCATGAACCCTTTAGATGTATTTATAAGGTCCTTCCTTAGACTATCCTCCTTCTCACCCCCTTTCTATTTTATTGTTACTATCAAATCCCCTGCAAGAAACCCTCTTCCCGATGTCCCTGATTAACCCTTTTTTTTAAGTTTATTTATTTGAGAGACAGAGAGCACGAATGGGGGAGGGGCAGGAAGCGAGAGAGAATCACAAGCAGGCTCCACACTATCAGCATGGAGCCTGATGCGGGGCTTGAACTCATGAACTAAGAGATCAACCCAAGCGGAAATAAAGATTGGAACGTTAAACCGACTGAGCCACCCAGGTGCCCCTGATTAACCCTTTCAAGGACTATAGATTTAGGACTCTAATTTTCTTCTGATGCATTCATATATATACACACACAAATACTTTATACCAAGTTGTACTTTTTGATATACGTTTCCCATTCCACTATGCCTGTTTTTTTTTTAAAGTTGAGATGTAACTGACATATAACAATGTATTAAAGTTTGGTGTGCAGCCTGATGAGATAATGTATGTATTGTGAAACTGATTACCACAGTAAGTCTAGTTAACATCCCTCACCACCATAATTACAACAGGTTTTTGTTGTTGTTGTGATGAGAATGTTTAAGATAGATCCTCTTAGCCACTTTCAAGTATACAGTACAGTATTGTTAACTATAGTCGCCATTCACTTTATCTTTTTCCTTCCAGATATTTTTCTCACATAAACATAAAGCCCTTCAAGGGGAGTGAATGTATCGGGATTTTCTCCTTCCCACAATGGCAGTGTAAAAATATTTGATTGATCCATCAATGCTAAACCCTTTCATTCTCAGTCATTGTGTTTACTTTAACTGGAACAAATATCACATGGGACATTTGGGGGATTTGGCAAAGTCAGGTGTTCATTTAGGGTCAAAAGCTGGATACTGAATGCCTATGAAGCTGTCATTTATTTGTTGGTTGTTTTGAGTGTTTTGTCAGTCAGGATGTTATTTATTGAGCACAGGTGTTCATGAATACTTAAATCATATCTGCCTGGAATTTTCCCAATCAGTTTAGGGTTAGGTAAACTTCTCCAGCCGTAGCCTTTGCTAAGATTTTGAGAGTTGAGTTACTTATCATAGACTCTAGAACTTTTCTGTTCTTAGGCAATCCCCAAGTATGATTTGTGTGGAGACAAAGAGGTCTTCAGTACCTTGCAGCAGAATATCCCTCAGCTTCAAAGTCTGTCCCCGGTAGGGGCTGGCCATGGCCCCAGGCCACCGAGAGCTGTGGCTTCTGGCAGCTACTGTGGGGAGTGACCCCTCTTCACCACGAGATATGACCCGCCATTCTGCAGGGGGTAGCTCGTCCGTGAACTCCCCTCAGCTCCTCTCCAAGCAGCCTTCCCACGCCTTTCCACCTGCCAACCAGGAGGCGTATCCTTCCCCGACCTGCCGCGTGCCCTTGGGAGGGGTCAAGGTTTTGCCTAATTGTTAGCATATCCCTTAATTCTACAGCTCTGTCCATTTCTCTCCCACTCAAGAAAGCATATTGGAATACAAATGAGTAGGCTGAAAAAAGAGTCACCTTGAATCTGCTCTCATTTATGTTTTTTTAAAAAGTAAATCACTCACGAATTTGAGACGTTTATTGGCAAAGCATTACTCAGGGACCCACTGACTAACCCTGGGTTGACAGTTACTGTGCTAACCTACAGTTCCTGCAAGGTCGATGCAAGGTCAAAGGACTATCCTTGTCACTAAGTAACTGCTAATGTAAAGTTCTACTTCTCAAGAAAAGAGAACTGCTTTCTATTGTAAATCAGGCACTGTGTTAGGTACCTTCTGAGTTCAGCACCACACCACCTGACCAGGGGGGATTTTCAGTAACAGAGGCTCTGGTAGCTTCCATTATTGTTTCCAATGCTGATGCGTAGTAGTCAAGATTTCTCAAAGCCTGAGTCCTTTTCCACTATCACTTATCGCTGCCCTATTAAAATTCTCTGAAGAAACAAATCAGGGTAATTTTCATTCAGTCTCTATTAAGTCTTCCTGCTCCTGGGTTGATTTTATATTTCCTACCTCTCGGGTTGGCATGTATGGCTTATTTTCTTCTCCTTTCTTTCTCCCCCCACCCCTTTTATTCAATAAAATTTAAGAATATGCTTTTAAATTTGTTTTTGCAGGAACCTGGGAATCACTACCATTCTTCACACAAGTTACGTAAGACAGCTGCCAATAACGGTCCCCGGTCAAACATTTAATTCTGTGGGGCACCTGGGCAGCTCAGTTGGTTAAGCATCTGCCTTTGGCTCAGCTGATGATCTCATAGTTCATGAGTTCGAGCCCCACATCAAGCTCTCTGCTCTTCGCAGAGCCTGCCTTGGATCCTCTGTTCCCTTCTCTCTCTCCCACTCCCCCTCCTCCCCTAATTTTTTAATGTCCCATAGAGTTACACCTGAAGTACGCTAAGTCCATTTGTAAACTATGACTTACTTGCATCTCAAGCTGGTCTCTGAAGTAGTTTTGTGTTAGTGATTGCAGAGAAGAACGCACTTTAATTTATTTTTTTTGAGAGAGAGAGAGAGAGTGAGAGCGCCCCTGTATGTGCATACGGGGGGAGGGGGAGAGGGAGGGAGAGAATCTTAAGCAGGATTTACTCAGCCTCAGCCGACACTGGGTTGGCTCCCACAGTCGTGAGATCACAGCCTGAGCCTAAATCAAGAGTTGGATGCTTTAGCCAACGGAGCCACCCAGGTGCCCAAGAACTAATTTTAAAAGTATGGTATGGGGCTCCTGGGTGGCTAGGTTAGCAATCCAACTCTTGATTTGGGCTCAGGTCATGATCCCATGGTTCATGAGTTCAGACCCCACATCTGGCTCTGAGCTGAGAGTGCAGAGCCTGTTTGGGATTCTCTGTGTGTGTATCTCTCTCAAAATAAATAGATAAACAAACAAACAAAAAAAGAAATAAAAGTATTGTATTGCTTGAAGATATAAGAACACCTCATGGATACCATAGTGAAGTGAAGCCCATGAATGAATAGTAACTGAAGAAAAATGGCAAATGAAATGTCTCATCCTCTGTCTTCGTGCAGGCCTGTTAGATACGCGTAGTTAGATGTAGGTATGTTAAATGCTAACTATTCGTTTAAGATTTTATTTACATCTACTTGTTAGAAAGAAAGAAAAAAAATCTTACTATGTGAAAAACTACACCCAAGGGCCCCAGGGAATGTGGGCTTCAAATGGGGCAAGAACTTCCTAGTAAATAGAGCAGCCCAAAGACAGAATGCATGCCTGAAGAGCCAGTGAACCTCTCCCAAGCTGAGGCATTTAAGCCTTTCCGTACAATTGTGTGGCAGAGTTTCCTGCCAATGGGTGGTCGGTCCCTTCCACAGCTCTCCTGTGTCCTTGTGGCTAGGTATGTTTTTGTATTTCCTGCTCAGGGGATTCAAAAGACACCTCAGGGCAGGAAATGACACTAAAGGCTGAACAGAGATCGTGGTTGAAAAGTAAAAGCCATCAGGATCTCTGAGTGGTGATAGACCAGGAAAAACTGTAAAGAATGTCCATCATTCTGATAGTCAGGACCTCTTCATCTTCCCCCTGGGGAACATCTTGTGTGTGGGGGCTGGGGGGAGTGTGAGTGGGGTGAATTTCAACAGCAGAAAGAGAAAACGCTAAACCTAAGAACTTTTATTTTTTAGATTATAACTCCACCTCTATAGTTTTGAATTTGTGCTTCCTAAGAATCCCTAACTCTTAAGAATGGCTTCCTCCTCTCTAGGACTGGCTTCATGGGCATGTGATCTGCAGGACACAGGCCCTGCCCTCAGAAGGGGCCTGGAGATTGGTTTAAGTTCTGTTGTCACCACCCTAACATATTTAATTTTGGAACAAAGGGTCCCCACCTTTTCATTTTGCCGTGAACTCCGTGCAATTTGTAACTGGCCCTGCTCCCTCTCCATCTTGGACTGATACTCCTTTTTGTATCCAGATGTCTTCTGTTTTTCATACAAACCTAGGACAGACAGGGAATTGGGGTGGTGGGTAAGCATGTGTTGTTACCTGCCGTCAGGATTTGCTTAGGATCAGCTTTCTAACTTTTTAAATCTTTATTTAATTAATTAATTTATTTTTGAGAGAGAGAGACAGTGCGAGCAGGGGAGGGTCAGAGAGAGAGGGAGATACAGAATGTGAAGCAGGATCCAGGCTCTGCACTAGCTGTCAGCACAGAGCCCAGTGAGGGGCTTGAACCCACCAACTGGGAGATCATGACCTGAGCCAAAGCGGGAGGCCTAACCGAATGAGCTACCCAGGTGCCCCAGCCTTCTAACTTCTAACTGGGAAGAATAGCAAGGGCCTCCCTCACTGGCTTTTGTAGGAAGTAGTGACTATGAAGAGTGTAAACAAATACTGCACTATAACAAGTAATTGCTACTATTTGTTGGAGATATTCAAAGAACAGGGGGAAAAGGAATCCAAGGGTCAGACTGGACGCCTGGAAGGGGGAATGACAGAAGACAACATTCAGGACAGCTGGCAGCTGAAAGCTGACTTCTCAGCAAGTTAGTCAGCATTGCATCCATCCTCCAGGCTGAGCCTGGATCCCGACCGCCGGAGTCTGGGTCTTCCTTCCCTCCCGCTTAGCGCCACAGTGGACCACGACTTCCGCTCCTTCAGGTCAAGAGCAGGGAACACAGCTGGGCAGTTCTAGACCATTCTAGCCCAGCTAAACAGTAACCGGGCCTTGGATGGCTGGTGTCTCATCTAGGAGACAGTGGCTTCCCAGCAGGTCCATTTCTGTAATTTAGGACAGACGGAACGAAGAACAAGGACAGATTTTGAGGTCAGGAGTTCTCAGTCACGGGAGTCGACTAGGAATCACCTCTCGATTCATCACCTCCCACTAAACTTGCACTTCACCCTCCTCTCGGATGGAGGTTACATCCCGGCCTGATTAAAAAAAAAATTCCTGCGGATCGTTCCCTTCCCAAAACAAAACGCACACAACAAATCAGCAAAACTTTTTTCTTAAATCCTTCCTTCAAGGAGAAGTAAATAGGTCGTCCCCTTGTTCACCTGGTCCAGTGCCCTTCTCCTTTGGTTTGTTCTAAAGATAGATATTCCAGGTTGCTCCTGGCTGCTTTCGACAGGTAAAAAAAAAATGTGTGTGTATATATACATATATATAAATATATAATATATACATGTGTATACACACATATGTATACATTTTTCTCACTCTTAACAAGCAAAGAAATTCTATTTCCTTTAAGCTTGTCTCGCTCCTATTCTCTTCCAGAAACGCCTCTCCCCGCAAACCAAGAAGAAAACGAAATGCGGATAACAACACACCCCGGCAGCACGACATCCCAGAAAGGCCTGCGGGGTCGGATGAGTCAAGCTCACGGGGACGAGCGGGGAGCGCTCCCGACTTTTCTGGAGCCCGGACGTCCTACGACTCACCTTTCGCTGGTCCCGCGCCGTCGCTCTACGGGCCCCGGCGTCGCTCGGGCGGGCGGAGGAGCCCCGGGGGCCGACGGCGGGGGGCGGGGCGCGGAGGAGCGCGGGCCGCCGCACCTGTGGGCGCCGGGGGCGCGGGCCCCTCCCGGCCGAGCGCGCGCAGCTCCCCGGCGGCTCCGCTAGGGGTCTCTCTCGGGTGCCGAACGGGGTGGGCCGGATCAGCTGACTCGCCGGGCTCCGAGCCCAGCCGCCGCGCTCCGGCTCCGTCAGTTTCCTCGGCAGCTGCGGGAGAGAGCGGCCGGAGCGGCGCGAGCGCGGGGGCCATCGGAGACGGCGGCGGCGACGGCACCGGCGGAGCAAGGGCGCGGCGGATCCCACTCGCACAGCAGCGCACTCGGTGCCCCGCGCAGGGTCGCGATGCTGCCTGCTTTGGCGCTGGTCCTACTGGCCGCCTGGACGGCTCGGGCGTTGGAGGTGGGTGTCGCGCCTCGGAATTGGGGGTGGGGGCTGCGGTGGGAATCCCATTCCCCCAGGTCGTTAATCCGAAGAGGCCGGAGGCAGTCCAGGGGACCCCTCTTCCTTCTCCACGTCCCACGCCCCCGCTTGCAGGCGCCCTGCGCATCCGCGCCTCCGGCCCAGCCCTGCCCCGGGAACGCGCGCTCGGGTCGGCGGAGAGGGAGCTGGCGAGGCGTCGGGCTACCGGGTCCGCGCGGGTTGGGGGAGAGGAGGGGTGGAGGCGATCCTGAGCTCGGACCCTGACTCAGTCCCTGCCTCGCGGGCGGGGGTGGGGAGAGGCGAGAGACTTCCAGGTGGGGGGAAGGGGGACGGAGCACGTGGGAGAAAACCGAAAACGCAGCGTCCCTGGATCCCGTCCCCAGCTCTGGATCGGTGCCCTTCCTTCTTTCGGGCCCTGGGGAGGAGGAGTCGGGACAGCTCGGGAAGCACCCCCCCCCTTTCCCTTTGCCTTTTCTGCCCCGTTTCACCTTCCCCTCCCATCCCCAGCACCTCTTCCCTGCCTGATCTCCCGTTCCTTCCCTGTGGCGGCTGCTCGTTGCCGCCGCCTCGGAGCGACCCCAGCAGGGTCGCGCACCACCCTCCTTAGGCAAACTTTGTGCATTTCTGCGTTTTCCTTTTGTGTAAGTTGAGAGAGATGGGAGGGGTTGAAGACCCACGGCCACCTCGCACCTTCCCCAAGCCTGGACGGCCCTGGCGTTCGCTCCGCACCTTCAGCTCCTTCCGGAGAGGGAGAAGGTTCCCGGGAACAAAAGCCGCGACACCCCGCCCTCGCCAGCCCGGGGCGCGGTGGCTGAGCCAGCCGCCGGGGTCTGTGCGCCACCGAGGCTCCCGCCCGACTCCCTTCCCGGCGCTGCGCGTCTGTCCCAGAGGGGGCTGGGGCGCTGCTGGGGCCGCTGTGGCGGAGCCTGGGGGCCCCCTCCGCCGCCTCCCCTCCTCACCGCCGGGGCTTGCTAGTTCTGTGCCGGGCTGGAGAGTCCTTGGGGAGAGATACGCGGGCAGTGGGGTGTGCGTCTGCTAAGGGCAGTGGCGGGCGGAGGGGAGGCACGAGCTCTCCCCTCCTGTGCATCAAAGGAGGTGTTTGTCTGATTAAGGCGCGGCCTCTTCCCTGGCCGCGCTGGGCTGTCTGGTTCAGTCCCCCCGGGGTCGCGGGCTGCCGGGGAGGGTCCTCAGGGTCTTTTTTTTTAGGGTGCAGATAAAAGGATTGAATTGAGTGAAGATTAAGACGGAGAAGATGGCGCCTCTGCAGTGCAGCAAAGAAAAGCTGTGTGGAGGCTGCAGCCTGGTGAAATCCACCCACCACTAGGTGTATAACAAGTCTTCCCCATTCATCCAACTCCCGAACCTTCAGCTAACGCCTGTGCAAAAGGACTATTTTTTTCTTTTTTACCTAAAGATGCTAAGAAGTTGTTTGCGTGACAGTAGGGGCGGAAGACTTTGTATTTCTCATCGTTTCGGTTCCCTTTTGATATCTTATTATTTGCAGTCTCTCCCAGTTTTTCCCATTTTTTCCCTCCTTTTCCTCTACCTTGGGGTAATTTTCCAAAAAAAAGCAATTCCCAGACCAGTGTTTTTCTGTAATTACACTGAGGCTATGCAGATTACCACACCACTATGGTTTTTTTAGTCCCTAATTTACAAGGTCATTGAACTTTTTTTTTCCCTTCTTTTACCTGTAAGTGCTCGGAAATCATCTTAGGGCTAGTTAAGACAGATTGATTTAAAGAGTGAAGAATTTGGTTTCCCGTACCTCTTTAAAGATGCATTTAACTAAAGAGATTCTTTTTTCCTCCCATTACTTAAATTTACTCCAACAAGTATTGCTTTTATTCTCCCGATTTTCTCACTATACACTAAAAAAACCCAGAAATTAAGTAATCAAAAGGTTATCATAACCTTTATATTTGAAGTTTTTGCCAAAATGTGAATATTTAACTTTTTTGAGCACTGGTTTTTTTTTTTTTTTTTTCTGAATAAAAGAGGCAGCATTTAGGCAAATAAGGTTCAGGGTTTTTTGAGGGGGAGGAGGCTGTTTGTATTTCTTGGTCTTTCTACCATTGTTTTGGGCATTTTTACTTGTTACTGTCACCTCTTTCAAATCTGTGGAGGTGAAATTCACAGTCCATTTTGCAAAGCATTGGTGAAAGGGTAGGCAATTCACTCTAATGAGATTTGAGGGAGATTAATTGAGCTATGTGTATGCCCACTGAAAGATGTAATTATGAGTTGAGTGTTTTTTGTAGGCCTTAGAAAATAGGTCTACTGCAGGTGGCTCTAAAAAAAGAAGTGAATAAGGGGAATGTTAATGGGGCCTCCACTTTTGGGGTTATTACCTGAGTTGATGAATTTGCCTGGTGTATTGACAGAGTATAAAATTAAAAGGCTCTAACATTTATTTATTGAAATAATATTGCTTCTTAAATTTTAGTTTACTGTATCGAGAGGTCTAACTGAACAGGGGAGATTAACCTAAAAACAAGTATTTGTTTTGGTAATAGTGCTGATTCACAGATTATGGATACCTATTCATACTGACTAGTCCTGCGGGCAGAGTAGACATCTATACATAGAAACGTGAAGCTCAGATTTGATCGTGATCTACGAAGAGTCACCATTTCTTGCTAATCATCGGAAAGTCATGATACCCCGCCGGGCACAAAAGCTTCTCCCTTGTCACGGTAACCAGCAGAGGTGGCTGATGGCATTTGGGAAGCTATTAGGACTGCGGAGAAGTATTCCAGATAGAATAATGATCCCTGGTCCTGATGGGGGAAGTGAAAAGGAACATGCAACTGAACAGATCACGAGGTTAAGTTAGGAGTGACTGATTGAAAAAAAATACAAAAGAAATACTGTGGTCCATTTAATAATGGTTTAAAGAAAAACAGATTATCTTTGTGGGTAAGGCTTTCTCCTTGTTGCTAGAGGATCCCTATTTTTATGCTATTGTTAATGGCATACTGGAGAGTTCTAATATTTATAAGAAGATGAAGGCTGTCAGTCATTCCAGAAATAAGCATTGATATTATATGCCTGTCACTGAAGAAATGCAATCAAATTCAGTAGAAATGTGCATTTTGTTTCTGCAAATTCAATCTATGTGGGAACATATATTACCTTAAGAGACTAAAAAAGCATCTTTAATATATTCCTTCTGTATTCTCTGGTTTATTATGTCAGTTGCAAATGCAAAGATAAACCTTATAAATGTACTTTAAATGTGAAGCCCTGGGTTGGAAGGCTTAATTTGACTATATTTGCCTCATTACCACCTACCTGCATTCCCCTACTCACAGGAAGTTGGCAGACTAAATAGGACAGGCACAGGGTTGTTAAAGGAAATAGAAAGTGTTAAATACCAAGAGGAAAGTACAGATTAAGTGGTTTACTGAATAAAAGCCTTACAGTGTAAACATCGATAGTTAAGGAGTAAAGAACAATGAGATGAGATAATCTAGAGAATTTCCTGGTAGGAAAATTCCAGCCTGTATTGTACACAGGTCTGGGGAAGGGAGTTTAAGTCTTTGCATTTACAGCATTTGTTTACATGCCTGTCCCAACCTTTTCCCTCCCAGAGACGGAGGGACACACACACGCACACACACACACACACACACACACACACACGTGCACAGGACACCTGAGGGTAAGGGTGGAGCGAATATGGGATTTGATTTTCCTAAACTCTGCATATATTCATTTGGGATAATTCTGTTGATTCTCTTCTTGGGCCACACATAGTCCACAGCTCTGAAAATGTTGTGAACAGCACAGTCTTTTCCTTCGTGAAGGTTCCAGTCTAGTGGGGAAGACAGACAATAAATCACTATAAATAAATGTCCATGAACTGTGACAGATGGCCAAGACCAAAAGGGGGGGGCCGGGTACACCCTGGTGAAGAGTAGGGGTTCAGAATAAGGAGTGGAGGGGCCTCAGGGAAGGGACCGAAAGTGAGGTCTCAGGGCTCTGCTCCAGCGTCTTCAGTAGGAAGATGCATACATGACTAAGGAAGTGAGTACATGATGAAAAAAGTGATTCACTGGGCCACCGGGAGGAGGATGGGAAAATAAAATGTTAAATGTCTGTTTCCGTTTTTGCTGGTGGTCTCTACGTCTCCGCATTCTACTTCGTTGCGTAATGGTTTCCTTTTCATAGCGGGATCCCAGGTACAAGTGTACCGAGTGGGGGTTGATGCTACCTACCGTCTCCTGCAAATCTGTAGAAATGCTGTCACCCTGTGTCTCAGAGCCAGTATGCAGTATATAGACTGTATATACAGTATACAGACCACCCTCATAAGGGGCTGGAAGGAGCTGGATGGGTGGCAGGCAGAGGAAGTTAAGGAATGAGTATCCCCCCCAATTGACTAGCAAGTTTAATCAAAATGTCTATTTCTTAATTTTTTGTCATTGTTAATAAAAACACAGAGCCAACCATACCTAAGCCCTCAAACTGAATTAGCAGATGCAAACCAAGGTGAAGGGGAAAATGTTAAGTAACCATTTCTTCCGTGTCCTCTGGATATGGATAGCTTAGGAGATAACCTTGTCTGTGAGAGCACCAGTATTTTTCTTTGAAAAAATATTTTGGGAGTTTTCCTCTTGAGAGTAAATCCTCGCACCTCTTTAGAAGTCCACCAAAAACTGGGTTAGAATGACCGGTCAAGAAGTAGAGCACAGTACGGACAGCCTGTCCTTGAAGCCTTACCGATAGCAAAGGTAGTTAGTGTGTAGTTTGTATGTTATATGTGTTATGTGCTGTATTCTTATAAAAGAGGAAGCTAGAGAAACGAAGATGTTAGTAGGCAAATCCAAAGGAAGAGAAAGTACATTTATAGTACTGTATTGCATTTAACAGAAAAATTCTGCATGTAAGTGGACTCTTGTTCAAACCCTTGTTCAAGGGTCAACTGTAATTTCTTCCAAAAAAAAAAAAAAAGCTCCGACATGTTCACCAGTTAATAGTTCTATGAAAATGTGATGCTTAGTAGATTAGTTTGCAGACTCTTCAAAGTGGGGTGGATACAGAGGACTTCAGGTCACATGAAATGTTAGCTTCAGTAAGGAGCTTAGATTTAGTTGGGCCACATTTCTGAAGAAACCTACAATACAGATTAAGCGTGAACTATATAAGGATTATAGTATTTTATGAAAGAAGGTAGTGCTTGAAATGGGGAAGATGAGAGGTATTTAAGAGCCCGCCTCTGTGGAAAGGAGTGAAATTGTTCCCACATTTGTAATGTTAATTTCAATACCAGGTTAACACCAATCATTGAGATTGTCGCCGCGCGTTCAGGGAGGGTAACATTTCACAGTGACGCAGGGTGTGGACAAGAGCAGGGTGGCCTGGGGATTAAATCCTGGCTCTGTCCCTTTTGAGCTACTGACTGTGGGCGAGCTCCGGACCTCATTTTTTCCTTTGTGAAATGGGAACATATATAGAAAAACATACGTATGTAAAATGTTTGCTTGAACAATATATGAGTTAATATATATAATATGATGTGGCACTTTAAAAGCACTATGTGTTAGTTACTACTGTATGTGATGATAATATAAAATGGATATATTTAAGTCGCACATACTTGAAAGTTACAAAAACAAGACAAAACACCTATATGATGTTTTACTTATTATGGAGTAATGCACTTAACTCACCAGTGAGGATGACTGCAGGAAATGGGAGGTTCTCTAAAGAACAAGTGAATTTTATTTAAATTAAAAGATGACATATCGTACTCAGAATACATGTTTTAAAATTTCGCTTATCAAATATACATATTTTGTATTTCAGTTGGCTTTTTTTGTAAAGCATTAACATAATTTGTGTTCATTGAAGAATTTAAACAGTACAGAAATGTTTAAAAAGCATAAGCAGGGGCGCCCGGGTGGTTCAGTCGGTTCAGCGTCCGCCTTTGCCTCGGGTCATGATCTCACGGTTCCTGGGCTCGAGCCCTGAGTCGGGCTCTGTGCTGACAGCTAGCTCAGAGCCTGGAGCCTGTCTTCGGATTCTGTGTCTCCCTCTCTCTCTGACCCTCCCCTGCTCACTCTGTCTCTCTCTCTCAAAAATAAATAAAACATTAAAAAAAATTTTTTTTGAAGCATAAGCAGTTTTTGCACAAATGGGCAGACCCACTAAATGTATGCATATGGGCAGCTTGACACATTTGTCTAATATTGAGCAATTTGTATACTGGCTTGATTATTAACTCCGTTATTAGCTGACTATCAGCTGACTATCAGCCACGCGCAAGGAGCTGAGAACAAGCTTGGTTTAGTTTTTAACAAAATCTCTTCTAAAAAAAACCGAGTAAGACAGGTTTTTGCCAATCAGGGCCAAAATGGAAGGTTTCAAATGCCAGCAAAAGATTTTTGGTCTTAAAATGGAAGTGTGAAATGAGCTTCACCAGAGTGTACAAAGAAACCAAAAAGCAGCCTGCTCGAGGATGCAGCATTTCTATAAGAAATCGGTTTTAAAATAAAATGAATTATCAGTCCGATGAGGACTCTTGTGGCCTGCTTAATTAAAAGCATACTCTTTAAGAATCAGCATATTATGTTTATTATATAATAAGAGATTTCAGTCTCAATTTCAAAATTAGGCTAAGGATATTTGAGAGTTCTCAGAATTGGTGTTACTGAGGTTAAAGAATGATTAAAACATTGAAGAATGAGTAAGCAAAGTCCCAAGGAATCTGTGGGGTTTTGTTAACACCACTTTTGTACATATCTTTGTCCTACTCAATCAAAAAAAAGCGGGTTCAAGTAGGAGAACGTAGCCCTGTTTGAAATGGACCTCCTGCTCAGAGTGGATCCGGTGAGGGATGAATCGAGATGGGTCCACAACCACATGCATAGGGCCGGTGGGGAGGGACGCGGAACACGCCAGACAGATGTTTCAGAGAAGGGAAAGTAACACTCCGCGTGTTCTGTAGATAAATAAGTTCTAGAGTTTTAAGGTCTTATCTGTAATGGACCCCAAATGGTGTCTATATCTTCCAATTTCCACATGGTCCTTCTCCTTTTATTTTTTCTTCCCAAGTTCACATGACATTTAGCTGAGAAATGTGAGCGAGAAAAGCCCATTTTTTTTGGCCACGGGGCGGGGGAGGGGGTTATTTTGTTGATTTGAAAGTGTTCGTGGCCTAATTCTCTTTCATAGAGACTCTAACAGTTTATCCTGTGCTCTCACTTTGTTTCCACACAAACCCACACCCTATCTTCAGTAAAGGATGTGAGCGAGGCTCCTGGATGATAGAGAGAGAGAGAGACGCACACATTACTCTTCAGCCTTGAAGGAGACTTCATGAGAATAAGAGATCTGGTTTATCAAGAGAAGTCATTAGGATTAAGGGAAGAAATGCATGGCTACTGTTGTGGCTCGGTTAAACTTCAAACTTTTAATGACTAATATATTTTGACCATAGATGGAGAAATTTTGCAGGAAGAAACACAAGAGATTTAATCCCACCCTTGAGGTATACATGTGTACCTTAGACATGACCCCTTGCCTCCAGGTACCGCAAACTCATTTGTTAAATGTTTCCAAGTCTGCGTGTGCTTCATTACAATAAAATTAAGGAGCAACGTAATTTTTTAAGTTTTAATCAAAAATAAAATAGTATTGTCTGTTAAGGCTTAATTAGTCCAAAAAGGAACTTAAAAAATTTTTTTTAATGTTTATTTTTGAGAGTGAGAGAGAGAGACAGAGTACAAGTGGTGGAGAAGAAGAGAGAGGCGGAGACACAGAATCCAAAGCAAGTTCCAACCTCTAACACAGAGCCTGCCGCGGGGCTTGAACTCACAAACCACGAAATGATGACCTGAGCCAAAGTTGAACGCTTAACTGACTGAGCCACCCAGGCACGCCCAAAAAGGAGCTTTTCTGTCTGCCCTTACTGTGGAGAAATTTTCATAAGCATAATTACTGTTTTTATAAATAACACTACTCAGTTATTTTATAATGGAATTAATAGACCCACATGATAAAGATAGATATAATGCTATCTTAACCATATTTATCGATTTCTTTGAAATCTTTCAAAAAAGAAGAATTCTCATTTTTTAAAAAAAGTTTATTTATTTGAGAGAGAAAGAGACAGCATGAGTGGGGGTGGGCAGAGAGGAGAGAGAATCCCAAGCAAGGTCTGGGATGTCAGTCTGGAGCCTGATGTGGGGCTTGAACTCATGAAACTGAGATCATGACCTGAGCTGAAACCAAGACTTGGACATTCAACCAGCTGAGCCACCCAGGTGCCCCAGAAGTATTCTCATTCCCTTTAAGTTTGAACCTTTAAAACTGATGCAGATTTTTGAAATCTTAGCTTAACTTTTCAGACATGTTAAAATATATCATGCAAATTGATATTGGAGAGTAAATGTTTCTCTTATGGATGATCTTAATTCCTTATAACAAAACAAGTACAGTTTTGTCAGTGCAGTGTATTAGTTTGAAAATGTAAGTGATGTGTTTTAAGAAACTCCCGTAGAAACTTGGAAATATGGGGGGTCTGGGTAGCTCAGTGGGATGAGCATCTGACTCTTGATTTAGGCTGAACTCATGATCCCAGGGTTGTGGGATCGAGCCCTGTGTAGGGCTCTACACTGATTGTGCAGCTTGTTTGAGATTCTCTCCCTCTCTCTGCCCCTCTTCCTCACTCAGGTGCATGCGGGTGCATGCTCTCTCTCTCAAATAAAACTAACTAACTAAATAAATAGAAACTTGCAAACATGCAGGCTAAATCATTCTAAGAATAATGTATTCACAGATTCTTACCTATTAAATTGACAATTTAAAATTAAAACAAAAAATTTAAAGGAAAGTTTATAGCTTTTTTACATAAAGAAACAGATTTTTTAAATGAATTAAAAATTTTTTTATAGTGTATTTATTTTTGAGACAGAGAGAGACAGAGCATGAAAGGGGGAGGTGCAGAGAGAGAGGGAGACACAGAATCTGAAACAGGCTCCAGGCTCTGAGCTAGCTGTCTGCGGAACCCGACGCAGGGCTCATACCCATGAGCCGTGAGATCATGACCTGAGCTGAAGTCAGATGCTTAACCGACTGAGCCACCGAGTCGCCCCTTAAATGATTTTTTAAAATGTTTATTTATTTTTGAGAGAGGGAGAGAGAGAGTGTGAGTAGGGGAGAGGCAGAGAAAAAGAGGGAGACACAGAGTGCGAGGGAGGCTTTAGGCTCTGAGCAGGACATGAGTCAAAGTCAGACACAACCAACTGAGCCACCCAGATGCCCCAAGAAACCAATTTCTAAGGCACACCTGGGCCAAAGTCAGACACAACCAACTGAGCCACCAAGGTGCCCCAAGAAACCGATTTTTAAAGGCACACTGAGCAACGAAAAGTTTGCCTTTTCATGTAACAAATATTTCTGAGTCTCCTGCCCTTAATGGAGCTCACAGGATAGTGAGGGACAGACAAAATAAATAGGACATGGGAGGAGACTTGGAAAAATTAAGTTGGGTAAAGGGAATAAGGAAGTACTAAGTCCCTTGTGGATGTAATCTTTTACGGGGTATTATTGGGAAAGTCTCTGATCTTGTCACTATCCAGATGTAACGTTAGCTGTCTGGAGGAGAGAACTATATATTCACCATGATGCAAAAGAGTAACTGGGGCCAGGGGTCTACTTTGGAGTAGTTAAATAATTAAGAACAACAATGGTGGGGTAGAAAAATTAATATGGACCGTGATCCGTTTCCCACACTTGCCAGGTCACTTACCACTGCCATTGCATTTAGTATTTACTAAATATTTGATAAATATTTTCAGTGAGTACTCTAGAAATTTTATATTGTGGTGATAAAGAATTATGTGTTTGATTCTTGACAGTTGAATTAACATATGTTTAAAAAATTGTGAGTGACTCTTAACTGTAAATGTAGGGAGAACATGAAAGCCTTTTAAAGATTTATTATTTCAGCCTTTTCTGAAACATTTTGTGAAACCTTATTGTGAAAAGGTTTCATAAATGCTGTCAATAACTTAATGTTCAGTCATTTGCAACTCTTTACTTCAGAAATTCAGTTGGCCTAGCAAAAAAATGTCTCATTCTAGAAATGTTTTGTCCATCATCAGCTTGAGTGGGACAGTTTCAATTGAGGGTGCCTAGAAATGATTTTGTTTGAATAAAATGTGTATACTGGAAGGAAATTGAGTGGCCATCAAAATGGAAATTTCATTATCATTGTCTTTTTTCAGTATGTTGCCTTTTTTTTTTTTTTTGGCCATTTTATAGCTCATATTTACTTTTTACTTCATTGTGAGCCAGGATAAAAATTTTGCCTTTAAGGCAAAAACTGAGGACTGTTAACTTCTATTCTCTAAAAGAATTGTACTATTCAAGTTCAAGGGCTTGAAGCCAATGACACTATATGCTGTTAACTTGACAGGCATTGAAAATCTAATTGAGGTCATTATGATGAGCCTTGAATCTTCCCAGTATTTCTTCAGGCTTGTTTTTAATGTTTTAGGTCAAGTGTTAAATCCTCTTACAACCCTGAATCCAGAAAATTGAAATCCAATAAGAGTAAACTAAATTTTTAAATCCTACCGTTGTTTTCTGGGGAGACCGTTCTTGGCTCACTGATAGGACATTTGAATGTGAAGACAACTTACGTATTGTCGTTAGCTTGAGGGATGTGAAGGGTCCCCCTTTCAGGAGTAGAGTTGTGACAAAATTGCAGTTCGGAAGGTCCTGCATACTTGCCCAATGAAGCGTGAGCAGAGGGACTCCTCCAGGGTGGCCACGTGCCTGGGTGGCAGTAGCAGTAAGAGCGAGGCTGCTGGATTGAGATGTCCTTAAGACAGTGTGAGTCCTGGGAACTGGGGACTGAGTGATTTATCAGCATGGCCGTTTGAGGTAGCCAGGACAAAGATAATGAACGTTTGGTGGCAGGGAGGACAGACTTCAGTGAGCAAGACGGGAAGTACTGTGTTCCCAGGCAATTCCTTTCCTTTTCTGTGTTTGCAATTTGAATATTTCACATTGCTTTTGCGAGCCGGACTCAGATTAAATTTTTTATCATTGTGAATTTGATTATGGTGAAATTTTTGTCATGTTGTAAGCGCACGGATGGGAAGTAGTCAGTTTGTTGGGAGTATGTCCTATGTGTATCTGCTTTTAGTTGTATTTATTGATTTCATAAATAGCTAGTAAAGAGATCAGAAAGAAATTTTAGCATAATAGTCCCCCCCACCAGGAAAAAAAAGACATTGGTTAAAATAAGATTCTAAGGGTTTATTACCATTGTTAAATTATTTATGCTTTTCAAAAATTCTGACACGTAACTTCATTGCTTGCTTGCTCATTTATCTCAGAACTAGAGCACCAAACACAAACCCAGGCCTATTGATCGATTCTTCTAGCAGGTGAGGGGAAGGTTTAATGCAGGATATTTAATTGGCTGTTTGAATTGTGCATTCACCTGTTTTTCTCTCTGTTCCACATCTTCTCAGGGCATCTGTGATTGACTTCTGTGATAGTGACCCTGATTTGGAGTTATGTGTTTTTATTATTATGAATTTATTGTCATGTTGCACTTTTCTCCCCTTTTCTTGAAATTTTAAAAATGTCATTCATTTGATGGACGCGTACTGGATGCCTTCCGTGTTTCAAGGCTGACAGGAGCACTAAGTATCTTTGTGGGGCTGCAAGTAAACAAAGAACTCACTTTGTGTCTTGAAGGATTTTGCAGCCTGAGAGGGAAAAAGAAGAGATGCAAAAATAATTAGGCTCAGTAGTCCACAGGCTACCGTGGAGGGATATACAGAGTCCTCAGAGCAAAGGCAGCCAGGATTTAAACTGGGTTTCCAGGTTGAGTGGAGGTTAGCCCTGGGGCATGGTAAGGCTTTCCAGACAGAAGGAATAGTGAAGGTGAAGAGAGGTTCAAAAGAGGAAGCCATAGGAATGTGGGCGGGAGAGATGGTGTGGGGATGGTAGGAGATCAATGGTTTGGGATGCCTTGAGGAGTTTGAACTTCATTTTCTCAGCAATGGGGGTATTTTTAGATGTTCCTAAAATGGAGGTAGCCATTGATGACTATGATTGAGTTAACATTTAGTAGCCTTTGCTGAGGTCCTGGTCAATGTCTGCTTAGTCTCATCAGCCAGATGTTAGCACCTGACTCCAAGGGAGGCTGGTGCATGTAGTGTATTAGCTGGGAGTATTACCACCAGGAATACATTCTAGGTTCTTATGGGATACAGAGAGGGGAGGGTATTGAGTGACAAACAGCTGGCATTCGGGAATGTGCAGGACGTGCGGTACAAAGGGACGTAGAGGGAAATGGGTAGATTCATAAACATTCTGATTCAAGCCAAAGGAAAGATTCTCCATGAGCAATTAGAGTAGGTTTTTGGGATCTGCTCACTTCTTCTCTGTTGGCTAAGCACACAGGAAGCACATCTTTAAGAATGGATGAGAGATGGGGAATGCTTTTTTATTTTTATGGCAGGACGCTCAAGAGCTGAGCCTTCATCACTCTGGCCATTTGTTCCCAGTATGGTTTAGACTTGTGTTCCTGGGAAAAAGGATAATTCTGGCAAGGTCCGTTACTCTCCCTCTTGCCTAACCATTTCTCATTTGCTCTAGAGCCTTCTCCAAAGCAAACTTTTTGTACTCACGCTTCACAAGGAATGGCAGATAAAACAAGCTTTGAACTTTTTAGAAAAGAACATGGTCCTGAGAACCTCTTGAGCTAGAATTGCCTACATGCTCAACTTTTTCTCATCGGTACACAGACTTTCAGGTATCTTTATGTGCATCTGTGTTATTCAAAATGTCCTCTATGAAAAAGAGGAAAATAATCTTACCTGAGTAATAGTGGAAACTCCATTTAAAAAATTCATCTTAATTACTTATTTATTGTCTTTATTCACTTCATTTATTCTAGAAGTGGCCAAATGAAGATACTTACCAGGAAATGTGTGATGATATAAAGGTGTGGGGATCACGTAGGATCCTGAGCAGACTAGGTCTACTCATCAACATAAGGGAGTGTATGAGGTTTTATAGTAGGTATTTTATCAGCACCTAAAGACGTATTTAACACACGTCCTAATAGTTTGACATATCGTACATGGTTCCATCTTAAGGAAATGTCTAAGATATTAGGGTTCCTCTATAGCTACACTTGGTTTTATTTTCTGCGTTACTTCTTTTTGAGCCCTTGGGTCTCTTTCACAGGAATCAAAAGTGTAATTCAAGTCTGATATCTTAAATCTTGGCATTTATTTTCTTTTTGTTTTGATTTTGAAGTATCTCTCAAGGACGTGTGTTATCAGTTCTAGAGACTGCGTTCAGAGAAACAGCTGATGAGGCACCTGTATGCCAGACTTCCACTCAGGTCATGATCTCACAGTTTGTGAGTTCGAGCCCCACGTCGGGCTCTGTGCTGACAGCTTAGAGCCTGGAACTTACTTCAGATTCTATGTCTTCTTCTCTCTTTGCCCCTCTCCCGCTCATGCTCTGTCCTTCTCTCTGCCTCTCAAAAATAAATAAACATTTTAAAAAAGTAAAAAAAAAAACAGATGATAATTTGTATGTGTCTAGAATAATTGTCAATTGGTAATGAAATTCCAAAAGAGCGGCCATTGTGTGTTTGAATGTGTATTTCTCTGAGGTTACCTTGGCCATCTTTTGAAATTATACCTTTTCTCCCCCACCCAAAAAGAGTAGGTGGTAAGTATATAAGTTTGAAAAACTTTTTTAAATTATGGTAGGTAGAATTTGAAAGTATAAGAAAATTATGCTCTTTTGTAATGCCCAAGATTTCAATATCACCCCAAAACCAGAAACCGCCAGGGAGACCGAGTCCCACATGTAAAAGCAAAGGGCATTTATTATTACGGCTTAGGCTCACCAGGCCTAAGTTCCGTCTCACAGCCTTCACCAACGCAGTGGATCCGTGCTGAGAGCCCTGAACAAGGGCTGAGTAGGGTTTTTATGGGGTTTAGGAAGGGGGAGTTACAAGAAATTGTGACATCCAATCATTATTGCATAACAGCATTGGCAGTAACTCTAACCATACACATTGTTCAGAGCGTTCGTTACTTTTGGTGGGACCCAATTACAACATTTAGAGTACCTTTGAAATTAACCAATTACAGTGCGAGTTCAGGGTCTTATTCAGTGACTATCTGGTTAACTTTAACATTAGGTAACAGGGACCTATCTAAAGTTCCCATCTGTAGGCCTTACCCTTAGGAATGTGGGGAGAGGTAGCTGGCCTTTCCTGATTGGATACCGCAAAGCGGTCTCTTCTCTAGGCAATGTGTAACTGCCTAATAGTTCTGGAGAAACTGAACCTTAGTCCTTCTAGCTTAGAGGGGGGGCCTCTGTCGTGGAGTCTGTTAGGTTCAGACTTTGTCCTTACACTTTAATTCCAGCATAACTTCATAATGATCATATAGAGTTTGTATAATTTGAGAAACTAATTTCACCAAAGGACATGCATTCTATATGCCGAATTCTGTTCTATTTTTATATATTTGAAAATACTTGACCTGATAACTGGCTGTAACTTAAGGCTGATCTTAAATGGATTTGCCTTTACTTGGCTCTGGATGGTCGAGTTCAGGACCATTACTGGCTTTGTTGCTTTTAAATACTTAGTAGTTTATTTTGTGGGCAGTTAGATGTATGCTTTTGTTTAAGATCACCTCACCGAAAAATTGGCAGTCCGAGAATATGTTCTGCGAAGAATACTTGAGTATTCATTCTCAATTTACCTGAATCGTATAAATATTTTTATTAGGTTTGTATATAATCCATTGTATTTCTAAGTAAACAAGCTCTCTAGAAATGATTTCTACTTCTTTGATCATTTAAAATGCGTTAGAGGCGCATGGGTGCCTCAGTCCTTTGGGCAATTGGGCGTCCAAGTCTTGATTTGGGCTCAGGTCATGACCTGACAGTCGTGTGGTCATGAGCCCAGACTCATGGGCTCTGCAGTGGGCATAGAGCCTGCTAAAGGTGTTCTGTCTCTACCCCTCCCTCTGCCTCTCCTCCCCTCAAAAATAAAATAAAATAAAATAAAATACATTAAATAAATTGATACAGATCACAAAGATTAGTGGAAAAGTTTCTAGCTAGGTGTCAGTGAAATGTCTTTCTGGGCAAGTTCATTTTAGTTGTTCCTATTAAGTTCAAATGTAAGTTTTTTAAAAAGATTATTACTCTGTTTATGAACTAAATCCTTGCTTTGCATATTTAATCCAAAGGGAACTGAAAAAACAGGCTATAAGTCCCTGTGGAAAGGCAATGCATATATGATTATGCTTAAATCTTGCAGTTGAAAATAAGATTTAGCTATCGAGGGACACCTGGGTGGCTCAGTCAGTTCGGCAGTTAGCTCTCAGGTCATGATCTTGTGGTCTGTGGGTTCGAGCCCCACCTTGGGCTCTGTGCTGACAGCTCAGAGCCCGGAGCCTGCTTCGGATTCTGTGTCTCCCTCTCTCTTTGCCCCTCCCCTGCTTGCTCTCTGTCTCTCTGTCTCTCTCAAAAATAATAAACATTAAAACATTTTTTTAGAAAAAGATTTAGCCTTAGAGTAAATGAAATGACACTATTTTTAGGCCAATTATTTGTTATTTGTTATTTGCCATCCATTCATTGTTGGTGAACAACATAAGAGCAAAATGGCTTTAAAACAGCCATTTACACATATTGTATGGAAACAGTAAGCTCCAAGTCCTAGTGGTGACCAAGCAGGGAAAGGCAGTGTTCCATTCTGCTGCTCCTGGTGTCATTTCATGTCATAATTCTCCTCGCCTTTACTTAATGCTCAGGGCCAACTCTAAAGCAAAGCTGTTCAGTAAAAGTATAGTGGAATCAGAGATGCAATTCAAAATCTTCTAGAAGCCACATCAAAGAGTAAAACAGGTATCATTAGTTTTAATATGTTGTACTGAATCCAGTAAATCCATAATATGGTTTTAACAAGTGGTCAGTATAAAGATTATTAATGAAACATATTACATTTTTTTTCGCTTTATGTCTTGAGACTTTTATCTCTAGAACATATTTTACTTCGGACCAGCCACATTTGAAGTACTCAATAGCTACATGTGGCTAGTGGCTACCATATTGGACAGTGTAGTTCTAGAAGGGCCAACTCAACCCACTTCTGGCCTGGAAAAGAATCAGGCTTGGGAGCAGGTAGTATCCACCGCCCTTTCTAAGTTTCCTCATTTTGCAGATGAATAAACTGGAATCAAGACAGGTTGGGTTGCTCAGGATCAGAGCTCATTCCCTGTCCTCTGACTTCTGATCTCTTTCTTCATCGCCCTGACTCTTTCTTTTTCTGCTTCAGTGTGTCCCAAATGTTAGGTGGTCACTATCAGTTATTTAAGCAATGAGCCATAAGATCTTACCCATGAAAGAACATGTGGTCTGATCTGGACAAAACTCTGTTTGGGAGGAGTAAATGAAATTGCCAGGTATATCTAGAATATTCTTTTGGGATATGCACTGTTGGGAGTAGGAAATGGGGAGACCCTTTGGGACCCAGGATATGTGACTCTGAACACTCTTGGATTTTTAGCCGCCCACTGAAAGGAAAGATCTACAAGGCACTATTACAGACGTTTTGTTGGGTATATGGAGTCTGTTCCTGGAAACAATGGGGTTAAGCTTTCCTCTTTCTTTTCTTTTATTTTCTGGAAGGCTGCCCCTCTGTGTGCCCATAGTTCTTACCCAATTATACATAAAGTATGATGTTTTTTGGCAACTTAAGCCCAGCGCGCTCCTGGCGTGTTATTTTCAGAATGTAAGCAAATGTGTGGAAAGCTTTGGGCATGGCTGGCATGGTGGGTTGGCAAAGACGGAATCCGCATGCTCCTGGGATCATTGCTGTAAAGCATTTATTTTTCAATACGAAAATGCATGCCAGTTGAACTTTGAGAGTTGGAGGTTATTTTTCTAAAATATTTATCAGCCTGGATGTAGATTGTATACGAGTGCTTTGAAATGAGTTTAAGTTTACTCATGCGATTTAGGTTCAGTGATTTTAGGTTTAGTGCTAAACTTAACCATTTTTCTGTTTGAACCTTAGGACTTTGCAACTGCTTTTACCCACAAAAGCATTCCTGATCTTTAATTTAATTTACGCATGCATTATACTTTCTTTGTATTCTGTGAATAAAATAATTGTATCCTGCAAATGCTGATGTATGGGATAATAACTGAGAAGATTCAAGTCTTGTAGGAATGACGTAAAAGCACAAGGATATCTGTATTTCCTTTAGCAATTGTCTATTAAAAACTATCTTTAAACTGAAAAAATTCACTCTTCTTTTTAGCAGTTTTTCCAACATTTTGCATAGTAAATATAACCAAGAGGAACAGAAGTTTAGAGCTTTTTAATTTTTGAGGGAGTCTTTTTGATTATTATTTATTCTGTTTAAGTTCGAATTTTTTAGTAGAAAAGTATTACAGTACATTGTAGGTAACTTAGGGGAAATACAAAAGCACGCATAATCCTGCCACCCACAAATATCTGTTTTATGTCATGTTTTTAAAAAGTTTATTTATTTATTTTAAATAATGCACACACACACACACACATACGCACACCCACACCCACAAACACACACATGAATGAGTGGGGGAGCGGCAGAGAGAAACAGGGAGACGGAGAGAGAATCAGCACAGAGCCTGATGTGAGACTCAAACCAGGAGATCATGCCTGAGCCGAAATCAAGATTCAGGTGCTGAACTGACTGGGCCGCCCAGGTGACCCTTATGTCATTTCTTAAAAGCATTTTTCTTATTTATTTATTTTTAAGTTACATCCAAGTTAGTTAGCATGTGTGCAATAATGATTTCAGAAGTAGATTCTAGTGATTCATCCCCTGGGTGTAACCCCCAGTGCTTACCCCAGCAGTCGTCTTCCTTGATGCCCCTTCTCCATTTAAATGTCCCCCCCCCCCCCCCCCCGGGTGGCTCAGTAGGTTAAGCATCTGACTCTTTATCTCACTTCAGGTTATGATCTCACAGTGCATGGGACTGAGCCCTGCGCCAGGCTCTGTGCTGACAGCATGGAATCTGCTTGGGGTTCTCCCTATGTTCCTCTTTCTCTGCCCCATCCCTGCTTGTGCTCGCTTTCTCTCTCTTTCTCTCTCTCTCTCTCAAAATAAATAAACTTAAAAAAAAAATAAAACATTTTTGAGATCATGCTATCAGTTCTTTCTTGTATCTTGTACTTAATTCCTTAACATTAAATCTTATGCTATTATAAGCTCTTTGTAAATACAATGTTGAATGGATATATGAATCTGTTTAGGGCAACAGGAGCTATGTAATTACGGGTGTGCTCTTTTCAATTTGGCATTTCCAACCCCAACTTAGGTCGGAAGTAGTGATGTAGGAAAGGATCGTGTGCCAAGTACTTGTTAATATTTTTAAAGTGTTTATTGAACCATCTAAATTGCTGCCCTCAAGTTGTGTTCACCACGGTGGTCCTTTCATTAAAGAAAATGAGATGAACAGAAACCATGGCATTAACCACAAAGAAATAAGGAAAACCTGACCTCCTAATTCAACCAAGCAAGCCTCTGATTTAATAATTCCATGGTCGCTTGTATAGGAAGAAGTTTGACTGTGAGACATTGTTAGACTTGACAGGCAGACATAGCCAGGGCTCAGATGTAGACATCAGTGAAACTGTGATTTCAGTTTCCTGGAGCCATCCAGCGGAAGCATTAATGTTGTTACATGATTACACAGACGCAAATAAAGCCCTGTCCTTCCCTTTTCCATGCTTTTCAAAAGCCTCTCCTGACAGGGCACCTGGGTGGCTCAGTTGGTTAAGCATCTGACTTCTACTGAGGTCATGATCTCAAGGTTTGGGAGTTCAAGCCCCACATGCTCGCTCGGGCTCTCCACTGTCAGTGCTGAGCTGCTTCTGATCCTCTGTCTTCCCCTCTCCCTGCCCCTCCCCTGCTCTTGCTTTCTCTCTCTCTCTGTCTCTCAAAAATAAGAAAACATTAAAAAAAAATAAAGTCTCTCCTGACTTAATGTGGCTCAAACATGTCAGAAACATTTACTCTATGAAGTTCCAAAGGTAGGAATATTTAGCCACAAAAAAAAGAACCAGATTTGTCTTTAAATTTAACAGTGTGTGATGATATAGTTTCTCCGTAGAACCTTCTGTAAGGTTGTGGATCTCATTTAGCCAGACCCGTATCATCTATGATTATTCACTGCTGTTGACATGGCCAGTAACCAGTTTTATAGCCTATTTCACATTATAGGTTTTTGGAGCAGGGACTATGTTGTTTACTTATTCTTTACTTATTATAAATAAAACAGTGCTTGAAATTTATAGTAACAAATGCTACCCCAGGAGCCCAAACCTTTTTCTCTCTCTTGTCATGTCTCCATCATCTACTGCTCTTTGTTAAAATGGAATGTAACGTCTCAGAACTCACTGTTTCTTTGGGGCCATCCTGTATCAAATAAAACTTGTATCCTTTTCTCCTGTTGATCTTGTCAATTGAAGTTGCATGACCTCAGTATACTGAACCCAAGAGGGAAGAAGTAAAACAGTTCCCCTCTCCTTTAGGCGATGCAAAGGCTGTGAGGTGGGACCATGCTGGGGCACGCTGTCTGAGGAAGTACGTGAACTGTTACCAATGTCCCACCAGTAATGTTAGTGATAATGTATCAGTAACAGTTCACTCTGATGAATCATTTGTAAAAACTAACAGTGTCCTCCATACTGAATTTGCTCAGCCCTGGAGAAGAATGTATATTTCAATCAAGAGGAATTTATGGAAGACATTCTGTATTCTAAATGCTTAGAAGAGCTCTTACAGTATATAATAATTTCTCTTGGCCTCTGGATTTAACGATTTTTTAAGACAGGGAAAAATACGGTCTTATGGTTATTTTAGTTTGTTACATGTGTGGGTTTTTTTTTTTTTTTTGTCCCTACTAAAAGAACTTGTGTTAGAAACTTGGCAGTCAATCATGTCATACTGTTGTGATTTATTAGTTCTGAGATAAACACCTCTATTTTTAGCCTATGTAAAAATAGATGCTTCCTTGTCTTTTGCTAGAATAATAACAATAAGAAGAAACTTATATACCTCTTTCTATGACCCAGGCACTGTGGGAAGTGCTTTTCATGTAATTTTCAACGGCATCCTGTGAGGTAGCCTCTGGAATCCCCATTGCTTTTCTGTTTTGTTCTGTTTTAAGCGTATTTATTTTTGAGAGTGAGACAGAGACAGTGAGCAGGGGAATGGCAGAGAGAGAAGGAGAGAGAGAATCCCAAGCAGGCTCTCCACTATGAGCACAGAGCCTGATGTAGGGCTTGAACTCACAAACCATGAGACCGTGACCTGAGCTGAAAACCAAGAGTCAGATGCTTAACCGACTGAGCCACCCAGGCACCCCTGGTCCCCATTTCTTATATCAGTTAACAGCTGGGAGGGAACTCACCAACCAGATTCGGACTTTGTCTTCACTATCTGTCCTCTTTCTTTTTAATGTTTATTTATTTATTGGGGGGGAGGGGAAGGGTGTGGACAAGCGGTTGAGACAGAGAATCCCAAGCAGGTTCCATGCTGTCACTGCAGAGTCAGACACAGGGCCTGATCTCACGAACCATGTGAGATCTTGACCTGAGCTGAAATCAAGAGCAAAGCTCAGCCGTACTGAGCCACCCACGCACCCCTTCACTGTCTGTCTGCTTAACCACTTCCGTCTCCTGTCTCTAGCAAAGTGGACTGATGGGTGGAGTTCAGCCAGCCTTTCCTCCTGGACCAGGCCGTTAGCTCCTTGAGGAAGTGAGCCATTACAGCCGCTGCTTCATAAGGAAGAAGGTCTGACCTGTTCCGCTTTCAGTTCTGCTGCCCCCCTCCTTCACCCATGAACTTCCGAGCACCATGTCTCTACATGTTGTCTTTCCCCTTCTCTGCAACTACGTCCATTCCTTCCCTTTCTCTCACCCAGGATAGAATAATCCAGACTGTAGACCTTAGAGTCATTTGGACTTTGCATCTGAGTTCACAGCTTCTTTAGTTACTAACTAGAGTTAGGACCACAGGAAAATGGCTTCACTTCCCTTAACTTAAATGTCCACATCTACAAAGTATCTGTAAATAGGTCGGTCAGGAGAAAAATTGAACTAAGAATAAGGTAGAGGGTCCGGTCCAGAGCCCGGCCTGTAGTGGTCTCTCAACGAACAATGGCTCTGATTTTTCACTTCAAGCCTCTTTGTAACATCTCTTCTTGGACCCTTCAGAACTGTCCTTGATGTTCAAGTCAGCTGCACTTTACCCCATGAACGTGCAGAGGCTGGGGGAGAGGTCCCATTGCCTTGGCACTGCACCCCTTTCTCACATTTCATCGCTCTCAAATAGCTGGAAGGTGGTAGCATCTCCATGTTTCATTGATAATATTTCTGACATCTGAAAATGGGAATGACATGTAAAATTCTGCACAGTGACACCTGGTGGCTCAGTCAGTTGAGCACTCGACTCTTGATTTTGGCTCAAGTCATGGTCTCACAGTTCATGGGTTCGAACCCTACAATAGGCTCTGTGCTGATAGCACACAACCTGCTTGGGATTCTCTCTCTCCCTCTCTCTTGTTCTCTTTCTCTCTCTTTCAAAATAAATCAATAAACATTTAAAATAAATATATAAAATTCTACATTAACTTTGTGGTCAAGTTCCTAGAGTTTGTAAGATCTGTGAACCCAGAAGAAAAAAGAACTACTTGGGAAGGAATCTAAAGAATGCTTGTCCAGTATGCGGCCCTGTTGCCTGTCCCCTTTCCTGCCCCTCCTTCTCCCCCTCCTTGGCATTTTCAGGACGCAAGTGACAGCCTTGGCTACTTAGACCAGCTGGAGACAGCCACAAAATTCCTGGCTGCTATCTTTCAGAGATCTCTGCTAACCTCTTTGAAAACAAAGAGATTGTTTTCCCCGTATCACAGGGACTGGAAAGGAGGTAATTGAGAGATCTTTCTGGAGGGACCTGTGGCCTCTAAGCACTGACAGAAGATTCCTGAAATGGTAGTAGGCAGTACTTACGGACCTGCTCGTGTGTGGCTTTGACTATGTATTAGAAATGTGCATTTTTTTAATGGCAGGAAACTTTTGTTTATTTATTTTTTAAGTTTATTTATTTATTTTGAGAGAGAGAGTAAACCTGAGCAGGGGAGGGGTAGGGAGAGAGAGAGCGAAAATCCCAAGTAGGCGCTGTATCATCAGTGCAGAGCCCCAGCCATGAGATCATGATCTGAACTGAGATCATGAGTAGGACGCTTAACCTGGTGAGCCACCCAGGCGCCCTGAGAAATGTACATCTCTGATCACGTTTTACCCCATATTTCTGAACTCCTCTCATGAAGACATAAGATTCAGGAGAAAATCACCATGTACCTTTGGTGGTTTCAGGCAACTCTTAAATTTCATCAGTTCACAAAAGGTGATTTCCATGTAGCAGTCTGTTTGTTGGTTTGGGTAGGTTTTATTTTAGGAGGGGGTCTTATCCTAGAGCGGGGGAGGGATTGGGTTTTTGAAGACAAACCCAGGATACTGGTGAGGTTTTTTGATGTTTTGATTCTAGAAGGATGCACTCCTCTCCCCCGTCCCCCCCATTTCTTCCTTCTGCCCTGGCATGTGTGAGACACTATCAGTGTTAGTCCGCCTGATCCTGTTACACCCACATCCTGTAGCCGCATCCAAGTGCTTTGAGGCCGACTTAATCTGGATTAATTTAACAGTTGCTCCATGAAAGAAGATGCCCTCAGCTGCCGATCTCTAATAAATTAATCAAGCCGTATAAAAGATGTCTTTCCCATTAAGAAGTCTCAACTTCCTACAAACCTATAGACCGATAAAGTGAAACTAAAATGCCTCTCTCTAAAATTCGTGTATTATATTTAAACCCTTTGCCTGATTCTGGTTATGACATGCTCCTTTATTAAATTTCTAGTCAGGTGCTTCCTCATAAAAATAAAGCTTATATAAATGGTAGTGCTCAAATGCTACACGAGTCTGTTTTGGCAAGTCTGACCTTTCACAGTAGCCAAATAAATATTTTTTACACTGAGAAGAGAATTATTTAACATTTGTGCAGGAGCAGCATATCCAGTGAATTCAGAACCTGAACGCAATAGTTGAGACTCTAGGTGGAAAATACACTGATGGAAAAGAGAAGAAGACCAGGCTATACTGTGTTAGGGAGGCAGCTGTCCAGGGAAGGATGTTTATAATAGACCCTCAAGAAAATGGACACAATTAAGAAGCCATGTGGGAAAATCAGTAGGGGAAGAATAGGCAGAAAAATCTAAAAAACGTAAAGATGTAGAAATCACAGCTGCATAGTTAGTGCAAAGACAAATCAGTGGGACAAAATGGAAGTGTAGACATAAGCTTGTGTGTCTGTGGCTTTCATACGTAATTAGTACAGGACATGAAATCAGCGCAGGATAAGGTTGCTATTCCACATGGGAAGGGTAAAGAATAGATTATTCAGTAAGTCATATTGGAATACCTGTCTGCAGGAGGAAGCTAGGTGATTGTAATATTTACCAGTCTTGAGCACAGGGCACATTTCTTTATTCCACAAAGTGCTCTTGCACATCAATTAGAAATACTAAGTATGAACATCCTAAGGGAAAATGAGTGAAACGTTTTAAAAACCTTTACATTCACAAAAGAGAGCAGCATGATGAATGCCCCAATGCCTGTCACCCAGCCTCAGAAATTAGAAACTTATCATCAACCGTAGTATCTATTATTATCTTATTTTAGGTAAACACCTCCCCCACTTTTCCTCACTGGGTTTTTTTTTTGAAACAAATTCATTCATGTCATTTTACCCATCATATTGTGATATTATATCATAATCATTTCCAGAAGAATTAAAAAGAAGTAAACAAAGGGAAATTATTTAATAGATAGTAGTCAGGAAAAATATACTTAGACAAATAAACCTATGAAGTTATGCTCAATTTCTTTTTTTTTTTAATTTTTTTAATTTATTTTTGAGAGACAGAGAGAGACAGTGCGAGAGGGTCAGAGAGAGAGGGAGACTCAGAATGTGAAGCAGGCTCCAGCCTCTGAGCTAGCTGTCAGCACAGAGCCCAACGCAGGGCTTGAACCCACGCACCATGAGATCATGACCTGAGCTGAAGTCACACACTTAACCGACTGAGCCACCCAGGCGCCCCTCCATCATACATTTAAAACAGTGTTAACTGAGAAAAGGAATTTGTATGCAAAGCATGATAAATGCTGAGGAAAATTGTGTGTGTGTGTGTGTGTGTGTGTGTGTGTGTGTGTAAAACAATTTATCTGCATTGGACGTATCTGGACAAGTGGGAATATTCACCTCTATACTGATGAGGATAGTGACTGCATAGAGCGTCTCTGAAAGAGTCCAGTAAATTTAGCAAAATTTGCCCCTGGACATCGGAATGGAGGAGAGGGTAGGACATATTACTTTTTATGCTGTCCCCTTCTATATTTTTTAATCTTTGTCACTGTAAGCAGACATGTTATTTTTATTTTTTTTAATGTTTATTTTTAAGAGAGAGAGAGAGAGAGAGAGAGAGAGAGCGTGCGAGCCAGCGGGAGCAGGGGAAGGGCAGAGAGAGAGGGACAGGATCCAAAGCAGGTTCTGTACTAACAGCAGACAGCCTGATGCTGGAAAACCTGTATTTTGATGTGATATATAGAATCTTCCCTATATGTCACGAACTATGGAATTCTTATCAATTGAATAGAAATGTTCTCTCTTTCACTGAATATCACACTGGAATTTGCTGTATTTCCTGCATTTGAACTCAGAAAGTTACTGAAAAAAAATGGACTGTGATAGAACACTTGTTTTTAAGTCTTAACTTTATATTTTCCTAATAAATGGAAATTATAACTGCCTTTTTAATTAAAGGTTGAATGTAGACCCCCCTAAGTTATTAACAAATGTTTTTATGACTATTTGGGTATGGGAGATTATAATAAAAAGCACATAGCTTAAAATGAAAAATAATCTGCAATACCATGCTAAATTAAAACAGTAAATTGAGAGTGTACCAGGGGATAATGTAAACTCAATACGATATGTATTCTTTCCTTCATAACAAAGGCAGGTCAAGTACTATCTCAAAATGAAATAGGAACAAAATTAGGTTTAGTGAGTCTGCATAACTTGCCTCTGAATCACAGTAAACAACAGAGCTGAGGTTGGAACTGGGGCTCCTGATATTTAGTGTAGAAGTGACTTGACCATAGTACCTCTCTGTAGTATAAAGTAAAAAAGGACAGTTGCCCAAAAAGTTTTGATTTTCAAAACTTTATTGTTTTGAAGGCATCTTTATTACTTACCTTTTAAAAAATGTTTTTGGCTTGAATGTGAAATATTTAACATGTAAGCTTTTTTTAATCCAGAAATTGATTTTCCCTGTTCACATGGATCAAAACTATATCAGAATTTATTCCCTTTCCACATTGGCTATAAAAGTTGGAAGTTATGGCAAGTAAAGTAATACTGGATTTTTCTAAAGCTGTCTTTGACCCTGAGTAAAAGATTTTGACATTTCTGATCAATTTCAGTGATTTGTTTTTTTTTTAAATCGACCTCTTTTTATATAAATACAGTATTGACTCTCTTCACCGTAAGTTTTGCCGATTACCAAACTACAGGTAGGATATATTTCTGCTCGTTTTCTTAAGTGATACAGAGTGACAATATCTTCATTTTGAGTCGAGGAACCTCTAACAAGAATTGAAATGGTTCTGCAGAAAAGTGAGCGTGAAGCATGGTGAAAACGAGCACATGATCTATCCGCTTAGAGAAGTGTTTACTGCAGCCACAACTTTCTTAGCAGAGCCCATGGGGAGCGTTCAGGCTAGAGAAGTCTGGTGGTGAAGCTTCCTAAATTTCCCGAGGTCCTCAACATGCCCACCTTGGTGGACAAGATACTTCACCTGTTCACAGTGCATCCGCCAGTTTTGAAGAAGCCCGAGGTGGTGTTTATCAAGCCCGATACCCCCAAACATGTTACATTGAAATGCCAGCATGGGTCGCCTTAATGGTTGCAAAGATTCCTTTTGGGTACCCTGTTATCTAGACCTGACATCTGTATGCTGTTCTTCCCCACGCAGTGCTGTCCGCGGGTTACGGAGTGTGACCGGGGGCACACATGTGCTCCTTCACAGTTGGTTCTCTACCAGGTGTTGGCCTTCTGCGCAAGTCAGAGGCCTTCCTCAGAACCAGCAAAAACGGCTCATTGCCTTTCTGAATTCTGCAACACTTTATTTGTGAAAGTCTTCATGTCATAACTGTTTATATTGTTTCTTTTTGAAAACTCCTCTTACTCCTAGGCAAATTAAAAGAAATCATACAGCCTGGGCTATAGTGCGTGGGCATAGTGTATGCACAGTAAATATTTGTTATTATTACTACTGCTGTAAGCCAGCGTTGGTAATTGGCTCATAACATTTGCCAGACGTTTGTAGTGGCTCTGCCCCCGTGCACACCCATGTTGATAAGTGACAGTGTGTAACCTTAGCCCTCAGCCTTGTCCCCAAAGTGAAAGAACTCAGTCATCCACAACCCTGCCTATACATATCTTCGGTGGAAAGTTGTAAGCAGTCTATTATCTTTCCTTTGGTTTTGCTGCTTGCTTTCCTCTTGTAATGTGGCTGTGCCCCCAAAATGTAGGCAAAATTAGGGAATTGTAAAAAAAACATACCGCCAGGCTATTCATAAAATATTAAGTAACATTCATGTTGATTTGCAGTTTTTGCAAACTTCTGAGGCTTACAGTAGACACATAGCATATAATTTTCTGAAAGTTTTAATGAGACTCTGTGTTGGTATTTGCAACTTCAGATTTACTTGTCATCATTAGCATCCCTATTGTTGCTTGTTAAGCAATTTGCATTTAATTCTTACGGTGTTCCGTGAGGTAGGTACACTTTTATCCCCCAATTTACAAATGAGGAGCCCAAATCGTGGTATTTTGTCCATGATCACAGTTAGGGGTTAGAATTGAAATCTACATGTAGTCTGATTCCAGATTTCTTCTCTCTTCTACTCTAGAATGTCTACATAAATGAATTGTTTTCTTAGACTTCTGGTGTTAAAGCTAGAAAGGAACTTGAGAATCTTAACCCATGATGGTTGTAACATGTGTTGCCATTCTTTTTCAATAGTTAATTTGTGTAAATTGAATCCCATTGAAAGTATCTATTGACACCCAACCCTGCTGCCTAGACTACTACTATTTCTTTATAGCCAAATTTTTAAAGGTGTTCATTCAGCCATATTCTAATAAGTTTCCTATACTGGTTAAATTTCAATTTTTCTCCTTCTGGCTCAGATGCAATAGACTTTGAATTTGTTGAAATCCAAACTGTCCTCTTGATTCCAGGTTTTTTTAGAGGTCTGATTTGGAAGAAGCAGTTAGAATGAACTCACTGGTAAACCTCGGATGGAATTTGAGCCCGTCCTTGTTTAGCATGCTGTGCCTCCTGCCCTGTGCTGCCACTGGGCTTTGTGTTGAGAAATTTACAAAAGGAAATTGATTGACTCTATCCGGGCTGCGGTTGTCCATTGTTGGCTCTACATCACCTCTGCACTTGGCCCCAGTTCCTGCGATCCACACCTAAATAGCACAGCCTTGCTGTGCTCAGTGGGAATTGGGTTAGTCTTGATGCCCTGGTGATTCACCCTGCCTGGGATGGAAAGCTCTGACGTGTGTGGGTCAGTTGTGGTCACTGTAGCAACAGTTTGTTGATCTTAGGGAGCATTCCACAGCTGCTGATGTAATTGAAAATGATTGGAGCAGGTACTCCCCCAGATTCAAACGGACCTATTAGTGGACCTGGCACCCAGCTTCTTAACTATTTGAGTTCAGTGAAGGACACATTTTTTTAAGTCTGTGTTTGGGTGAGGGGAGACTCCTTTCTCAGACATTACTATCTTTCTCTAAGTTGCAACATTGTAAAAAATTTGTAACTATCAAGGTAGGGATGAAGTTTACAAATTATCCAGTACCTGTTTAATTTGTTAGTCCTTGAAATGCAGTTCTCTAACCTGGGTGCTAACACTTTGTAAAACACTCTTGCTCTGCCTGAAAATTCTGTTTAGTGAGATGCTTCTCAGAGAGTGTGTACTGGGCTTTTGAAAATTATAACCCCTCTTTAAAAAAATCTGGTAATTTGCAGGAATGGACCATGGAATAAGCCCCTAGTTCTTAAAGTGTGTTCTGCGGGGAAGGCCAGTTTTTTAATCATCACTCTAGCGAATCCTGCTGGAAGCTAACATCTGAGACCCACAAAAGTATGTTTACCTGTAGAGTTACAAAATGTTGACCAGATGATGAGCTTTTGGAAGAAGCAACCCTTTGCATCCTTTATGAGGGAAAAGGATGGTTTATACACAATTATTTGATAATGAGTTACCTTTGAATCTAAAGTTTGTCCTCATGATAAAATGCATTCTTTTCAAGGGCAAGGGCAATGCACAGTTAGCTCTTCTGTCTTTCGCAGTTATTTGTTTTTGTGTATGAACATACCTTCTTCCCTTACTTACTTCAGATCTTTTACTTACATTGCATCATGGTGTTTCTTGTAGTTTCTGCAGTTCAAGATATTGTTCAGCCTTTTCTGCCATATTAAAATGTACAGACTCATCTGAAATCCTGGTTTAGAGTAGTATGACATCTTACAAAAGTACAGTTGACTTAAAAATTTTTTTAATTTAAATACAAGTTAGTTAACATAGTGTAATAATGGTTTCAAGAGTAGAATTTAGTTATTCATCACTTACCTGTAACATCCAGTGCTCAATCCAACAAGTGCCTTCCTGCAGTTGACTTTTGAACAAAGCAGGGCTTAGGGTCACTGACCAGCCCCCTCCTTGGGTAGTTGAAAATATATGTATGATTTTTGACTCCCCCAAAACTTAACTACCAATAGTTTACTTTGACTGAATTCTTATCAATAATATAAACCAACTAGCACATATTTTATATGACATAATATATACTGTATTATAAGGTACACTAGAGAATTTTATATTACTAAGAAAATCATAAGGAAGAGAAAATACATTTACAATTCTGTACTATATTGGTCAAAAAAAAAACCTTTTCTATAAGTGGACCCATGCAGTCCACACCCGTGTAGTTCAGTGGTCAACAGTATGAGTGTCATGATCTTTCCCCACAGTCTGCGTAAATATGCGAACACCTCATTGTTTGCCAGGAAAGTAAACTGTCATGTTAAAGAAAGTTCTTCTTCATTTTCTTAGATCAAATAGTGATCAAATAGTAAGTAACCAAATCACAGTTTGCTTTTTGAGTCATTTAGACTTCCATTTTGTGTTTGCAGTTGATAAATATTGAGGAAGACATATTATAATGTATTCATTGGAAACTTATCTAGTGACTATTTATGTAATTGGGAGAATGAGGTTTTATAAATTTTTTTAATCCTTTGGTTTAATCCTGCATTTTGATCCTATAGCATGCATACTGTTTGTGTGTAGTTTACATAATCTGACAACCTTCCAAAGGGATTAAAAGAATTTTTTTAATGTTTATTTTTGAGAGTGACAGAAAGAGTCAGAGCACGAGTGGGGGAGGGGCAGACAGAGAGGGAGACACAGAATCCGAAGCAGGCTCCAGGCTCCGAGCTGACAGCACAGAGCCCTACAGCGCTCCGACTCATAAGTTGTGAGATCAGGACCTGAGCCGAAGTCCACGCTTAACTGACTGAGCCACTCAAGCGCCCCCCCAAAATTTTATTATGAAAAATTTTAAGTATATGTTTTATTCAGCTTTAACAGTTGACCACATTTTGCTGTTCTTATTTAAGGGCGCATGCACACACACACAAACACACACTTTTTTGTTTGTTTTCTCTAGTTTTTTAAAATAAATTCTAAACATCATATCATTTTACCTGTAAATACTTTTGGCCATAGGTTTCTAAATGGATTTGATACAAGATTTTATGATTAGAGCAGTATCGACTAGGAAAAAGGCCACCAGATATTAGTACATGTTTTGTTATTAATTTAGAGAATCTTGGTGCTCCAGGTGGCTCAGTCAGTTAAGTAACCAACGTCAGGTCAGATCTTGATATCAAGGTTCATAGGTTTGGACCCTGCATCCGGCTCTGTGCTGATAGCTCAGAGCCTGGAGCCTGCTTTGTAGTCTCTCTCTCTCTCTCTCTCTCTCTCTCTCTCTCTCTTTCTCTTTCTCTCTCGCTCTCTCTCTTTGCCCTTCCCCCACCCCCACTCTGTCTCTCTCTCTCAAAAAGAAATAAACCTTAAAAAATTTAGAGAATATTTATAAAATATATTAAAGTTGTTATAAATTTTCAAAACATTTAGTAGAGCCACAAAAAAAATACCAACAACTCCCGTTTAAGAGGAAAATGAGTTCCCAAGGAAGCTCTCTGTTTACAGAACAAATACGTATTTTGTTTCATCGGTAAAATCCTAGGACAGCCATGAGTCATATCCACTAAGTGAAGGAACAGAAATAGGATCTCCCCTGTCTTTTTATTTATCCCTGGGATGGAGGACCAGAATATTTTTATATTATTGCTGAGTGATTTTTTTAAGAACTGACATATTATTTAAATTTAAATTAAATTAAAATTAAATTTAAATATATATCCACACACACATATTTAATTGAATCTTACATATATAGTTCTGTCTACTGTTTCCAAATGAGAGAGTATCACTCCTAAAACTTGTTTGGCTTTGGTGTCTTGCTTTCTTCCCTTACCGTCTGCAGGGAAGGGGTCCTGCCGGGAGTGTTTCCTTGTAGGATGACGGGTCCCCTCTCCCCAGCCCACCTTCCACCTACTTGTTTTGTGACGGTGAAAATTATCTTACAGCAACGTGAAACCTCTTGCCGTGTGATCACTGCTACAAATTTTTGATACTATAATTGGCATATAAGATTCGTGTCAGGTGTACAACGTGATTCAATATTTGTATAGATTGCAAACTGATCACAGAAAGTCTTGTTAACATCCATTGTCCTACAATAGTTACATAATTCTACTTCTAATTATAATGTTTTTTAGAGTATATAGGGTGTGGGTTTTCACTTCAGTTAAAAAGTAAGGCAGCATAAGCAGCTTTTTTTTTTCCAAACAAAAATATAAATTAGGTAGGACCTCAGTCTATAAAATTGGTTTTAAAAACACGTTTGCTTTCATTTAAACCTTAAGAATCGGTACCCTTACTTAGTGTACTCTTAAATGCTGAAGCACCTCTAAGGAATCCCAGGGTTCCAGAGAGTGCAGTTTGAAAACCAGTGACCTAAGAGGGCTAGTTTGTGGATTCTCAGGGGGAAGGTCATTGTAGTCTCTTCACAGATCTAGCAACGGGAGACAGATTTGCCTTACAGTCAGGGCCAAGGCTTAATTCTGCATTAAAAACAAGCTTTAGTTTTTCAGAAAATAACCAACCTGTGTTCTGGGTTCAGCATCTACCTCGTAGGTTGCTCAAAGCTTAGATACAAGGAAGTAAACAGCACAAATTTTTACAATAGTATTTCTGAAAATAGATTAGGTACACTGAGGTAAATTAATTGCTCATTAAAAATTCACATCTTGAGAAGCACCTGGGTGGCTCACGATCATGATCATGATCAGGTCATGATCTCATGTTTGTGAGTTCTAGCCCCGCATCGGGCTTGCTGATGTCAGCCCAGAGCCTGCTTTGGATCCTCTGTCTCCCTCTCTCTCTGCCCCTTCCCTGCTTGCTCTCTCTTTTTCTCAAAAATGAACATTTAAAAAAAATTCACATTTTGAAATTATGACTCAAATTGCTGTAGAAGCCAAAGATGAATTCTAGAGTTCAGACTTCTGTCTTGTAATTAAAATGTCCAAACTACTTCTACTCCCTGCCTCTTGTTTTCTTTGTTGCTTCCTCCTGAGTATATACAAAACATTCCTGGTTTAGTGAAATTGGAAAGATGGAAGTCTAGGATGAGAAAGAAGGAAAGTCAGAGAGGCTCTTAAACTTCCAGAATCTTCAGGGAAGGCTTGCATTTAACATTTGGCAAATGAAGATACTTAAGAATGAGTTTGAGATAAGAGTAAGTATGTTGACTTCCCTAAGTAGTTTGCAGTTTTCCTGATAATGACGATGGAAATTGAAAATGAAACTTTGGGGTGGTAAAAATGACTAAAGGTCTGTATGAAGTGATTAGGTTGAATTTGCATTGAATTAAGGAGAAAACTTCTGGATTTGGAATGTTTTATCATGGTTCCATGGTTACAAGTTAGCAAGTGGTATAAAATCAAATAATTTCCAAAATAATTTCTATTGATATGTACTTGAAAGTCCTTCAGTTACAGAAGTCTTTGCATCTCAGGTGGCTGCTTTCAGTCCCTACAAGCTTTCTGAGAAGATTGGAGAGGTCTTGAATCTGGGTTGAGAAAGTCTGGTGCCTCTGCTGTAGAGGTAGTAATGTGCACCTACTTTACCTTCTTGATAAGCTAAGAATTTAAGAAGGTAATTCGAATCCTGGCTTTATCTTTGGCTTGCTACCTGATTATGCTCAGAGCATAATTATAAGGGATAATATCTCTTGCTGCCTGCTCACTAGAAATAGGGTGAGTGCATGGCTCTTTAAAAATACTGGGGAGGTCTCCTGGGTGGCTCAGTCAATTAAGCATCTGAGTCTTAGTATTGCCTCAGGTTATGATCTCCTGGTTAGGAGATCGAGCCCTAAGTCAGGCTTTGAACTGAGTGGAGCCTGCTTGAGGCGCTCTCTCTCTCTCTCTCTCTCTCTTTCTCTCTTTCTCTCTTTCTGTCTCTCTCTCTCTTGCTCGCTCGCTCACTGCCCCTCCCCCACTCACATGTGTGTCTGGGGGTCACTCACATCATACTCTCTCTCTCACACAGAATAAATAAACTTAAAAAAATACTGGGAGATGAGCACTGTTGTATATGCAGAGAGGTGATGAAATGTTACAATGGTGGATGATTTTGAGAACCGTGTTGCAAGCGGAGTTAGTCTAACTTTAGATATTTAGAAATCTTGGGTTATAAGAATTACCAAGTATCTTTACCTCAGGAAAACCTTCAGTTGAGGGTTTTTGGGAAATCATTCTAAATCATGTATTAAAAACATGTAGTCTCATTCTGAAATTTGACATATTCACAATAGATTCTACAAAGTAATCATGGAAAATTATTATTATCACTGTTCTGGGGCAAAGGGGTGGGAGCTGAAGGGAACAAATGGGTGGTTCTGCAGTTTCTTCTAGAATTACGCTTAGAAAATTGCTGTGAAAAGCAAATTGCTCTTAAAAGAAGAACATTTCACAATTTGTGTTACCTAACAAGGGCTGAATATTCCTATTGGAAGAGTTTCAAGAGTGAATCTTTATTTTTTAATTCTGCTTCAGAAAATGTCTTGATCTTATTCTCCATTTGATTACCTTTTTGAGTTAATTCTCTGCTCTATTAAGCTGACTTTCAGTTGATTTATAGCTGAGGTTGTCTGATTTGCACCATTAATGATACTACAGATTTCCTATTTATTGTTAGTACTTTTATTATTATTATTATTATTATTATTATTATTATTATTATTTTAGAGAGAGTACACAGCAGGAGAAGGGCAGAGGGAGAGAGAGACTGAGACTCTCAAGCAGCCCCCACACCCGGTACTTGGTCCCATGTCCCCAGGATCATGACCCACGCTGAAACCAAGTCAGTCACTCGACAGACTGAGCCACCCAGGCACCCTCTCCGTACTTTGGAGAAGAGTATATTTTAGGATGTTGCTTCTTAGATATGTAAAATATGGGCTAGAAATCGCAACAAGTATATAGATAATAATAGGCCAGCAAACCTTACTTTTCCTTTCAATGATGTATTTTAACACCTTGGAAATTCCTGGGAAGGAATTCCAACATCAGAGAAGTCAATATAAAAGGTTGAATGTCGTTTTGTGGAGGTCTGAAATCAAGGTCATTAGCCAATTTACGTTCTAGGTTAGAGCCAGGCAGAGAGAGTTATATCCAGACAGGTGTAACATCTCCATTGTGGTGCAGGAAATTCTTCTTGTATTGCTTCTGATTGGTTTTATATTGTAAAGGGAGCGTTTTCCTTTATTCTAGTTGTTAATCAACTAATTGCCAAAAAGATAAGAAACAAGATTGTACACCTAATCCATGGTCTAATGATTCATCTCCCTAGTAATTGTAATGAATCATTAGGACTTTGAGACTTAATCTGGATCTGGTGTCACACAAACATTAGACGAGTCCTAAAATCAAAATGTTGTGGCAAGTGTGTTAATAAAAATTGCATATGCAGTATTAAGAGTTTCCTTCCAATTCCTCAGGAGCTATCAGTTTTGTTTTGTTTTTTTATCTTTCTGACACTGAGCTTTAACAATGAAGTATATGTAGTGAACTTCTAGCGTAGAAGACATGAATCAGAAATGACTTACACGTTCGTTTACTTTCTTGTATCAAATAAAGCCAGTTCTTAATGCATTTTTACTTTTGGCATCCTTGCACTTAGATTTTAATATAGGCACTCAAGGTGGGTTCTTTTTGAAAGAGTCAACACAGATTATTTTCCTTAGAAATGGCTTTACGGGGCACCTGACTGGCTCAGTCAGAAGAGCATATCTGACTCTTGATCTCAGGGTCGTGAGTTCGAGCCCCACATTGGATGTAGAGATGACTTATAAGTAAACTTAAAAAAAAAAAAAGAAATGGCTTTAAAACTCAAAATACTGTATTTTGGTAACATAATTTCCTGGGGTTTTAAAACTAAGTGAAGTAACCAAATATTTTGTTTGTTCTTTGCGCAAGCGCGATGGCAGTAGATTCAGGACTTATGGAGATAAATGTATGCGGTGGATGCTAGACCAAACCCAGGAAACAGGCAGATCTCATATACTGCGTAATGCAAAATTTAAACTTCCGTCATAGGTAAGGAGTCAGAAAGATTTCCATCTTAATGTAGGGGACAACAATTTGATTAAAGAGGAGTGACTTTTATATCCTGGACTCTAAAAGACGTAATTCAGTGTCCTGGGACCTTGTTCTTTTTGAAGATTTTAGTTTAATGAGTTTTCGTTTGCTGAAATATGTAATGGGTGCAAGGGGCAGATTTAATTATAAGTCTGAGCTAAAATCAGAATTAAAGTATATGGTGTTTATAATAGTAATTTAAGACTTTTCCCCCAGTAAATGGAGTCATTTCTGGTGAGCTTCAGATGCCTGTATGAAGCATAACTTCTTACTCTGGCAAAGCAACTTTTTCTCGAGTTTGTTTATATTAACTGTCCCCATTGACAAGGTTAATTCTTGATTTGGTGGCAAAGCTCAACTGATGAGTTGTCATTGAAAGCTTAGATGGGCTGTTTGTTTGTAGCTGTTTACTATGGTGAGGAGTTTGTTTTAGTATTGCTCCCTGTTTTAGAAAACAAGGTCTGGGTGAAAAAACCTAATTAATTCATACTAACCTGTGTAATGCCGAGACTTCTCTGTAATACATTGAGTGTCAAACTCAAGTTTCATGATTAATTATTCTGAAGGTTTGAGATGAAAGACTATACTATCTTTAATTCGTATCTGTTGTATATAACATTTATATCATATCATGTTTCTCATGGATGAGATCAGTTAGGTGGATCTCTTAAATTGAATTAGGTGTTCGAGTTAATTGGCAATAAATTAGGCTTTGTGATTTAAAGGAGCTTGTGAGGTGATTAGGTGTTTTTCTCAGTTGTTACTGGGTATCTTGTTTTGGCTATAAACATTTTCCATCAATGCTGAAATTTTTCTTTGTACAGTAGGCATTTTCATTTTCCCTTAAAAACTTTTTTAATGTTTACTTTTGAGAGAGAGAGAGACAGAGACAACGTGAGTGGGGGAGAGGCAGAGAGAGAGGGAGTCACAGAATCCGAAGCAGGCTCCAGGCTCTGAGCTATCAGCACAGAGCCTGGTGTGGGGCCCAAACTCACAAATCTAGATGATGACCTGAGCTGAAGTCAGACCCTTAACTGAGCCACCCAGGCTCTCCTTCTTATTCCCTTTACTATTTAAAAACAGATTTTTTTTTTTAATGTTAGTTTTTAAGAGAGAGACAGAGACAGAGCATGAGCAGGGGAGGGGCAGAGAGAGAGGGAGACACAGAGTCTGAAGCAGGCTCCAGGCTCTTAACTGTCAGCTCAGAACCCAATGGGGGGCTCGAACCCACAAACCGTGAGATCATTACCTGAGCCGAAGTCGGATGCTTAACTGACTGAGCCACTCAGGCGCCCTGATCCCTTTACTATTTATTTAAGCCTGCCTCCACTCTGCAGTTGACATCTCTGCAAAAGTTTAAGAATTCGCTTTGGCTTGGTAAAAGGAGCCAACAAATATTTTGACTAACTGATTGACTATATTATTCTAGACTCCATGTCTTTAAGGGAAAAAAAAAATTTATAGAACCTCTGTGAACTATAAAATGATTACATTTTGCTAGAAAACTGTGGTGCTCCTTGGGTAAATAATGAAGTGTTTTACTTTATGGGCCTTTTCACTACTTTATTGATAACATAAATTTATATTACCCAGCAATAGGCATACTCAAAGGAAAAGAAGAGAATTTATTCTTAGTAGTGAACTCCCATCTCAAAGATGGTTTGGGCTGTTTTAACTAGATTTTTTTTTCCTTTCTTTTCTATGGCGGCGAGGGATGGAAAAAAAAAGGAAGGCTTAACTACTAAAAATATGAATTGCTAAGTAGAAAGTAGAGTCTTTTTTGTTTGGGCATTTAAAGCTCGCATATTTGTGCTGTCCAGACCTGATACACTGAGAAACAGGAATTTTGCCTGTAGCAGAATCTTAATGGCACATAAAACAGTTTAGTCCTTCCCAAAGATTTTAATGTTATAGAATGTCCCATGGAATGGTCCGAATACCGAGAACAACTTTCCTGGGAGATTTTGAGTGTTGTAAAATACGGAGGGAGGGAAGAATCGCAGAGCCGACACCTAAAGTTCAATGACAATCGGTAGCTGGTGCTCTTTTCAGCTCTGAACCACTGTTTTCATGGGCAAGCATGTCTCCTCATGAAGAGAGTCTTTGTTCGTTGGTGCAGAAGCGTTGGGTTTCCTCGAGTTCAGTGCAGCGCTACCTCCCGAGAAGCTACACTGTTAGTTTTCCGACAGAAATGCAGAGCAAGAGGGTTTTCCTCCATAGATGCTTTAAACTTTACAACTACGTCTAATCTGTGAATAACCAGTGGACCTAACTGATAGCAATTTAAAACACACACACACACACACACACACACACTCTGCTGTGTCTTGAACATCACAGAATATCACAGTACCTAGTTTGGATTCTGAATGTAGCCTTCATAGGAGTTATAGTTTGCTCATTTCTAAGGGGAAGTATAACCAGTCTGGCTCTCACGTGACATTGAACACTATAGCTTCCTTATAGTGACCATCAACCCAACGGTTCAATCTAATGTTTAATTAAAGGAAAACATTATTTCAGAAATAGTCAAGTCCTGGGTATTAGGTTAAGTTATCTTTTACTTATCTGGGGTTTTTTAATTTATCACCATCATTGAACTCCCCAGTCTCTCAAGACATGTAAAGATCTGCAAAGTTTTTTCTAAAGGCCTTTCCTTTATAGAAATGGAAATTCAAGAGTTGGGCTGACTACACTGTCACTTGTGTGAAAATGGGAAATCAGAAGTAATATGTATTCTCTATTGTGAAATCAGTAGTTGCTCAAGGTCGTGTAGAAAGAAAAGCATTAATTTTTTCTGTTCTTAGCTGTGTGCTTTTAGATCAGAGTTATGACATCAAGGTCTTCTGCCTTTTCTTCATTTTTATCCACTTGTTATTTTTATTAGTATCACATTATTGAATTTTACAACTGTGTTCTTGGAATCCAGAGATGTGATTTAAGTGTTCGCACCTGTCCTCAGCCATCCCACATTTATTTCACAAAATGAAAACCAAACTTTACTTGTAATAAACCACATTGATTCAGTTTACCTGCATAGTTTAAAAGGCAGAGACCTTGAAGTTTGCACTATATAGAAACCTTATGAAGTTCTTGATTTTTACCTTTTTTGCGTATTTCTAAATGCCTATGATTCATTCTCTAAATATTCTAGTGGCGAACACATATTTATTCTTCTCATCTGTTTTCTTTTCTTGCTTTGCATACAACATGTCATGTAATTATTTTGTCTACAGCCAGATCTGAGCCTTATTATCATAAGTTCTATGGGCACTTGGTGACGTTGACTGCTCTTGTTCCCTTTAAGACTTCTTTTCAGTTTTATTTATTCTGATCTACTCAAAATGACCTGGTTAAATTTTACTTGGTCATTCATTTCAAATATCTTAGCATGTTTCTCAAATTCTGTTCCAAATATGTTAAATGTGCTACTTTAGAAGACTCCAATGGCCAAATACGTTTGGGAGACAGTGTAAAAAATGTTAAACTGGCTTCATTATTATAGGGTTTTCACAAATCCTCCCAGATCTGTCTCAGAGGGTCCATTTCCCATTCGTGTTTGACAAGAGTATCACCCCATCCTCCCTGCCCCAGGGAATAACAGTTAACACCTCTTGGACATAGTTTTTGAGAACACTGATTTAGGAATTAAATCAGGGATTTAGTGGGCCACCTGGGTGGCTCAGTCGGCTAAGCGTCCGGCCTCAGCTCAGGTCATGATCTCACGGTTCATGGGTTCAAGCCCCACATCAGGCTCTGTGCTGGCAGCTCAGAGCCTAGAGCCTGCTTTGGATTCTGTGTCTCCCTCTCTCTCTGTCCCTCCCCTGCTCGCACTGTTTCTATCTCTCAAAAAATAAATAAAAGACATTAAAAAAATTTTTTTTAATCAGGGATTTATTAATTATTTGAAAAAAAACATGTCTTAAACTCCACCAATCCCTTCTGAATATGTATTACTTAGTGATTAATAACTTGCTGGTATGAGCTTGCAACAAAAAGTTTATTGTGTAAGAGAAGCTCTCTATAAAGAAATGCATTGGATACATTGTAGCTAAACAAACCAAAACTTCAAACCTGCAGAAATTAAAGTATCTTTGATGCTTCAAAAATACTATGTCAACTTGGTGAGTCAGATCTGCCACACTGAGCTCGCAGGTTGTGGCTGGAAATGATGGCACTGTGTCGTTACTAGTTTGTCTCTCTTAGAAACAACTTGGCAGACAGACATCTTGCAGATAAATGAGGAAAGATGGTCTATTTCAAGTGGCATAGACATTCTTTAAACCAGTGTGTCATATCTGGTTATATAGTCAGCATTTTTTTTAGAGCAGAAAATCCTCTCAGGATTCCTGAATAAGGAGCAGCCATCTTTGTGGGGATAGCACTCAGGCGATTTCAAGGGCTGTATTGCCTTTAGTTCAGTCTCTCTGGATGTCTCAGGAAACTCTCATATTGGAATAATTTCTCTGTTCCGGCTAAAATCCAAGTTGAGTCAATATGATTAGCTCTTTTTAAAACAAATGACCTGCTATCCATCTTAAGTATATTACTGAATTTTAATCTCGTAATAACGTGTGAGGTAGGGTGTTGTTGCATCCATTTTAGAGATGAAAGAAATCAAGAGGTAAAGAGTTTCCCTCTAGGGGAAAAAAAGGTTTCTCTCCAGAAGATGGTAAATACCAGACAGAATTTGACCACCTTTCCCTTTTGATTCCAAGGTTCATATGGGTACCATCAGGTGTGGGTTCCCTCCACCCGTTCCTCCTACCAGGATCCTGAACCATCTGTAAGCTCCCTGAGGTCTCTCCAAGTAGACACAGTGTTGGATTAGACCAAGTTGGTAGGTGCAGTAACAGGGCATGAAGAAATTTCTGGAAACAATTTTTTTTAGTCATGTCTTTTTATAGGGCTTTTGATTTATGTAACCTTTCAGCATACGTGTGTTATTCTTGTAGAGTTAATAAGTCATGCAGAGGGATTCCAATGGTTTTAGCCCTCTATTGCTTTGTCTGAGTCCTTCATTATGAAATGATTGGTTAGAATGAGGCTAGAATTACCCATGGACAGAAGAGCTGGTTGGATTCCTTGTGGTCTCGGAGCCCTTGTAATGAATGCGTGGTCCTGTTTTGTTAGCTTTGCTTCAAGGCAGTTACCACTTCTTTTCTGTATGTTTGTAGATTGAGTAGTTAACCCTCAAGACTTCTTTTTTTTTTTTTTAATTTTTTTTTACATTTATATATGAGAGATAGAGCACGAGCAGGGGAGGGCAGAGAGAGAGGGACACACAGAATCCGAAGCAGGCTCCAGGCTCTGAGCTTTCAGAACGGAGCCCGATGCAATGCTTGAACTCACGAACCACCAGATCATGACCTGAGCCGAAGTCGGCCGCTCACCTGACTGAGCCCCTCCCCGGGTGCCCCCCTCAGAGCTTCTTAATTGTTATTAGAGTACTGCTATAGATTGAATTACAGGGTGTTAATACAGTAAAGTTATTTTTTTATTATTGTATACAAAATAATACCAGGCCAGTTTTGACTGGGATGTTTTATCATGTTTCATGTTAATAACTTTTGATATTCCAAGTATCTTTTCAAAATTAACACATGTATCTCTTTTTTGTATCTGTGTGAGGCAAAGTATATTTTGTAGAACTTATATAATTATACTTTTTACATTACTCCAGTTGGATTAGTTATTTCCATATGTCCTGGGAGAAATTCTGTCCGGTTCAACTAATATTTGGGTGCCAGTATTATTCGAAGTTTTATCCTAGACATACAGAGATGAGTAAGACGTGATTCCTTCACACTGAGGAAAAAGCTAGATCAGGGTGTTCAACCTGGAGGCACTACAGACATTTTGAGCCGGGTAATTCTTAGTTGGGGAAGGCTGGGGGAGGCTACATGGCTGATGCTTAGTAATAAAGGTCACACCAAAGTTGTGGCCGGTAACTTTCCCTGGAACCTTGAGCCTCTCCCAGAAACATTTCATGGAGCTCGAAAAGCAAGGTGGCTCATGATCCGTGAGGGCTGCGAAGCTCTCCCTGGGAGAGTCCCACTGCATAGCTGGACATGACCCTAAGCCTAACCCTGGGCAGCCTTGGCAGGACTAGTGCCAAGTCACAGCAGCTCTTTACTGAAGTTTGGCCGTGCGTGTGGATATTGGAGAGTTTACCTTCATCGGGCTTCGTGTTAGGTGCACCCTCCCATCAGTCATTCCCTCTTTAGGAAAAAAGCCATGCCTATAAAACACCTTCCAGCAAACCTGAGAAAGGTACCTCCATTCTAATTATTTAAACATATTTATTATTTAGAATTATATACCATGAGCAACTTACAGTAAGGTGCAAAGCCTGAATCTATATGCTGTTGTGTGTGCGTGTGTGAGTGTGTGATCACAACTGTATACTTCTCTCGGTTTATTTGGACAAATTTGTTTTAAAAGTTCAGCTTTGGGGTGCCTGGGTGGCTCAGTCGATTGAGCGTCCGTCGTGATCTCACGGTTCGTGGGTTTGAGCCCCGCATCGGGCTCTGTGCTGACCGCTAGCTCAGAGCCTGGAGCCTGCTTCATATTCTGTGTCTCTTTCTCTTTCTACCCCTCCCCTGTTCATGCTCTGTCTCTCTCTGTCTCTCAAAAATAAATAAATGAAAAAAAATAATTAAAAAAAGAAGTTCAGCTTACATGAACACTCCATGGTTTGATTTCTTGGTAGAACTTAAATCTTTGCAGGGCGCCTGTTGGGTCAGTCAGTCTAGTGTCCAATTTCAGCTCTGGTCATGATCTTGCAGTTTATGGATTTGATCAAGCCCCTCGTCAGGCTCTGTGCTGACAGCTCAGAGCCTGGAACCTGCTTCGGATTCTGTGTCTCCCTTTCTTTGCCCCTCCCCCACTTGTGCACGAGCATGCCTTCTCTCTCTCTCTTTTTCCACCCTCTCTCACTGTCTTTCTCTCTCTCTCTCTCAAAAATAAATAAAACATTAAAAAAAATTTTTTTAAGGAACTTAAATCTTTGCAACACAGTGTAATGTTCCTCTTTCCCAGTGCCAGGGCACATCCTTTCTCTATTTTAGGGCTGTTCCTCTGTGCACGTGCAGGAAGACTTCCCTGTGGCTCAGGAATGGATTAGTGATGCAAGACGCCGGTCATTCTTTCCCCAGCTGACATGGCCACAACACGCTGTGACATTTCAGCAGCTCGGCACAACTCCATGAAACATCTGCTAGTTTTGAAAATTAAAATAATTTACCATCACTCAAGGCAATGAAACACAGATGGGTTGATCAGCCACAGTGAGTGCGAGAACTCCTGCTGTGATGTGGGGCACACAGAGGTAGTGGCAGAATAGGCTGTTTGCTGATAAATCCGGGAAGCAGTGACTAGAGTGACTGTTTCTTTCCTTCCTCCGTTCCATTGGGACAAACTCGAATTCTCTGGTGTGGTGTATTTTTTTTTCTAAAATTTTTAAATATTTATTTATTATTGAGAGACAGAGAGAGACAAAGCATGAGCAATGGGAGGGGCAGAGAAAGGTGGAGACACAGAATCCAAAGCAGGCTCCAGGCTCTGAGCTGTCAGCACAGAGCCCGACGCGGGGCTCAAACCCAGGAACTGTGAGATCATGACCTGAGCCGAAGTCGGTCGCTCAACTGACTGAGCCATCCAGGCGCCCCATGGCATCGTGTATTCTGACACACGTTGTGGTTAGCTGGGAGGGGACCACAAGCTCACTCCCGCCACCAGCACCCCAAGTGTTACTGTCCTTGAAGTTCACAAGACTCAGAGTTCTGTCCACCTCTGCCTCTGTTTTCTGCCTTCACTGCCCGTTTTTCTCATACGCACTGTGCTCTTGGCTTCTCCCCTTTCTCTCACCCCAGGTCCGGCTTCTCCACTAGGCATGGAAGGCACGTGTTTGGGGCCCATGATGCTTTTAGTGGTCCAAGAAATTACTTCAATTTCTTTTAAAATCAGAAGGGAAAAGGGGTGCTAGGGTGGCTCAGTCAGTTAAACATCTGATTTGATTTTTGGCTCAGGTCATCATCTCATGGTTCGTGAGTTTGAGCCCCGCATCGGGCTCTGAGCTGTCAGCATGGAGCCTGCTTGGGATTCTCTCTCTCTCCCTTCCGGCCCCCCCCCCCATACTATGCACCCTCTCTCTGTCTCTCTTGCTCTCTTTCTCTCTCAGAATAAATAAACTTTAAAATCAGAAGGTGGAGTGCCTGGGTGGCTCAGTTGGTTGAGTGTCTGACTTTGACTCAGGTCATGATCTCATGGTTCGTTGGTTCGAGCCCCGCATCGGGTTCTGTGCTGACAGCTCAGAGCCTGGAGTCTGCTTCAGATTCTGTGTCTCCCTCTCTCTCTGACCCTCCCCTGCTCACACTGTCTCTCTCTCTCTCAAAAATAAAAATAAAATATTAAAAAATAAAAATAAATAAAAATAAAAAATCGGAAGGAAACCATGACTATAATAATGAATATATGCTAATGAATCTAGCCTGAATTACAGTCACCTTTATACAAACACAGCCTTCAATGTAAATTTTAATTTTCTTGAGAGAGTGGAACGGGCCCACATAAGGTCATGTGCCCGGGCATTCCCCTCCGACATGGACGGGATGTTGCTCTCTGTGAAACGTGGCGGTTGCTCTCCTTTGCTTTGGATATTATTTCAAATTCAAGGTCATGTCTCCCTAACCCTGTCTTACCTTTCACACGTGCTCCCCCCACACTCATCCCATGTACATTTTCTGCTCCAGTCTTTGGTCTGCCTGCTCCATGCCAACTCCATCCATCTCTTCCTCTTCCAAATCAGCCCAGTTACTGCTCTGTTACCTCAGCACCTCTTACTGGTGTGTGGGGCCTCCTCAGTTTCGTCTTCTCCGTCAGTGTGCGTCCACTGAAGTCAGGGCTGGTTGGCTCACCCCTCCACCCCCAGGCTTGAATGTGTTTGGTACCTGGGAAATGTTTATCTTCACATACGGCACCAAGCCAGAACTTTCCTGAAACTTAACCCAGGACTCAAACTCTGAAACCTTCTCCATTAGAAGTGAGAAGGACAAGTATTTGATAGCAATCAGCAACTGCTGTTGAGCTTCCCTGTTCAACAAATAGTTTCTGTCTCCTCCCTGTAATATTTTCAGGTGTATTTTTTTACACTAGCCTTCACTTTAGGTGTTAGGTTACATCGAGATCTCTGAGAATCCGTTTCATGCCGCTGAGGGCTTTCTGCTGCAGGAATGTTTTAAATAGTTGATTGGATGCTGTATTAAAGGAGTCAGGCCACCCACACTGTTTGTGCAAATCTTGGAGTCTAGCGAGATACTCTGATTTTTTTTTTAAATGTTGCCTGAATTGCAAAATAATGCTCTTCTCAGGAATGGGTTACCAAAGAGTCAGGAAATGACCATTGCAGGATTTTGAGCCACATAGATCACAGCCATCCTACCCTGTTTTTTGCACTCCATTTTTTTTTTTTCTACGAGGAACTGGAGGTCCTCAAACAAGTCAGGCTGTGGTTGGTAATGACAGGCGTGTGGGGGCTGTGCGTTCTCTTCTCCACATTAGGAAATGACTCTCCTGGTGCCACAGTAAGAAAATCTCATGAGTTTCTAAGTTGGGATGTATTTTGTATTGTTCTGTGCCTTTGTCAATGATGATGCACTCTACATGCTGCTTATTATTGTTACTGTTTTTGATGCCACGGATTCCCTAATGCTTTGCGTGCATGTTTCTTGAGAGCTTGTATGTGGGAGAGAGACGGGCAAGGAGGGTGTCGGGTGGACAGCGAGGGCTTAATGGTTCAACATACGACTTTGCAGCTTCAGGATGGTGTGAAACAACAGCAATACGCATTCAGTAAGAACCGTACTTTTGAATTTGGATCTTTTCCCGGGTCAGCAGTCTGCGGTACAATCCTGTCCCATGATACTGGGTGGCGGCAGCCAGCCGCAGCTCCCAGGGTAAACGAGGCGATCGCGAGAATGAACAACCGATAGATGGACAGTCATTCTGTTGTTCGCTTTTAGTGCCATGTTCAAGACATTACATGAGGTATTCAACATAAGCCCACAAGGCCTAAGCCTTGGGTTAGGCGCTTTTGCCCAGCTGTGGGCTGATGTAAGTGTCCGCATGTTTAAGGTAGGATAGACTAGGTTATGATGTTCAATAGGTTAGGTGTATCACATGCATTTTCGACTTAAGATATTTTCAGTTTACAATGAGTTTATGGGGATGTAACCCCATTGTAAGTCAAGGAAGATCTGTAACTCATCCGGTTTGCGTTTACATTAAAAAAATACTTGGGAATCCTTGTGCACACACCTGAAGTATGTACACATTATCTTTGCTTCTACTCTAAAGATAAAACTTAGATGATACCACCAACGACATCCTCATAATAATAGCACCCCACACACCTTTACCATTTAGATGGTGTGTCACTGAAATTGACATTGGAAGTAAGTGGAAAAGTAAGACTCCGAATACATACGTATATGTACATAGATATTTGTACGTACATACGTATATATTCTTTGGTTCCTGGCCTTGTATTGTTTCTGCAACATTTTTTTAACATAGCCAAAAAAATAGAAATAGAGTCTTCACTGTGACCCTCTTTCAGAATTATTTTCTCCTCGTATTGTAGTTCATAATATTCTTTATTCTGAGAGGAAAGGCAGTTTGAACAATTCTCATTGTGAGTCCCGAGCTCCAGAAAGGGAAAAGCTTCTTTGAGAATTGCCTTGGTGCCTTATTTAAGAAGGATAATCTGCCTCTGCTTATCAAGCAAATAGCCTGAAACTTAAACCGTGAGCACTCCTCAGTATAATAACCCTGAAGGAAAAGACACCATCTTGGCTTACACTAAAAGTGATACGTTAACAGAATACAGTTTGAACAATGAGCAGGAATGCTATTTGAATGTTATCGTAGATTCTTCACATCAACTTAATACTCTCGGACTTTCTGTTACATTTGCAAAGCAGTTTTCTCCTATACCGAAAGTGTTAGTAATAAAAACACAATGGCATGAGGGTTTTAAGCAGACAGGAAAGGTAGATGATAAGTAAATATTATGCAACTTTGAAAGGAAATAAATCAAAGGACATCATGTAAATATCTTGTCTGCACATTAAAAATAAGATACTTCACGTTCTCCTTCTGTAACAGATCTATAAATATTCTAAAAATAGAATTAGGTAAAGTTTAAAAATCATGAATTCTTTGATGCCACTTGACATAGAGATATTCAAACACTTATCCCATATAACATGCTTATTTATAATCTTTCTTGGTCCAGCAGACTGTAGGGGGCTTCTTATCTGTGGGGAAACATGAAAGTATGTGCGTCTGTGTGTATGTATGATGAGGTATGAACAGAAGTAAATGACACATATCTGAATTCCTTAGTCTCAGCTTTCATGGAGCAAATTCTTCTATTCCCTTTTCTTTCTCTTCCTGCTTGTCTCATGTCCTCTTAACTTGCTTTAAAGCTTTTTCAGAAAACTTTTCATAAAATTTATTTATCATTCTCCCACTTACGAGCTTCCTTGTTACTTGAAAACAGTCTACTAATGGTGACAGCCAGTTGGTACCATTGTATAGGACACAAGCTCATGGACCCACGCCAACGCATACAAGTCCCTGACATTTGGCACTTACAACAGCAGGCCAAGTGACTCTGGGAGTGTTCTGAACGCGCCACCTCAGGCTAGTAGGAAGTCAGATGGAAATGAGTTCTTCGGTTAGCGAGGCTCTGGGGTTGATGTGTGCACCCCTAATCCGCCCGAGAGCTGCTCTGAGCGTTCAGTGTAATTTGAAGGACAGTATTTTATCTTAACTTCCCTACAAAATGAGCATTTTTGTAAGGAGGATCTGCAACCTTGTAAGTAGTTTCGAAGCATTTCAGAACTAGAATTATCGAGAGATTAAAGGAGGTGGATAGTCTGGAATGTGCCAGGACAAGATGTATATACTGGCCCCTTCATTAGGGGCAGCCCATGACCAAAATGGGCAAGCCCATTAACCACCTCTATCTACTTTAGCTCTATTTGTCTCTCTGCCAACCTTGGGTTCACAGTGGACTGAAGCCTGAAACATGGTAGAGGCTGTGAAGGAAAATAGGGATGAATTTCTGGGCCGACAAAGGGTAAGGGAATATGCCCATTCCCCCCTCCCTCCTCCCCGTAGTCCAGGTCGTAGTATGGATAACTACAGGATGCGGCAGTGTGGGCATGGCCCTCCCGTACATGTTCTAATTAACTGATAAACTGGCTCCCTTTATAAATCCACTACCTGTCCTGGAAGCTTGTTTTCCATTTTTCCCCCCCAGATGCAGTTTGTTCAAAACCTTCTTGTTCTCTTCTCCCCATCTGACGATCCCTTGGGACTGTTGCTTCTACGCCGTACGTGACAAGTGGGTCAATAACGCAACAGGAAAAGGAAAAAGAGAAAACAAAGGAACTAAACAATTTTTACATCTGCACGTATTTGCACCTTAAGCATGTTAGCACGAGCCCTGTGCTCCAGAGTGTCCACTGCACTGCTGCAAAGTGCTATCCATGAAGTCCACTTTAGACAGTGATGAATAGGATATTGGATAAAAGACAAAGATAAGTGCTTCTGCCAGATGATGAGTTGAGGTGTCACAAATCTCACGTCAACATCCAGAGTCTCATATTAAGCAGAGAAATGAGCCCCAGGCATAGTCCTGACTATTTAGCTTGCAGATTATGTGGGGATCGTGTATTCCCAGGCAATGCGATAAATGATATCTAGAACTCATAAGCATTCTGCTTACTGGCCTATGTCTGTGCACTAACCCCCGGTGATATGGAGGCTTTAACTTCAGGACGTGTTTGGTGCCACGTGGGAGAAATCTGGTATGATCTCGGTGTGAGGTATCAAATGACAGAAGTACTTCTTTCAGTGTTCCTCACCTCCCCCCCCCACACACTTCCACCTCCTTGAGGGGCCTGCCCCAGGCTTTGCGTGGAAGTCTCCACACTGCTTATGCACATGCTGCTTGGTGGGGTGTGATCTTCGTGTTTAATGATGAAATTTGCATGTTCTTTGCTGGGAGAAGTGAAATTAGGATACGGTTTTGCCTTCACACAGCCACATGGGAAATGTGAGCCAGGAGCATTGTCTATTCAATAGCATTAGCCCGTGTTCATTAAAATATTTCCCTTTAAAAGCCTCTTGAGGGAAAACCAAATACATTTCATTAAAAAAAAAAGAAAACCTGTTCTTAAACAAATTGTCATTTAAAGAGATGTAAAGAAAAAGAAAGGAAAATTTAGAAGCCCGTAAAATCAGATGTAAAGGTAGCAATCGATGGCTGTCTTCCTGAAAGCTTCAGTGCATGCGTGTAGAGCGTCATATTATTTACCCCCACTCAGATCCTTCGTTTTTAGATCCAGCAGATAAAACCAAGAGAATATGGCTCAGATGCCACAGCGAAGCCATTGTTTTCTCTGATCTCCATCTCCTATCAAATATTTATCAGGCTTCTGGATATAACTCTGCTGGTCTATGTCAATGGAACTAATTGAAGTCCTAGCTTTCCAAGAGTTTATAAAAAAAAAAGACACAGAGGAAGTGATAGGAGTAAATAAGATAAATTCTGATACGAACATTTATTACAGTTTTAAAATTCTGTATTGGCTTGTGTCTGACATGGTTAGGGTAGCACTGTCCAATAGACATGTAACTGGTGGGCGTGTGGGTGGCTCAGTTGGTTCAGCATCTGACTCTTGATTTCGGCTCGGGTCATGATCTCATGATCGTGAGATTCAACTCTATTGGTCTCTGCACTGGGCATGGAGTCTACTTGGGATCTCTCTCTCCCTTTCTCTCCACCTCTTCACCACTTACACTCTTTTTCAAAAACCTAATGTAATCACAGATGTAATTAATTCTAGGAGCCACATTTTAAAAAAGTAAAGAAACTATTGGAATTCATTTTAATAATATACTTTTATTTAACCCAATTATTATCGCTTGGCATGTACAAACTATTAATGAAGTATTTTACAACATAATCTTTCGTACTTAGTCATCACAATCTCAACTGGAACACTAGATGTTCATCAGAAAATTTTGAGAAGAGTTCATAAAATTTGCAATCAAAAAGTGGATTTGCGTATTCAAGTTGTAAACATGCTTAGAAATTTTTCAATAAGGACTCATTGGGCTTTTGTAAAATTTAAATTCACATTAATAACAGTGACATCAAATGAAAAATTCAGTATATTCAATTCAAACAGCTAATGTGCCCCCTGACTGTTGAGAGTACTTGACAGAATAGTCATTTTCTTGAGAATTATGTTATGTATGTAGTAACAAAGGAGCAAAGGTGTTTGAGGGTGGAGGATAGTAAGGCCCATGGGCTAAAATAGGAAAGACAGTAGTAGAAAAGCAAATTTGGGGAGAGGCGAGTGCCTCACAAGCTTTGTGGAGCTAAAATCCAGATTTTGAGGGAGAACCCCCAACTATGAGGGGTTCACACAGAATTTTACTTGAGCACAGGATCCTACTGCTTTAAACTTTCGAACACTTTTAACCTCTTCCAACTTCGCACCCAGTTGAGCAGCCTCCTCTGAAACTCTGATAGATGGACGTCCTTCCACATAAGTGTCTCCTTGATGCGGTGCTCACCATCTCCTCCATGCTCCTTCTCAGCCATTCTCCATCACTCTTTTCATATGTACAGACTTCTTCTTCTGATTTTCCTTCAGATGTTGGCTTCCAGTGTTATTTTTTCCTATCTTCTTTAAAGTTGTCTGATTGGGGGCGCCTGGGTGTCTCAGTCGGTTGAGTGGCTGTCTTCGGCTCAGGTCATGATCTCAAGGCTCGTAAGCGCGAGCCCCATCTTGGGCTCTGTGCTGATAGCTCAGAGCTTGGAGTCTGCTTTGGATTCTGTGTCACCCTCTCTCTGCCCCTCCCCTGCTCATGTGCTGTCTCTCCCCCTCTCGTCTCTCTCAAATATAAATACACATAAAAATAAATAAATAAATAAACAAATAAAATAGTGTTGTATGATTGGGGTGCCTTGGTGGCTCAGTGTGTTAAGTGTCTGACTCTTGGTTTTGGCTTGTGATGATCTTGCAGTTCATGAGTTCAAGCCCCGGTAGGACTCTGTGCTGACAGCTCAGAGTCTGTTTGGGATTCTCTCTCCCTGCTCTCTCTCTCTCTCTCTCTCTCTGTCTCTCTCTTGCTCTCTCTCTGTCTCTCTCTCTCAGAAACATTTTTTTTAATTATAAAAAAATTAAGTTGCCTGATAAAATTTTGTTTCCCTTGTCAATCTTAAAAGTAAACCAGTCAGTTATTTTACCTGCAAAATGGGTTTATTTGGGAACAGCAGAGGAGTTGCAACTTGGGACACACAAGCTGTGGCAAACCAAAGGAGATCAAAAGACAGGAGCTAACGTCACATAGAGAAAAGGAGGAAGTTGGGAGGGGCTGCTTTGAATACAAGTCCAGCGAAGGGAAGCAGGAGCTCACAGTGGTGATGGTTTCTCCGTGGCTGAGCTGTGGAATTTTCTCATTGGCTGAGCTTGCTGCTCAGGCAGGGAGAAATTCCTCCTCCGGCCGGAGTGGCACAGTAGTTCTTCTTCCTGTTAGGAACGCAAGGTTCTGTCTTCCATGTCCGTCTGCAGGTCTGCAGTTGAAGAGGACCCGTGGTGTGTTACCTTCTCCCTTCTGGCCTTCCAACTCAGTTTTAAACGAGGTGTCCTTTATTCAGTTGCACACCCTCTGGAGTAATCTTCTTTTAAATTTTTTTAGTGTTTGTCTAAAAACGTGAATACGTATTTGTAGATGTGAATTGGCTCAGCAAGATTTTCCATGCTCATCCGGGAGCCTTGTATTTATAAAACATAACAGTGCATTAGCTCCCCTCCCCTTTCATTGTCATCTCTTAAAAACCTCTGGAAGTTTTTATCTTATGGAAAAGCTCCCCAGCTGTGCCTTTCCTGTCCTGTACTTACTTCAAAGGATTATTTTGAGCAAAATACAGGATATTGTATATACTTTAAAAATTCAATTTGAAAAAGTTTCTGCCTTCTGAAATGACTGAGCCCTGATTCTCTTACTTAGTATTTTAGTATTCCTATCAAATACATGCCTGTGTGAATTTCTCTTGCAACAATAATGATGCAAAGCCACAACCCACTACAAAACTCAGTGGCTTAAAATAATAATTGTTTTATTGTAGTTTGCAGGCCTATAGGTCCACTGATATTGGCTGAGCTTGGCCAGATTTGATAGAAAATAGTAAAACTTAAGAAATTGAACATGTATAGAATTGTTCTTATGTCTAAAATGGAGAGGAGTATTCTGTCTCTCTGTCTCAAAACTAAATGAACTAAAAAAAATTTTTTTTGGAGGGGCGTTTGGTTGGCTCAGTCGGTTTTGTGTCCGACTTCAGCTCAGGTCATGATCTCATAGTTCATAGTCCATGGGTTCGAGCCCCACATCGGGCTCTGTGCTGACAGCTCAGAGCCTGGAGTCTGCTTCAGATTCTGTGTCTCCCTCTCTCTCTGCCCCTCTCCTGCTCTCTCTCTGTCTCTCAAAATAATAAAGTCATAAAAAAATTAAAAAAAAACATTTTTAAGGGGGGTGGGTCACCCAGTATCTCAGTAGATTTGGTGTCTGGCTTCAGCTAAGGTCATGATTTCAATTTCTTGGTTCCTGAGTTCGAGCCCTGCATTGGGCTCTGTGCTGACAGCTCAGAGACTGGAGCCTGCGTCAGATTCTGTGTGTGTGTGTGTATCTCTCTCTCTGTTCACACTCTCTCTGTCTTTCTCTCTCAAAAATAAATAAACATTAAATAATTTAAAAAAAATAAAATGGAGAAGAGTGATAGAATTTAAATGTTCTGTGTTGCACTTTGTACTGAATGCTAATATTCCCTAGCTGTAAGAACTAGTCGAAATTATCCTGGAAAATTGTCCATTTGTTATCATCAACTTTCTTCACAATGAATGTCATTCAAACCAGCATCTCTGAGAAGCCCAGTTTCTAGGTCCTCCAGCTTGTTAGCAACATGACTTAAAATGCTTTAACTCTAGAATGATATTTTAATGAAGCACTGTCATTTGAAATTTCCTTTAATTGATCTCTACCGGTAAACCACATGTGTGTGCATGCGTGTTTATTGCTATTACTAGCTAGCTGTATAGTATGTTTATATACAGGGATATCCGTATATCCCTGAAAATATAGATTAAGTAAGATAGAGATTGATGAACATGTGAACAGTTGGAATGTTGGGAGTTCTAGACCCCTGCTTTGTGAGATTCAATCGGCTGCTTCTGATTTAAGGAAAGAACAAATTTAGGAGGAGGTTTTCATTTGCATTTCAAAGGAGATTCCAAACATTACACTAGATTCTAGTGATTTCAATTTAAGAAATACAGATTAAACATTTACACTGTGGGTTTGTTCCCCCTTTTATTTCCTCGAAGAATAATATTTTTAAAAGCCAGTAACAAGGAACTACAAAATATTACTGCCATAGTGGGAAAACGTTATTTCAAAATAATGTACAAGATTTAAAAATAAAAAAGCTTTGAGAACTAGTAGAAGGAATGCCAGCTGGCTTAGAATGAAAAACAGTGAGCATAGGCTTTAGAGTAACAGACTTGATTAGACCGACCCCGAGGCAGGTTTGGAGCCTTTCTGATTATTTAAATAGATGCGAAAGTGACATATCTTGGTTTTTCTCACAGTCAAATGAGATCATGAAAGAAAAGGCCTAAGCAGATGCTTTGATTTTTGCCTCTTCCTCTTTTCCTATCTCCCAGTTCACAAGGTCAAGGCTGATGAGACAGCAAGGCTGAGAGAGTGAAACTAGTATAAAGAGGTGATAACTGTTTCTGTTGGACGACTATATAAACCACACCAGTGAAACTTAACAGTGAAAGACTGAATTAAAGGGATAAGCTATTTCTACATCAAAATGACCTTAAAAAGAATTTTTGACTATCAATGTAAGCACATTAGACAAAATTATACAGAGTATAGTATATGTGATATATATGGTATATGTATGCATGCAGTTTATATATATGACATCAGATATAAAACATTTACTGTTTAGGGCATTAATTAGATATTTTTCAGGCATAGAGGTTGATTGCCATCTATGGGACTCTATTTTTTTTTAATTCTGGTTTTATATCGTTTCTAGACAATGGACATCACTTGGCCTACCTAAAATTCATGCTTTAAACATTAGTACTTTAATATTGTGGGTCTTGAATCACAAAGTTTCTGTTGAGAGAGCTCCTGATACAGGTCACCAGCAGCAAGAATTATTTACTGGCCTTGTTATGAAATGAAGGAGTTTGGGCTCTGTTTTAGAATATCTGTCCTTTGAGCAGAGAGAAAAGCTTGATACTGTCAGATGACAAAACTAAAACGTTTTAGGTTACGAGTTTGATGTCCTTCAAGAGAAAAGAGCCCATGCATTGGGGGAGCATGGTGTTCCTGGGGATTTGAGGAAACAAAGAGTTTTAAAGAGCTTTAGAAGAGGCAATCCGGAAACAGGCATAATCAGCCGGGAAGTGGGAGATTTCCTTAGAAAACTAAAAAGGTCCTGTTTTCAAAGGTAAAGTAACCTAGCTGAAGCTGAGTTGGCACATTGGAGATGGTGTAGGTTAAGATTCCTGGACAGTTGTTCCCCTCATGTGCAGGCTGATCTCCGTTTAGATTTGTGCTGTGGGCCCCCCACTGGGTGGGTCCCTATATAAGAATTAACTTTATCCGTATCCACAGAGACCATGTAGACATCAAGGAGGGGTGACTTGTCATTTGAAGCCAGGTCAATAGTGTTCCAAAACGAATGTCAAATTTTGGGATGCCTGGGTGGCTCAGTCGTTGAAGCACCTGACTCTTGATCTCAGCTCAGGCATTATATTAGGGTCATGAGTTTAAGCCCTGTGTTGAGCTCCGCGCTGGGCATTAAGCCTACTTTAAAAGGGAAAAAAAAATGTCAGATTTCAAGGAGTGAAATAGGCGGATTCATTCTCAAAAAGAATTTTTTCTCCCTTTACTCTTGGGGCAAATCATTGTTAGCCTGCAACCTGAGATCTGAAATAATCGTGCAGCAAACGGTGGCTGTAATGAATGTGGCCTGCGCTCCACACAGATAAATCAAAACTGTACCGTTTCTTTCTTTTTTTTTATGTTTTATTTATTTTTGAGAGAGACAGCGCGAGCAGGGGAGGGTCAGAGAGAGAGGGAGACACAGAATCTGAAGCAGGCTCCAGGCTCTGAGCTGTCAGCACAGAGCCCGACATGGGGCTCGAGCCCATGAACCGCGCGAGATCATGACCTGAGCCGAAGTTGAGCACTTAACCAGCTGAGCCACCCAAGCGCCCCTGTGTGCAGTTCCCATAATCACATTTGGTTTTTCCGCATGCTTTGACTAGCCTCTCCATTCTTTCCCTCGGCAAATACATGCACCCACAGAGGGCAAAAGCTAGGAAACTTCCGATTTTCTGTTTTAGTATAGGTGCTGCCGAAGCGAGCCCACAATTTTCTGTTTTAATTTGAGAATCATCCTGGTCACGGAAACAAAACAGTGGATGGAGTAGAAGACCAACCCCGTCCCTTGTTCTTCTCGAGGCCGTGGCCTTAGACGAATCCTTAGAGGAAGCCTTTTCCTTCTCCTTAGCATTGGGATGGATGATTGTATAGAGTCTTCAGTTCTAGGAGTCTAATTTTAATGTCCGTTGCCCTTTTTTAGACACAAAATGGGCAATTGCAGATGTTATGGTTCTGGTTATGATTTTCCGGAGGGCATTTCAAGGGACTGTCTTTTCCTTCAGAGAATGCAAATTTGTTTATGTTGAATGTTACGGTACTGCATTCCCCTTGAAATGGGAATCTCGATTGTGATTCTAGGGAACAGTTACAATCACACTGAAAATGGAAAAATCTGAATGTTTTAAAAGTAAACTTACAGTTATTTTGCAGGCTGTAATTGAGCTATGCCTGGGTTCGGAGAAAGCTGTATTTACATGAGGAGACCTGGGATGTGACAGGAATAGTCACCGTGGGCTTTTAAAAAAATACACTAGAAGAATCCGGGGCCCTGGGGACAACATGAACTGATTGAATAGGACCAAATACTCCACTGTATGAGGCCGGCTATTCAGACCAGCGAGATGTCCGTTTAAATGCAGAAACCAGATGGTTTTCGTTAGCCACAAACCCTAAAATTACATAAATCCACGGATGGAACTAAGCTATGGATGGATCCCTGCCCTCCTCTTGCCAAGCAAGACTCCTCAGCCAGCAAAACAGAGCGGTGCTTGTTCCCTTTCCCTGTAGTCAGGACTGCGTGGGGGGATGGCCGCCAGCCAGCTCTATAAGGAATTTTGATCTCCTGGATGATAACACAGAGAGAGACTTTTTGGGGAAAGGGAACACCCAGGGTGAAAGCCTGGAGGAGACCTTGTTGGAGAAGCTGGTTTTGCCCTTGTGAAGTGCATCAGTTCTTGGTGTAGGTTTCCAGGCTCACCTCCGCTGATTGGCTTAAACTAGATAAATCTGTTTCCTTCTGTTCCTTTGCATTTCCCTGTAAGCCCTTTAAAACCCGTTTTCTAGCTAACGTGCTTTGGAAAGTCCATTTTCACTTCAGTATCCTATATATTAAGGTCTTAGAATATTTTTCTGGCAGCCAGGGATTGTTTTTAGAAGATCGACAGCATTGTTAGGGGTAATCTTTCGGTCTCTGTAGTTCAGAGCGTTCTGTAATAAAAGGCTGCTGCTTTTGAGGCGGCGTGTGGATGCGCCTTTGTTTTAGCCAGTTATTTTGTTCATTGTCACCGAGCACTGTTTTCCCATGGGAAAGCAACTCTGGTCTTATGATGTCAGTGGAAAGTCATTCCATTTACAAGAATTATCTTCATTTTCCGTCTCTCAGAAATGCGTGCACCATGAATGGCCAGTTATGCCAGGTGTTATCTTGCATTTCTGCAGAATAACCTTACGTTACCTTCGATAGTGTTCAGATGAAAACAGAATTGAAATACAGTCGTTATTTAAGTGTCTATATTTCCTGGCTACTAAAATTTTGTATATCTTTTCTGTTAAAAGGAGAAAAGTTTTTTTTAATATTTTATTTATTTATTTAGAGAGTGTGTGCATGTGCAGGGGAGGGGAAGAGATAGAGGGAGAGAGAGAGCACCCTAAGCAGGCTGTGCACAACAGCATAGAGCCTGACGTGGGGCTCGAACCCACAAACCTTGAGATCATGACTTGAGCTGAAACCAAGAGTCGGACGCTTAACCAACTAAACCACCCAGGTGCCCCAGAAGAAGAAATGTTTTTAAAAAGTTAGGAATATTTATTCTTAGGATGACTTTGACAGAATACGAATTTTCACTGGCAGCAAATGGCTTCCTCTAGGACCACAGGATTTCAGTTGTAAGGGTGTTCACATTAACAGGTCTTGAATCGGACCCTGTGTATAATTTTTAAGCCATTTTTTAAGGCTTCATTCAGAAAAAGAGATTGGAGTAAAACAGCCAGGCCCTCAGATGATGGCTAAATATCCTCTCCTGTGTGACGGCCTTGGCTGGCTATGGTTTCCTTCTGGCTGGATGCCAGAGAGGGGGCTGCTTGAAGCCCCGGGCTTTGTTTCTGAGATCGGTTATTTGATGCAGGTGACGATCCTTATGGGTTGTTTGTCTTTTTTTAATTAGCGGAGCCAGGAGTGCGTTACTTAAGACATGGGATTCTTTGCAGGTGGGCTTCAGAACAAAGAGAAGAGGTTCTTTGTTCAGTCTGCGTCTCCCAGCTAACTGCTGCGATCTCGTACACAGCTGGTTTGGTTTGGGAGAGAATGTTTGCCCGAGAAACATGTTTCTGTGAGTTAGGTATTAATTTGTGAAGGGCCTCTTGTAATGTCAAATGTAACAGAAGTTTACATACGGCCAATTTTATAATTTCTAGTATAATAATTTGCTCTCATTATTGAGGAATCAAAGTTCGAACTGTTAAACAATGTCCACTGTCAGAAAATGGAGCATGTTAATGATCATGACTCTCCATAGTTATTCTGTAAAGTTAAGATTAGACCTCATCTCGGGGAGCCTGGGTGGCTCAGTCGGTTAAGCTTCCCACTTCGGCTCAGGTCATGATCTCACAGTTTGTGGGTTTGAGCCCTCTGTGATGACAGCACAGAGCCTGCTTCAGATCCTCTGTCTCCCTCTCTCTGCCCCTCCCCTTCTCGCTCTCTTTCTCTCAAAAAACGAAAAGAAAAAGATTAGATCTCATCTGGGGGCGCCTGGGTGCCTCAGTGAGTTAAGCCTCCAACTTCGGTTCAGGTCATGATCTTATGGCGTGTGAGTTCAAGCCCCATATTGGGCTCTCTTCTGTCAGTATGGAGCCTACTTCAGATCCTCTGTCTCCCTCTCACTGGCCCTCCCCTGCTTGCACACTCTCTCTCTCTCACTCTCTCTCTCTCTAGTAAATAAATAATTTTTTTTAAAAAGGTCAGATCTTATCTGATGGAAAATCCAAAAGAAACTGAAGCATATGTCTTCTGGTCTTAACTGCCATTGTTTCAATGAAGAGATCATAAGGCAATTAAAAATGTTTTCCAGTAATATGATAGAGCCATAATCCTTTCATTTGAGATGTGAGAAAGATTATCACCATTTGGTAGTGGGCTTGTGCAAACACACACGCAGATGGCATCAAAATAGCTATAAAGTCCAGAAGGGGAAGGATGACAAAGTGCAGAATGGCAGAAATAAAAAGAAGTTAAGAAGTCAAGGGAGAAACAAAAGCAAAACATCTACTTGATGTGTTTGTCCGGTAGGATGACTCGTCTCAGCCTGCCAGGGACTTTCCCGGTTTCAGCATTTGGTGGAAGTCACATCCGGGACACCCTGCTGTCCCAGGCCAGCTGGAGTGTGTGGTCAACCACTTATCAAGGCAAGAACTTGGCCTGATTTACCACTTTATCCCTAGAACTAGTTCAGTGCCTAGTATGTGTTGGATCCTCAAATCTACTGAATAAAGAAGTGTTAATTGCTGCCCTTTACAACTGTCGTGGTTGCATTGGAGTCGCCTCTCTACAGTGAGGGGTTCATAGAGATCACGAAGACTTTTTTAAGGAAGGTGAAAGAGAAGCACCCCCCCCCCCAGTCTTTAGGAATGTCTTATGCTGTAGAATTGAAGGATTGCGACCTAGTAACGGGGCAGTCAGAGGGGTGAGGAGACTTCTGTTCATTCCAACAAAGTCCAAGGGAAAAGACTCACAAGGACAGATTCATGTATGGCAAAGAAGTTGAAAAGCAACAGGTACTGAAGAAAAAAGCCTATTTGGTTTCTGCCTAGGTCATAGGCAACCTTTGAGAAAGCAGTCTGAGTTGATGACTGGAATATAAACCAGGGGGTCTGAGGGCAGGTGAGAAGGTGTGGGGACCAGTGAATGTTGAAATCACCAGCTCATATGATTTGCCACCAGACATGGGAGGAAGATACTTCTAGAGCAGAGATACGCAAATGGGGGCCCATTGGCAGAATCTGTCCGACTGCCACATCCATCTTGCAGGTTGAGTAGTCACAGCGGAGATTGGCTCACAAAACGTAAAGTATTGACTCTCTGGCCCCTAACAGAAGAAATTTGCTCACCCCAGAGGAAGTTTTGTTGTTACTGTTGTTGTTGTTTTGTTTTGTTTCTTGTTTGCTTTTCTCAGTAGAGGAGATCAAAGGCTATTTGTGGATGGCTTATGGGGCTGGAGAAGAAAGAGCATGTTAGGTATCTGTTGCTGTGTAGCAGATTACCCCAAACGTAATGATTTAAAACACAAAACATTCAGTATCTCAGTTTCTGTGGGTCAAGAATCTGGGAGTGCCTTCTGGGTGGTTCTGGCTCCAGGTTTCAGTCATGCCAGCCAGGGCTGCGGTCATGAAGGCTTGAGGTGGCTGTAGGCTGCTTCCAGGCTCACTCGCATCCCTGTTGACACGGAGGCCTTGGTTCCTTGTCTTGTCAGGTGGCTCCCTCCCTCCGCAGGGCTGCCTGCACGTCCGCACAACCTGGCGGCTGACCTTCCCCAACACATGGGATCCCAGAGGGCAAGAAAGAAGCCGGGTGCCTTTTATGACCTTTCCTTGGATGTCACATGTGATTTTTGCCATCTTCTTTTTGTTGCACAGACTTTTATGCATGATGGGATAGCACTGACAAGAGCCTGAACACCAGGAGGCAGGGGTCCTGGGGGGCCTTTGATGGGGGCTGTTTTCCACTGGGAGAGAAACAGGCGCTCAAGTGTTCCTTGAGGGGAAGATACAGAGTAAAGGGCACTTTGACTGACGAGGACATAGAAGCCTGTAGTGAACAGACGTACAGAGAAATTTTGAGCTAGCAAGGGGGAATCTCATTCAATAAAATAATTACCACCTTGGTGGGGGATCAATAGTCTCTCTGTTCACTTAGAGATAAGTTACCAAGATTCTGCTAAGACTGGAAGAAATCTTTGGGATGAGAAATGAGCTTGAGCAGAATAAAGTATCCTGGATAATCCGGTGGTGATTTCATTACTGGATTGTACATCCCCTGAAGGCGAGGCTTATCTTTTACATATAAATAAGTAAACTTTTAGATATTAAAAATATTTTTATATCCTTCATCGTCTCTAACGTAGGGCCTTATCTCTAGGTGCCTGATTATTGTTAGGCTTTCTTGCAGTGTTATTTTTTTCCTATTTATTTCCAAAAACCTGGCAAAAGTTGTCTTGTGATTCTTAGAATCAAGGCGCTGAATTTTCCTCCTATTCCCTCAGGAAAACCGTGAAACTTAAGTTTGTGGAGCATTCTGCTTAGACTGCCTTTTGCATTTGCTGAATTGCCCAGGCTTCCGCTTGGAAACTGTGGGAGGTGGCCAGGGGCCCAGACTGGGGAGACGAGGGGTCCCCGCTCCTTGTTGGTGACCCGATGCTGCAGCCTGTCTTGTCACACCTGGCAGCGTGGAGGCAGAATCCTGTGCAGGAGGCCTTCCAGAGTAGACTCAGACGTGCAGAAAATCTTACCAGAAATATGATTCTAGAGGTTCTGCCAGGAGCTCTGGCACTCAGGTCTGTGACGGGTCTCAGCTGGGTTCAGTGCAAGATTTTTTTTTTTTAAACAACATAAATCTGCTGTGGTTGGACAAAATATATACGAAGATGACTAGAACAGACAGATGTTTGCTCTATTTTTACATTTCTGTGGGAAGAAATGTCAAGAAGCTATTTCTCAACTGAAATCTCTTGGTGCAATTTTAGCGTTTTGTTTTTTATTCCCTCCTGTGAACAATTTTTAGAAACGATGCGCTTTATTATAGAATCCCCCAGTTCTCGGCAGCATGAATGGCTTTTGGGGTCAGTTAACTCTTCCCGACGTGGATTCCACATACTTCTTCAGCAGCTGCCTTTCACAGAGGGAGTATTACTTTGCTTAATGTGTCTTCTGATTCCCTGGTTTCAAATAACACTTTTGCTCTCATGGATTGATTTATTTTTTTTTTATCTCTCGCTAATTTTTTCTAGTCTTTTTGACGTATCAGAACCCATGAAGTGAGGTAGTACGGATACTTCAAAACTTCCATATTTCCTTTTTAAGATATTTATATGAAAAGAATTTTTAATGTTTCTGTGAAGGTGATACCTGTGCACAGAAGGGTTTGGAAACACAGAAGGGCCACCTTTCCGATTATTTTGGTGAAATGGTATATTGCCTCTGGTGGTAATGGCTAAGACCTACAAAGAGCTTACAACCCGCAGGTGCTCTGACAGACCCTGGGAGACTTGGCTGTGTCCTTCCACAGCAAGGTTGGGGACATTAGATGCCACCACCCTTTGCCTGTTCTTAAGATCTGAGCGAGGGAAAACCAGAGAGTATTCTGGAGAAACCCACTGGAATGGCCCACATGTTCAGTCACATTTGTGCATGGTGAACTCTACAGTAATTTTTGGGTCCAAAAAATCATAAGGTCACTTGCTAGCGAATGAGCACGCTAACCCCATGGCTTCCGCTCCAGGAGGCTCTGTACAACCTTATTCTTAGACCTGGTCATCAGGCAGGGCCTTGGCATTGCTCTTGGTGTGAGTCAGTTGGAGGTTATTATGAGAAGATGGTTTCCGTCAGAGTGATTATGTTTATTTCAGAAAAACACCTTATTTTATTTTCAGAACCTTTCAGGAGACACAGCAAAATCTGCTACCAGGAATCGCATCAACTTTCCATGAATACATTCTGCTCAATATTGTTAATTCCTATATTTCAATGTTGAAAAGGTACCATCTTATAGGAGGTTGGATATCAGTGTAGCACTCGTAATACTTAACTCAAAGGAACGTCGAAGGCAAGGCAAATTTTTACTTGGAGGGATTCCTGAAAGCAAGAGTAAACTATTTTTGGTACCGCTCGGTGCCATGTTCCCCGTTGCCCCCCTTCCCCAGCCTCTTCCCCAGAGCTGTGGATTTGGGTCACTAACCGAAACTTCTTTTTTTTAGGTGCCCACTGACGGCAATGCCGGCCTGCTTGCGGAGCCTCAGGTCGCCATGTTCTGTGGCAAACTGAACATGCACATGAACGTTCAGAATGGGAAGTGGGAGTCAGATCCGTCGGGGACCAAAACGTGCATCGGCACCAAGGAAGACATCTTGCAGTACTGCCAAGAAGTAAGTCCCTGCTGGTACCCAGTGCCTCTTGGATCACATGCAATGCAGTGTTTTTTTACTTTAACTTCTTAAGTATTTGTGTTTTATCTCTTGCAGTAAAAATCTTGGTTCCTAATGATTCACTATAGTATTTTTCTTTAAGTTTATTTATTTGTTTGAGAGGAAGAGACAGAGAGGGTAAGCGGGCGTGGGGCAGAGAGAGAGGGAGACAGGATCCCAAGCAGGCTCCATGCTGTCAGTGCAAAGCCCAACACGGGGCTCAAACACATGAACCCTGAGATCATGTCCTGAGTCAAAACCAAGAGTTGGGCGCTGAACTGACTGAGCCACCCAGGCGCCCCTCACTATACTGTTAACGTGTTTACTTGCTTTGCCATATACAATGTGTAAATAATTTTTAAGAAATTATGATGTCTTATTGCAACCATCAGTAAACCAACTGAGTAAAGTTTAAGGTATCTTGGCACTCCATTTATCTTTAGAATGTATCTCACTATGACTTTACAGTCAAGATAATGTTGGGTTTTTTAATTTATTTTTTTTTAAGTTTATTTATTTTTGAGAGTGAAAGAGAGAAAGCTTGTGGAAATGGCAGAGAGAAAGACAGAGAATCCCAAGCAGGCTCCACACTGTCAGTGCAGAGCCCAGTGTGGGGCTCAAATTCATGAACCATGAGATCACGACCTGAGCTGACGAAATTAAGGAGCCACCCAGGCGCCCCAAGATAATGTATTTAAAAATTACTAGAATTAATTTTGCCTATTTATGTTACCAATTTGGTATATTTTACTTCTGTTTATCTTCAATTTTAGTTTTTTTTTTCCTTACTAATTTTATTTTTTGGAAATGTAAAACATTCACATTGTTAAAACTTAGAAACTCTTAAAAAGTTTCACCCATCTTCTGTTGGTAAACATTTTCATTGTTCTGATTTATCCTTCTAGCAAAAGAGGGTATATGGTTTTCTTCTTTTTCTTATAAAAAAAGTGCTTTCAAGAAGCATTCAAAAATATCTTCAAGGGCACCTGGGTGGCTCAGTCGGTTAAGCGCCCAACTTCGGCTCAGGTCATGATCTCATGGTTCGTGGGTTCAAGCCCCGCGTCGGGCTCTGTGCTGACAGCTAGCTCAGAGCCTGGAGCCTGCTTCCAGTTCTGTTCTCCTTCTCTCTCTGATCCTTCCCTGCTTGCAATGTCTTTCTCTGTCTCTCAAAAATAAATTAAAAACATTTACAAAAATTAAAAAAAAGATCTTCATCCTTTTTGTAATTTTTCTGGTTCACTTTCTATTATTGTATAGGGTGTTCCTTCCCTATTAATTCAGTTTAAAGTAACTGGAGTCCAAGACATTTTAGCCCACGCTGCCAGACAATTACCTATTCTAGGCTATGTGGCTATTTGTGTTTTAAGAACATTTAAAGGAATTAGTCTTATGCCTCTTGGCAAAACTTCCTTATCCTTCATAGAAACCTGGCAACATTTTCTTTGTTGTATTCTTCCATATACCAGAAAATTTCCTTTAGTCTTTTTAGATCCAAAATGACTATTTAATGAAGTGTGTGTATGTGTGTGTGTTTTTTAAGTAATATTTATATTAAAATATGTGATTTTTTACATATATACGCACAATTTTTTTCTGGTAGCATTCTAAGGAAGGACAGTCTCTAAACATTAACTCTTGTGTTTCGAAAAGCAAAAATGCATCTGTATCATCGCAATACATTACATACCAGGTCATTTTTATCCTGAAGGAGTATGAACCATGCTGTAAAAAGATAATCCTTCTTATTAAGTAAAAATCACCAATATTTAAGACTATTATATTTCTTAGTAGAGGCATTTATTAAGAGGCGTCTGGGTGGCTCAGTTGGCTCAGGTCATGATTCCACAGTTCGTAAGTTCAAGCTCCATGTTGGGCTCTAAGCGGGCAGCTCAGAGCCTGCAGCCTGCTTTGGCTTCTGTCTCCTCTCTCTGGCCCTCCTCTGCTCTCTCTCTGTCTCTCAAAAATAAATAAATGTTAAAAAAAAAAAGTACAATTTTAAAAAAATTTAAAAAGAAGCATTTATTAAATAGGGATTGATAAGAAATTAACTTTTGCCCAGATATGACATTTCTAAAATACACATTTTGAAGAAATAATATTCACATTCTGTGCAAGAGTTCCTCTAGTACAGTTTTATAATAAGTTCTGAGTTCAGTAAGTTGGAACTCTGTGTGCATGCTTATAGATTTTTTTATATCATGTCACTTTTCTGGATATACATACAGATTATGCATTCTGAATGTTCAGTTAAGTTAAATATTTTTTAAAAGGCTGGATCTCAGACTCAGCTAATGATATAGACCACATCATAATTTTCTGTTGAATGGCTAATTGCACGTGTTATAGTTTGCATCTGAAGTTTTCCTCCGGTAGAGCCACTTCTGAGTAATCACATGCTTTTACATTTGTATGATGACCCTATAAAAATTACCTTTCATGACCCTGAGAACAACCCTTATGCCCACACCACTTAGAGATCCCACTAATGTCCAGCTTCACTTCCTGTCTTGTCTGTTGTTTGTTCTTGGGGTAAGCCACAGGGTAGTTCTTCTGGGTCCCCGACTTCTGGGGGTTCCAGAATGTTGGTGGCCATGGGGCAGGAGAGTAAGCTTCTTGGTTGGTTGGTGTTTGTCTTGCGTTTCTGGTATATTTGCCTGTCTCACCTCACTGCCCACTGAGGTCTTCAGAGATGATGTGCACAGGCCAGAGTCTTAAGATGTTTGGACAAACATTAGACCATAGAAGTACGGAAAGGCCAGAACATCAGACTTGTGAGCCTCTTAATGAATTGTTTTTTTTCATAACAGCAGGAAGTCATTGGAAGTATTTCTTTTTTTTTTTTTTTTGTAGAGAAAGGACTGTGGATTTGCATTTCAAAAAGTCATTCTCTTGCTTTTTCACTCTGACCCTATATCTAGATATCTAGATTCTGGGTTCCTTACTGGAGTCTATGCTTTCGGTAAGGTAACCACTAGCCACATGTGTGGCCTTTGAGCATTTGCGGTGTGGCTAGTCCAAGCTAATGTGTGCTGGAAGTGTAAGATAAATACTCTATTTTAAAGATTTACAGGAAAAAAGAATATAAAATGCTGCATTAGTAATTTAATATTCACTTCATATTGAAATATTTTGTATATACTGATTTAAACATGTATATGTTATTAGGTTGTAAAAAATTTTTTTATGTTTCTATTTATTTTTGAGAGAGAGATCATGAGTGGGAGAAGGGCAGAGGGAGAGAGAATTGGAGGGAGGCTCCAGGCTCTGAGCTGTCCGCACAGAGCCCAATGCGGGGCTCGAACTCACAAGCTGTGAGATCATGACCTGAGCTGAAGTCGGATGCTTAATGGACTGAGCCACCCAGACATCCCTAGATTGTAAATACTATGTTATTAAAATGAATTTCACCTGTTTGTTTTATTTTTTTAATGTGGCTACTATGGGATTTAAAATGACATAGTATATTTCCATTATATTTCCACTGAACTGTGTTGTCGTCCCCACTGCCCAAGGCCACAAATAACTCTGGGCTTTAAAGAGTCTCAGATCCCATCATCTATATGTGGGAGAGGGAAGCAGAAGTGAGGAGTCCCCCCCCCCCCCCCGAGACCTTCCACCACAACTTTACTGGTGATTGGGAATCAGGGAGGAAGGCTTGTTTTGGGGTCTTTTTAATGCATTTTTCATTAGACATATTTTATCACAGCAGGATTATATGGATATCTTTTGAGAATCCAATGGTTCTCTCCCTCTCTCAAACATGTATCTCTGGATGCTAAGGAGGCAGTGATGAGTAGAACACAGGACGTGTTCTTAAAGGGGGTTCTAGAGTGGGGCGCCTGGGGGGCTCAGTCTGTTAAGCATCCAACTTCGGCTCAGGTCATGAACTCACAGTATGTGAGCTCAAGCCACATGTCAGGCTCTGTGCTGACATCTTGGAGCCTGGAGCCTGCTTCAGATTCTGTGTCTTCCTCTCTCTCTCTGCCCCTCTGCATTTACTCTCTCTCTCTAAGATAAACATTTTTTAAATTTTTTAAAAGGGGGATTCTAGGGAGAGAGAAAGGCTTGTGGAATACTTTTAGTAATATAAAACCCGACAATGTTGATGATGCTAATACCAGCTAACTTTCACTGAACATTAACAAGGTGCTAAGCTACCTTGCTAAGTGCTTGCTCTCATTTTACCCTTATGGTGCTGCTGGGGAAGAATCTTGCTAAATTGCACCATTTAAGGAGAACAAGTGAAACAGTGCCATCCGTGGAGGAGGAGCAGTGGCCAGAGACCTCGGGCCAGAACTGGGAGTTCTCATGTGCCTCAAGTCAGGCCAGGTTTATATCTAAATGAAGGAAATGATTAATGCAAGGGTGATGGAGACCAGAAAGTTGAAGTATAATTTTTGACAGTGCAAAAGCTGGACTCTTGGGAAATGAACACACATCGAACGTTTTATTCAGTTTATTACTTAATGAGGTGACTTGGAAGATGCTAAAACTGCTTCAGATTGACTGGAAGAGATTTAAATTCCTGTGCAGCAGAGTTCATGTGCATGGGACCCATCTGATTGGCATCACGTGGGACAGGAAACATTTGCAGTGCTATCAGACGTCTACATTACCTGCGTTACAAAGCTGTAAAATACTCCAGTCAGTGGTAACGAGAGGATCAGAAGAACACACCCTGTACAATCAGATTGTTCCTTTCCCCTCTGCGCCCCGGGCTCTTGGAAACCATGCCTGCACGTCACTGTTGAGACACCCAGTGATCTCTCTCGCCCGTTTCTTTTATTTATTATTTTTTTAATGTTTATTTATCTTTGAGAGACAGACACAGAGCCAGTGGGGGAGGGGCAGAAAGAGAGGGAAACACAAAATCCAAATCCAGCTCCAGGCTCTGAACTGTCAACCCACAAATCCCTGAGATCATGTCCTGAGCAGAAGTAGGACACTTAACTGACTGAGCCACCCAAACGCCCCATCTCTTGCCTGTTTCTAAGTCACGGGCATTGTTTTGTAATAAAACAGTCTTATAATTTGGCATTTAAGTCATGGTTGATCTTTATGATAGCAATTTCAGTGGAAGAGCATGGGACAGGTCAACTTGCAAGAAGTTACCGAAAGAATAATGCGAATGGATGATGAGGACCTCTGTGAACTCTTTGAGGAAAGACCTAGAGGCAGAGAGCTTAAGGGCAATTCAAGGAAAAGAGAAAGACTTTGTTTTTTGTTGTGTCTTTGTTTTTTTTCTTAAAGGAATTAACTTAAGCCAAGGGAAGCATAAACTACACTTAGGGGGAGGGTAGACGGCCATTAAAAGAGAACTAGGCTCAGGTATCTACAAGAACTAAGTAGGAACGAGATCCAGGGGATAACCCGGAGCCTTAGAAGGAAGAAAAGATGGGAAAATTGTAAGGGTGGGTTAATTAGGCAGTTTCTGTTGCTAGATGACAGAACCCACTAAACATTTTGCACTTGGGGAATATTTTCTGCCACAGATGGGAAGGATTTTAGGGTGTGATTAGCTTACAGAATTTTTTTTGAAAAGGCATCTAAAAATTGGGTCCATAGATATTGGCACCGAGATTCAGTGCTGCCTGGAATTTCTCTATTGGGGTCTCTCTTGTTTCCTGCTTATCCTTTCTCTGTGTGTTCACTTCATTTTCTCCCACTAAATAGGCTTCCTCTAGGAGGCCAGGGAAGATGGCAGCCAGCAGCCTGGGGACTGTGTTGTCTTCGCTTGGTTTCCCAGCTTGGTTCTGCCACTGTGCATTATTCCAAGGAGGGATTCTGGTAGGACTAAAAAAAGCAGGGCCTTCCCTTGTATCAGGTACTGCACCCACAAGCACTCAGTGCTGGGACTGGCCCGCCTTGGCCATGAGGGCATGTGGCCTATTGGACAGGCCAGCCAGAGATGCATGGTATGGGGAGAGGGGCTTCCAGAAAAGGGATGAAGAGCGAGTGGCATGGGGCTGAAACAGAATCATGACCATAGCCCAACACAGTGGGCTTAGAAACATTCAGTGCATCAGACAAGTTCCAGGCTGGAGAGTAGGTAGCTGAGAATTCATAGTGTGTCGTGACTTTAACCGGCTTTTAAGAAACGGTAGAGGGATAGAAAGATGATCACTCAGAAATGTTAAACAAATGTTTGACGTTTTCTTATTGAGCGGTGCATCCTGAACTGTCTGGAACATCCCTTATTGATGTTTTACAGTCTCCCTGCCACTCCCCACTTTGTAGGTATTCCGAAATTTTTCTCTTGTAATTAGAAATAATGAATGATTCTCTTTTGTAGGATTGAATTTTTGTGTCTTATTGGAAAATACTTCTTATCCTTTATTCCTTTTTTTGAAGCCATGCTTTTGTTTTAGGCAGTACTGAAATAGGAACGCCAAGGAAAATAATCACAATTTTTCTGTCTCCTCACAGGGTCCGTAAGTTACAATAATTTATTATTTTCAAAGTTGTAAGGTTATAGTCTGTTTCGTTGCCATCAAAACCAGTGGCAGCTGCTGTCTTTAACTGGGGTCATTGTTCACAACCAATCCTTCCACCAAAGCACTCTCTTCCTGTATTTATTCTTTTTTTTCTTCTTCTTCTTCTTTTTTTTTTTTTTTTGTCTGTGTGCATGACCATTCTCTTAGTTATTTTAAGTTCTTATTGAACAATGGCTTCATTTAGCGTTCCAGGTTGACGGGCACATTTGTTCAGCGTCATGAAGATATTTATCCACTGTATTCTGGCATCAATCATTGCACAAATACTTTTTAAAAAAAAAAATAAGCCAAAACCATTACTATTAGTTGCCATTTATGGTGCCCCTCATTTACAGATTATTTTTTCTCCTGAGAGCGATGCATAATTTTTTTTGTGTGTTCTCAGTCCCTCTTGTGACCCAAACACAGATGTTTTAGAGGCAGCTGGCTGAGTCAGAGAAACAGCTGTTTGCAGTCTGCGGTTCGAGGACAAGACAAACGGACTGAACTCATGACCGTGACCTCATTTTGACCTTTGGCTAACCAATTTAACTCCCTTGTTAAATTTATTCTTGCGAAGCGTTGCCAGTAGAGCTGCATGCTGTAAGTGGTGATGCTTCGTGTAATACGACATGTCAAATGGTATCGTTTCGATGGTGAATAATCTAGTCCATGTCCTTCATCGTCTCGTGGTCCTCTCCGTTTGTGTTCCCCGCTCTTGGTTGTTTTGTTATCAGTATTGTCATCTTTGCCTCCTGACTTCTTCTGCCCTGTCCTTGGTCAAGAGCAAGATTAGGGACATAAAGTAAAAATTGAGTCTTTTTCTTTGTACCTGGTTAAAAGCCCTTAGAAAACTTGATTGGGAAGATAGTTTGAAACTTGGGGTTTAAACTGAGTACTTGTTTAATCTGTAGTTTATCCTGAATCATCAGTTCTTGTTTGCCTGTTTTCTCTAATCATAATAGTTATACTTCATATACTTATTTGCATTTCTTCACTTCTTTTTGTTTGTTTTATTAACACAGTCAGTTTGAGGGTCATCAAATATGTATTGAGGACTGCAATGGACTGAATGTTTGTGTCCTCCCCTCCCCCAATTTCATATGTTGAAGCCCTTAACATCAAAGGTGGTGCCTTTGGGAGCTAATTAGGGTTAGATGAGGTAGTGAGGGTGGGGCCTCATGATTCCAGGCCTCACGATGGGACCAGCATCTGTATGCAGAGACACCAGAGGGTGGTACCACCATGTGCACAAGGTCCGGTCGATTACTATGGCCTTCCTTGCCGTTGTCTGGCTGGCAGCACCATGTGGGGAATTGCCCTGTTAACCCACAGAATAGTGAGAAGTTCTAAATTATTATGTGGTAGCTGGCTAGCCTCCAGAATGGCTTCCGTGGAACTTGCATTCACACCATGTGTCATCTTTTCCTACACTCTGCAAGGCTGACACATGTAACCAGTAGGATACACAGAAATGATGTGGCGTGTGACTTTTGAGGCTAGGTCATGAAGACATGTGACCTCTACCTTGCACACATGCTACGGTAAAGCCAGCTGCCATATTGTGAGGATGTGACTTGGGTGCAAGTGGTATCTAATTGTAAACATGGGATGGGGTGAGCTTAGGGTCCTCCAACTCCACCATCTTCCCAACATCCCTCGCAGCACCGTGGAGATGTACGTGTGGCGAAGAACGAAAGGCCCCTGCCTACAGCCAGCACTAGCTTGTCAGGCATGAAAATGAACCTCCTGTAGCCAAGTGAAGCCTTCGTGTAACCATGGCCGACATTTTGACAGGGCCCTTGTAGGAGTCTGTATCACTCCCAGATTCCAGACCCACGGAAACGGTGTGAACTAAGAAACGCTTGTTGTTAGAAGCTACCGAGTTTTGGGCTAGTAATCACTGACCACAACAGACACTTGCTCAATTATTATTTTCCTCTGTGGTCCTGTGGTTGAAAGCAATCCCTTTCCTCTGTTCTCTACTAGACGCAGAAAGTGCTGCCATCGCGGAAACAGCTCGAAAATAACTGTATGAATTATTCATCATTTAACAGCCCAAAGTGGCCACTTGCCTTAATGAACTGTTGCATTACCCCAACCGTTAGATTGTTCTAAGGAACTAGGAGTCTTATAAATAGAGCAGAAATAGGATAATATTCCCCTTGAAACACATAGTAAAATCTAGCAACGAAAATTGCAATTTTTAGATTTTATTGTCATTTTTTTTCTTTTGAATGAAATGAGATTTAAAAACAACATTGTTTTTACTTAAACCAAAGGCTTTGGGACAGGAGAGTAAAAAATTGGAACTGTGATAAAGAATCTTGTTCTTTCCCAAATTTAATCCAGGCAAATTCAGCCAATATTTATGGGGTTCTATTCAGAGCAGGATTTTGTGTCACGTGCTGCGAGAGGCGAGACACCACGCTTGGCTCCGTAAGTAGCTTATAAATATACAATTGGATAAATTGAGAATTCAGAAAATTGAAAAGTAGAGGGTTTTGGTTCTAAATCTGGGGATTTCAGGTCTAATTCTGGAAATAAGAGCTGTGGGATTGTTTCTCCGCCTGAGTGTTCTTTGGTCAAGATGCTTTTAGAAAACTTAGCCTGTATCCAAGGGTGAGTTGGCTTAGGAAGAGAAGGGGATTCAGATCTTCAAGATGTCAGCGTGGAAGGGGAACGTGAAGGATCATCGTGGTGTGTATAAGCGATGCGAGAAAGGAGCCTCTAGGGGTCAAGTGCCAGACAAGGGGAACATGGGCTTCACGGGACAGACTTTCAAATCCAGCCTTTGCTCTCTCGTCACTTGAGCAATCCAGGAAGGCTGCCTAACCAGTCTCAGAGCGTGTCATCTCTGTGATAGGAGCACGCGGGTGTGTGCTGTACAACTTACATGCCATCGCTTAAGTGAGAAATGACGCAAGCCCCACCACTGTCGCTCCTTTTTAAAGGAGAGGCATGAAAACATAGGCCCGGCCGTCCTCCGGCTCCCTCCCAGGCAGAGCCCCTTTTGTAAGACAGGCCTGAGAGCAGGTGTTGACTCCTCTCGGAGCAGGTCTCCGGAGGGAGGGAGTCTGGAACAGGTTCAGGCTCACGCAGGGCCAAGGGTTCCCGGCTGGGAAGTCACACGGGTGAATATGGTCGCGCTTGTCATCTCTCCGGTTCCATTACGGGTTATCCTCTCTCGTTCCTAAGTGTTGACCGCAGCTAACGACACGTGTTCCCTGTTCTGTTTTGTTTTGTTTTTTTAAATTTTCTTTCTCTAAATGAACAGTTGTTTTGTCTACAAATTAAAAGGATCGCCGAACAAAACATACCAGGGCCTGAACAAAACAAAATCTGCCTGTTTGTTAAGTTGAACAAAACCATTTCCTTTGCCCGGCTTCCTACTGGAAGATGCATCAGCAAACATGGGATTCCCAGACGAGAATCCTTCTTCACCCATGATTCTGCAAGAACGCGGAATTACAGTTAAGTTAAATAAACAAACCTGGCACGTGATTCTTGTAATCTGACCAGTTTTGAGGGCAGGCTGCATACACAGTGAAGTGGTGAAGCGGGGGCACGTTTCTGGCCATTATTACTCTTTTGCTGTGTGTGTCATCCAACGCCGTGGACTTAAAGTGGATCCACAATTAAAGCACATATGCACTTTGGTTCCAGTATTTGAAAGTTCCAAAAATTCATGTGAGGTCAGACAGTTTTCTAATAGAGGCATCAGCTGTCCGTCTGTGAGAACGGATACGTTTTATGCATTAATGGTTTGTATACTTGTAAGGATTGTTTGCACGAACCATAGGGTTTAGGGCTAAATAAAAGAGATGCTACCAAGTTAGGATTTTTGTTTTTACACATTTCATATTTAATCAAATTAATGTTTAATTTAATTTTTGTCCTTGTTCTCACCAAGCAATTTCTTTTTTATTTTCTTTCTTTAAAAAAATTTTTTTTTGAAATGTTTTTATTATTGAGAGACAGAGAGAGACAAAGCATGAGCATTGGAGGGGCAGAGAGAGAGGGAGATACAGAATCTGAAGGAGACTCCAGGCTCTGAGCTGTCAGCACAGAGCCCAATACGGGGCTCGAACCCACAAACCGTGAGATCATGACCTGAGCTGAAGTCAGATGCTTAACCGACTGAGCCACCCAGGCACCCCTCACCTAGCAATTTCTTAAATAGGTGATTATTACACATTTGCAGTCATACCATCTACTGATAAAGTACTACAATACTATATTATGTAAGGTTATATATATACTTTTATGTACGTGGTAATGCTGTGGACTTGTATATTTCACATTTAATTCATTGATTTACTGGAAGTCTTCTCCTATAATATGTTTTTTTCTCTTTTTGGAGGTATAATTGGCAAATAATACTGTACAGGTTGGGTATTTTAAAAAATAGCCGTAAACCAACAGAGGGTGAGAATCTAGGTTGTATGCGTGCATATCTGATTAAGTTCTCACATTCGTCTGTTTATCTTAGTGATTGTCCCTGCCTCACGGCCCCGCCCCGCTTGTTCCTGCACTCAGCACTTGTGGTGTAAGACTCGGTCCTTACACATCGGACAGAGTTCTTTGACAGTATTTTCCAACTCTGAATATGAGTGTATGTATTAACAATATATGTATATACAGTGTTGAAAACAGACTTGGGCCAAATTACTGGAAAATGGGCTGGTGTCCTACAGCATTTTATGTCCTTTGCTTTTGCATAAGGTCGTTGTTGTGAAAACCTACAACCGCTCACACAACCCATTATTGCAGTAATGTGTCATCATCTGTGTGCTGCCCCCTTGGCACTTCGTTATGTCATAAGCAGAGACCGTTTTCAGTTTCCAGTTCTTTCTCAATTAAGTTAGATACTGTGTTCCCAAAATCCCTAGCATTATTAAAAGCATTTATGTTGAAAGCAGTTAGATATGCCTTTTCTTTATATTTCAGAAGATTTTAAAGGACTAAGTAAGTCATTTTAATCCAGAAACAGAGATGTATTGTCTGGGACGTACTTTGCTTTGGTTTACACACTGACGTGTAGAACTTATTTAAAACTTGTAACTAATGCACTCAGAGTGCTCAGACACGGCACTGGCTTCGGAAGCTGGTGACTAGCTCTGTCAGTTTGATCTGTGAAACGGGGCAGTTGCTGACTGACGATGGATGACATGCCCTGGCTGCGCGTGAAACATTGCAGGGACTCTGGCACACAGGAAATCAGTAGCGTGTTTCCCTCAGTCTCCTCTTGGATACGTTCTTTGAAAAAGAGCGAGGTATGTACCAGCTTTGAGACGAAACTATCTCACGATGACCTCTATACCGCTTTGCTATGGAGTTTCCGATTGTTTCGTGTGTGTGCATGCCCGCTGCATTCATGCATTTGCAGTTTAGATCTTTGTTTTTATATTTGTTTTTCCACTTGTAGATTTCGAAATCAGACTCTGTTTCCACCGGATTACTGTTGTTGTTTTCTTACTTTTATTTCAAAATTTCAAGCACCTGTAAAAGTAGAAAAAATGGTATAGTGGATGCCCCAGGTACCTACACGCAATTTCAGTAAAGATAGAATATAGTCCCTCTGGTGTCTGGATGAGTCTGGAAGGCACGTGCTCTGGTTTGCCTCTTTCAAGGTCTGCATTGTTTTTGGGCAGCCTCTCGTGCAGATGTGTAGCTGGCCTCCTTGGCAGAGCCGTGAATCGATTTAGGACAAACCAAAGCATCCTATTATTTGTTGACTTCATACTTCTATGTTTAAACCATAATCTTACTAACTAACGTTATGTAATTTCTAGCACTTTTTTTTTTCCAAAAAGAAATATCTTTGAGGATTTGGTTATAAATTTATTTCAAAAGTTCACAGGCTAGAAAGAACAGTAAGCCATTTATTTTCAGAATTTGTAGCAGTTCCTTTTATTATGACCATCAATTCTGCTTTCAGCTTTTTCTTAGCTGCATTCGATTTTGTGGTCTTGAATATCCTTGATCATTTGGAATTTAGCTGTCTTGTCAGTAGGACTCCTGGCATTAATCACTTGTCCCGGGGGCCTGTTTGCAAAAGGGACTTGGTGAGTTCCCCTCTGCTTTAAATGTTGGAAATAGAAGAAAGTTCTGCATGGCTCTGGTCACATATGTCAGGTATATAAATATAAAATATATAAATAAGATACATATGTAAATGATATAAATATAATAATTAATATTGTATATGTTTATATATTATAATAAAGATATATGAAGTATTTTTCTATAGTGTATATGTAACAACATGTTCTCGGCTTTCTTAAATATCATCAATGTTGGGCATTGACTTTCGAATGTCCCCTCTATAAAGAGAGCTTTCCTACTATTCTTGCTTTCTAATCTTATACTTTAATCAACATTAAAAAATATATCATCAATGTCTCTTCTTGCTTTGTGTACTTAACAACTTAAAAGCTATCTATTGATTAATATATTAATCATATCAACATTGATCAACATTGATTTGATTAATATGTTTCCAGTTTCGATGGAAAATGAGAGGCTTTAGATTTTTAAATTATACAATGAGAATGTTCTGATGGTGAGCAGGTCTTAGGTATTTTTCTGTGGTGAGGAAAACCACTCAGGCTACCCAATCACCTTCTAATGTGGATCTAAGATTGTTTTTACCCTTCTCTCCTGGCTGTTGATTTTTTGAATCACTTCAACTCTCTTTTTTCATTGAACTTTTTTTAATGTTTATTTATTTTTGAGAGAGACAGAGACAGACAGAGTTCAGGCCGGGGAAGGGCAGAGAGAGAGGGAGACACAGAATCTGAAGGAGACTTCAGGCTCTGAGCTGTCAGCAAAGAGCCTAATGCGGGGCTTGAAGCCACAAACCGCGAGATCATGACCTGAGCCAAAGTCAGATGCTTAACCAACTGAGCCACCCAGGCGCCCCTCAACTCTTTAAAAAAAAAAAAATTAATTTATATACTGATAACATTTGCTTTCAAAGATAAAACCTGTACTTGTGGCCTGGAGAATAGGCTGCTTTTCAGGTTCCTGTACCCGAAGTGAGTCTAAGTTAGAGCCTGACTTTTAATTCTTCCTGTGCATCTTCTTTAGCTGTGTATTTATTAACATTAATCTTCTGCCTCCTATCTGAGGCTATTATTTATATAAATTGTCACATCATACTTGGAAGGACAATATTGGAAGGCACGAAGATGCTTATTTTTCTCAAATGCTCATAGTCCAACTGTAATAGTATATACTACAGAGATTATTTTATTTAAGAGATACATTGATAATACCTGATGGGAATTTCACATATCCTGAATTTCCCTATAATTTGTGGATTTTGAACTTAAGCAGGATAAATATATATAATAGATAAAGGAAATACCCATTAACTATCTGTCAGGCCCTTGCTCTGCTGTCCCAGTGTTGGCCACTGTTAAGGGAACACAAAGATGATTCACGTTGTCCCTGCCTTCGTGGAATGTGTATTCTAATAGGGCAGAAAGGCACCTAACTGTGCAGAAGGTAGAAAGTGGTAAGCGATCCGATAAAAACAGATAAAATGCTCTGATTCAGAGATTGAAGGGATCAGGGAAGGTTTTGTTTGTTTGGTTTTTGTGAACCAGCATTTGAGCTGGACCTGTTTCTTGGATTTGTTCATTGGAAGGAAAATAAAGCCACCAGAGTAGCTTATGTTTTAAAAAAGTGGGGGGCTTGTAGAAGAGGCCACTGGAGTTAGAGGTATGCCAGGCGTCCCTGGAGCTGCGGGTAATTGGGCGCCCCTGTCTGCCCCTCTGTCTCGTCCGTCTGTCCCCATCTCCCGTGCCTGCCTCTCTCAGCTCTCTTGCTGCGTACATACCTCCCGCTTGGTCCCCCAGGCCACTGCTGCCACCAGATGCCTTCCTCTCCTTCACCTGCAGGGTTGACATGTGCCCCGTCGCTAACGATGACGGATCTGGCCTGCCTGCTAGCCAGCTGTGCTCCCCTCTCCAGCTAGAGCCCGTATGTGTGAATTCAGAGCTCTGGAGGAAGAGGATGCAATTTATAGTTTGCTTTCCTTGGATTCTAATTAACTACAGGGACACGGGGCCATTAATGAGGACTCTTTCCAAAGGCGGAGGCTGGAGCAGCACAGAGAGTGGGAGGGGGCGGGCAGCCCCCCATAGCCTTAAACTAAAGGTAATGAACATGGAGAAAACTAGGGAGGCTAAGGGGCGCCAAATCAAGTTTCCTGCCCTTCAGGAAAGTGCATTTTCCCTGGGAAGGCGGATCCATATGTACTTAACACAAAGCAGAAGCGCACTGTGATAAATACCATAAAGCATTCCTGAAGTGGCAGAGAGGGATTAACATTGCATTACACTGTGAGGGGGAGTGTGTTGACGCAGGGGCACTCTAATTGACTTGGGCATCTGCAGTGCGGCGGTAGGGTCTTCAGTGGGAGTGTGTGCAGCACGCTGTATGTATACAGCCACTGCTCTGGGTCGCTGTCATTTCTCAAGTAACTGACACAGGTCTAGATTTGCTTCTTATATAAGAATTTGTTGATGTAGCTCTGGTCACTTAAATTTCTTTATTAATCAAGAAAATGATTTCTCCTCTTTGGGGTTCGCACAGGAAGCATTTTAGAAAAGGGGGCCAGGGCACCTGCTTAGTCGATTGAGCATCGGACTCTGGGTTTCCGCTCAGGTCATAATCCCGGGGTCATGGGATCAAGCACCACATCGAGCTCCACACTGACCAGGGAGCCTGCTTAAGAATCATTCTGTCTCAAATTTAATAAAAGAAAAAAGCTTTTTTAAAGAAAAGAAGGGGGCTATATAAGACGGTCATTTGCTAATCCTGCACATTAGCACATTAGTGATGCTTGTTGTGTTAGTGGCCCATGGGTTGCATGTGTTGGAAACTTGGAGAGGAACTCAGATATCTTTATTTCTTTTATGTTAAGGATTGAGACGCCTCAAAGAAATATAAAACATTGAACTGATGCTTATAATGATGGTGAAAAGTCAGGGACTTGACTAACCGCAAATACATTTGTGTGTCTAATTATTTTAAATTTTATTCTTGGCTAAACCTGTGAGCTACGCTATTTTTTTTTCAATATCAAATGCTCATCTCATAACATGAAAATGGTTGTCTCTGGTCACCTGCTGGAGCTGCTTAATAAAAACTAGGTGTGTCGTAGTTGAATTTTTAGTCAGAATCTTTTTTTTTTTATGGTGTTGTTATTGTTTTCTGAGTGGGGGCTTGTGTGGCGTGTGGTAATTGCCTGGCCCTCCTAGAACTTTCTGTGTACCTCTAGAGAAATTTTGTTACTTGTCTTGTTGGTGTTTCTCCTGCTTTTAAAATAAGCGTCCTATTTTTGGGACGCTGGGGCAGCTCTGACTCTTGATATCAGCTCAAGTTATGATCTTGTAGTTGTGAATTCAAGTCCTGCATTGGGCTCTGCGATGAGCATGGAGCCTGGTTGGGATTTTCTCTCTCCCTCTCTCTCTGCCCCTCCCTCCATGCTCTCTCTCTCAAAATAAAAAACATTTTTAAAAACAAAATAAACCTCCCAATTTCAGAACAGCAAATTTTTATTATGTTTGACAGATCCAAATTCGTAACTCCTTGTCTCTGAAAAATAGGCAATTCAGGCTGAAGTTACTTCTTCAACCTGCGTGTGGGATTGATGCACTTCCAGGTCTCCAACCTCCTCATCCACCTGCCCGGTAACAAGTTCATTGTCAGCTCTGGAGAGAGAGGCTGAAGCATAGGCAGTAACACGTATGCCCTAGATTGCATGGTCAGAACTGGAAGTAAATTCTGTGTTGGGCTAATCACTTTCTGAAGCTCCAGTGATCTTGGGGAGAAGCCTTGTCTTCATTGATTTTGTTTTGTCAGAATGCAAGTCCGTCTGTGAGACAGTTACCACCTGAGTAAGTCACTACTCTGTTGTCCAAAGACTGCGTTGTACACTGGAGACGGAAGGCGGCATGACTGAGAGAGCCTTCCTTTCCTGCGCATCAGTGCGCACCCTGCGAATGTTGTTGTTGTTGTTGTTTGTTTTGTTTTGCTTTGCCTTGGAATTAAAAAGAAACCACTTACCTGTGCCTGCCACAGGGTTTATAGAAAACCGAAAGCTCTGGAGAAAATTCTCAGCAGGGTAGTATTTCTGTGAAGTGACGGCCAGCACCCCGTCAGAAAAATGTAGTAACTCACACTTTAAGGCACATAAAATCATGTCCCTCAGGGCAAGCTCTCTAGCGTTACAGTTTATGACTCATGAGTGCTGTACTTTTGTGACCTAATAAACGGGGAAGAGTGGTGGGAGAATTATATTCCTGTACAGAGAGCCAGTTCACCTTTCATTGTATGGAAGAAAGCCGTGGGGATATTAAATTTTTAGTGGCATTTTCAGGTTGAGCATCATCTGTGACTGAAATGCATGCATCGAGGTGTTAAGTTACTTAAGAGCAAAATAAAATAAAGGGAAGGTAGCTGTTTCCATTTGGAGCTGCATTACTGGCAATGTTTTTGAAAAGTAACTTTCTCGGTACCCAGCCCAGGATTCGGATTTAGATACCCTTTCTTGTGTTTGCTGTCACAGCACATGCCGCTACCGCTGAATCTATCCCACACTACACTGATCAGGGCCTTATTGTTTTTTTTTGTTTTTTTTTTGCTTATTTATTTTTGAGAGAGAGAGAGACATGAGTGAGAGCTGGGGAGGGGAAGAGAGAGAAAGGGAAACAATCCAAAGCAGGCTCCAGGCTCTGAGCTGTCAACACAGGGCTTGAACCCACAAACCATGAGATCATGACCTGAGTTGAAGTCATATGCTTAACCGACTGAGCCACCCAGGCTCCCCTTTTTAATTGTTTGAAAAATAGATTTGATACTTCAGAGCAGTTTTAGGTTCACAGCAAAATTGAGAAGGTGGCACAGGGACTTCTTCTGTGTCCCTGTCCCCCGTCCTCTGCCGGTCTCCCCCATCATCCAACCTCCACCAGCGGTACATTTGTTCCAGTTGATGAATTTGCACTGACGTCAGAATCACCCAGAGCCGAGTTTACACTAGGGTTAGCTCGTGGTCTTGTGGATTCTGTAGGTGTGGACAAATGTATAATGAGCCATACTCACTGTTACAGCATCATATGGAATAATTTTCCGGCCCTGAAAATCCTCCGTGTTTCTCCTATTCATCCTTCCCTTTCTCTGACTCCCGGTAACCACTAATCTTTTTACTGTCTCCATGGTTATGCCTTTTTCCAGAATGTCACATAGTTGGAATCCTACAGGATGGAACATTTTCAGATTGGCTTCTTTCCCTTAGTAATATGCACCAAGGTTCCTCCCGGTCTTGTCATGGCTTGGTTCTTTTTGACGCTGAAGAACACATTGTCTGTGTCTTTTTATCTGTTCTTGTTCCTTTATTATTTATTTAAATGATTTATCTCAGGGCTGGGACTACGGTGCAGTGAGTGAGGCACTCAGGAATCAAATATTTTAATGCAGTATTTTAAAAATCACAAGTAATGCCAGAAGCCCACAGTGAATAAAATATCACGTTTAAATGAAGATAGGATCGTGGCAAGTCCTTTCTGAATGTCACTGACAGAGAAGCAAAATCCTCCATACGCATAGTCAACACTGCAGATGTTATTTTCCTGCTTGGAAATCTGATTCCCCCCCACAAGCACTGCGCTCCCCGGAGGCTTCTCAGGTAGAAGTTCTCTCACAGCCCTCCTAGCACTGTGCCGGGGGTGGGGGGGTGGCTTCCTTCCTCTCCTTCCTCCTCATTTTCACTTCTGATCCATGTTTTCCCTCTACCCCTCAGCCGTCCCCTGCCCCACCTCTGAGGTACATGCATGTGATCACCCTTCTGTTCTGTTAGTCCTCTGATACCTCAGTAACCTTCTCCCCAGTCTTCGAAGGGTTAGCTCCTGGCTTGCTGTCACCCAAACAACATCAACCTCGGTGGCCCTTCCAGGATTCCAGGGTCCCAGTTCCTTGATTTTTCCTTCTACCAGTGATCTTGTCATCCTCATTCGTCATCAGCCATTCCCTCCCATGGATGGTCGTATTCTACTCTTTGAAACTACCCATCATGTCCCTCCTCCAAAATCTTAATTCACCACTCTGACGTTGCAAGTACCACTTCAAACCACCGCACTTGGCTTGGGTACCTTCGTGCCAAAATTGTGTAGCCCACACTGGGACTCACGGAGACTGCAGTGCCTCGAACCAGGCACTGTAGCAGGAATCTTGCACTGAGAGCCGTGCCACCGAGGCTTTCTTTCCAGGAAGCAACTTCATTCATACCGGCACAGCTCAGTTGGGTTCGTACCTGAAGAACTGAGCCCCGAACGCCACGTGGCGTAGGTTTTTATATATTTCCTACTTCTTTGTCTCCCATGTATGGTGACCCACAAACATGTAGTCTGATTAAGTTGTCCCTGTCACAGGGTCGTGAGGGATGTTGTCTCGCAAGTGGACAGCCAGGTTACCTTGAGGTTATGTTTTTCTTTCCTTGGGGAGGGAACCCACCTTCAGGTTCTCACTTTAGACTTTACTGCCCATCATCAGAATCATTCGTTTGCTGATGGCCTCGGTTGTCTTAGGCTTTTCTCTCTCTGTGGTCTTTACCTGGCACGTTAGCAGCCCTGGAAAAGTGCAAGGTCCGTGCAAGGGAAAGCCTATTTTAGAAATACACTTTTATGTTTATTTTTTTCTTTCAAGTCACTACTTATTATTATTAATAGAAGTGATCTGGTATTTCACATATATAGTTGACCGAGTGTTCATGTTTTATTCCAAGTGCTCAGTAGGCACCATGATTACTGAGATCAGTAATCAAAGCTAAGGGCCAGTCAGTTATCAAGCAAAGAGATTCCTGAAAGCAATTCTTTATCTAAATGACACACTTGATAACTGTTTGATAAATTATTTTTATATAAATTACTTTGAATAAAGAGAAAGATTTTTATATGGAAAGCTAGCTGTGCGCCATATACTATATGTAAAATGTTTGCTTAATTAACAAAATAGAGGAGGTGGTTTAAATTTAAGTAATGGTAATATTCCCAGGGCTATCTACTATAACACTAATATTTTTTAACAAACATTTTTTTAATGTTTATTTTTGAGAGAGAGCAAGCAAGCAAGGGAGGGGCAGAGAGAGAAGGGGACAGAGGACTCGAAGCAGGCCGTGCACTGACAGCAGCCAGCCCAACGCGGGGCTCAAACTCCAGAACTGTGAGATCATGAGCTGAGCCAAAGTCGGCCGCCACTCAACAGACTGAGCCACCCGGGCACCCCTCTACTGTAACATTTATTTAGGGCATTACAGAATATCATCCTCACACCAGTGTATTTTGCATTAACATTACCCTATGCTTATAAGAGGGTTCCCTTCTGTTTCTGCTTTATCTCCCCTGGGGAAAAAGAAAGTATCTTAAGCCTGAGTGAGTGCAGTAAGATAATACAAAAGCCACATCATCTGGTATTTTGAATGGAATGATTAGGTTGTTGTCACCTGCATTTTTTTCTTCACCATGAATGTTTTAAGCTGCATGAACGCTGGGAGACACCGGTGCCTCAGAACAGTAGTGGTGAATCGGGCCCGTGCACACACCAGCCTCTGCCTCTTCTTAACCGTTTGCCCTTTTTGTGTGCTCCCCCAGGTCTACCCTGAACTGCAGATCACGAATGTGGTGGAAGCCAACCAACCAGTGACCATCCAGAACTGGTGCAAGAGGGGCCACAAGCAATGCAAGACCCACGCCCGCATCGTGATTCCCTACCGCTGCTTAGGTGAGCTGGCCGGCCGTGTAACTGACGCGGAGCACTCTGGTCTTTGGGGATGAAAAAGAAGGATGTTGGGTTGTTGTTGTTGTTGTTGTTGTTGTTTTTATGTTTGTTTATTTTTGAGAGACAGAGAGCACACACACACACACAAAAGCAGGGAAGGGGCAAGGACAGAGAGGGAGGCATAGACTCCAAAGCAGGCTCCAGGCTCTGAGCTGTCAGCACAGAGATCAATGTGGGGCTCGAACCCACGAACCGTGAGATCTACCATGCTGTTTCTTTCTGCCACTCTGGATTGGACTACATCTTGGACTATAAAGATATCAGCACTGGAGCACTATTTCTGAGCTCTGCCTCAGAATGAATTTACTTAATGTGTTTATTCAACTGACAAATTCTTGGACCGCTTCCATAACTGCTGAATGAAAAGGCCTGGGGGTGGGGCCCAGGAATTTTCATTTTCCCAAATCCCATAAGTGATTCTCAGGCTCACTAAGACTGGGAGCACTGGGGCTGTGTGTGTTTTGTCGCCTGACTTCATAGAAGAGAGAATGACATGTGGTGCTCCCCCATTGTGCTAATTTCTTAAAAACCTCTTTCCTGAAACAACTTGATTACTCCTCCTGCCCATAGATGGGACAGTAGAATTGGGGAACTGTTTTATTCTTTTGCTTTTATCAAACTAGAGGAACCAGTTAGATCACTAAGGTTTAACTGGGTGCTTCTCTCTGAAACCTTAAATTTTACTTCCCTCTTTAATTTTTAAAACTGAGCTGTTTAATGTGATGTCCAACTTTCTTCCTCTGGAAACACTGTCACACTCCATATTTGATCTGACTTGGTTATTAGTGTCTTCTTAGTTGATATTTATATATAACCAGGCAAGGTGGAAATCCGCAGTCTTTTTGGTCTGATGGCCAACGTGGTGGTTTATGCATGCTTGTAAATAAGGACCTAGAGATCTCCACAGGGAGCCCGAGACCACGGACAAATACTGAGAAACACTCCGGTGACTTCTTGTAAAGACTAAATGGGATCTTTTTTCACAAAGTCCCAGCAGCAAACTCAGTAAGGATATGTGCAGAAGATTCTGGAGGTGTGTGTAATACTTCATCGAACGTGAATGTCATGAGAGCATATGTACTGGTGACCGTTCATGCTTGTGCGTAATTTGACACATTCACAGAAAACACTGGCTGTTAGAATGAAGTTTTCATCTGGTGCATTTGCTGCTCACAATCGACTTGATGAAGAGAGTGTGGAAAACCAGATTTTTACACACTTGATAATTCGAGAGTTCCCCCGTTCCTCCTTGTTCTTTATTTGTAAAGTACTTTACAAGGGCTCTAACCCTTTTCTGTCTGATTGGATAAGAACTGAAAATTTAATAAGATGAAGTTTAAATATAGAGGTCAGCTGTCTCCAGGAACTGTGTATTTCAAACCAATGTAGTTATTATGCCAAGAGATCCATTTGCTTTGGTGTAAGTTAGGAAGTAGATCATGAGCCAGTTAATTAGGTGGGCCAGATCTTGTTAATGATGTCTTTCTTTGGTTCTCACCCGTTCTGTGAAATGTCGCGGATATACTTTGTTGAGAACGGAAGCTCACCAGGACACCAGGAACGAGGTCATAGGACTTTGGATGAGCACTGGGGCTGATGACCCCTGATAGGTCACTCACAACTGCACCCGTTTCCAAAGCGAACGCGTATCACTGTGCTTGCGATCTTCCCACTTCATAACTACTTAGAAGTGTTGGAATTCACTAAACATGGAATCGACAGTAAGATTATAGTTCACCACCGTGGCGCCACTTACTTGTGGCAATTTGACCCCAAGTTTCCTGTGGGCCCAGATTGATTGTCTCCCCTCTCCTTACCCCTACTCTGTGCCCATCCCCTTGGCAAGAGGGAATTGAAACTCCCAAGGGAACAAAATACTGTAAAAAGGAAGAAACGATGTATGAAATGTCTTCAAATCTAAACGTGAAGTCAAAAGATTTCATGATATTGTGAGAAAGCCATGTAGGAAGGCTGATCCTAAGTGTTCTCACTTCGCACGCACAAATACTGAGAGTCCGCAAAGGAAGATGTCTTGCTGTACCTCACACAGGTGATTAGGACCAAAGCCCAAGACCTTTCAGGTCACACTCCAGTGTCCCTTACGGTATTAACAGAACATCGTGCTGGAGCCAATAACCACCTGATTTACAAAATCAAGTCATCAAGGAAAGGCTGTGAATTACAGCCAATAAATAAGTTTTTTAAAAGTCACCTGTTGTGATCATAAAGGAAATGATCGTGACTCTGACATGGGAAATCTTCCCTTGACAATGTTTTCCACTTTGTGGTAGGAATAGGCAACATCGTTATAAATTACTTGCTGCTTGAACAAATAGTTAGTGTTTAGCATTAATACAAGTGCCCCCCAAACGGCTATATCCAAACTTATCCTTTAGACAAGAGATGGTTTTACTGAAGGTAATTCTCAGAAAGGCGCTACCTAGAACATGAAGTACAGTCATCCCAAACATTAAGCGTATTAAAATGCGAAACAAAGCTTGAGAGAGAAATGACAGTTACACCTAGCATGCGCCCTTCCCGACCCTTCTATCAGACGCAGGATCGGTGTGGTACGGGGTGGTTTTTCTTCAACCCCCGTATCCGTCTTGGGCATACTTGCCGAGCGGTGTCTCGCATTCCTTGTGTGGATGATGAGAGTGTAGTAGGTGCGGTCGACGCTTTTCCTTCCATGGAGTGGGTGATGTCCCTCGAGGGTGAGCTGGCTTTCTCGTTTCACCCTTTGCTTCTGATTGTGCTTCTAGAACCAGAATGTAAGATCGCTCTTACTCATATGAACATTTTTTATTTAATTTTTTTCGATCTTTATTTCTTTTTGAGAGACAGAGAGAGTGTGAGTGGGGGAGGAGCAGAGTGAGAGAGGGAGGCACAGAATCTGAAGCAGGCTCCAGGCTCTGAGCTGTCAACACAGAGTCCAAAGCAGGGCTCAAACCCACAGACCATGAGATCATGACCTGAGCTGAAGTCTGATGCTCAATCGCCTGAGCCACACAGGCGCCCCCATATGAACATTTTAATCATTATCTCATGTGGAATTAAGCACATCATTACCATTACTCAAGGAGAGTATTTTCTTCGCAAAGCCTTCAACCCCTTTCTACTCAATGACTACTCTTCACAATGTAGTAGATCTGCCACTCAAAGCGGAGCTCCTCTGGACTTGGTTCTGTCCAGTAGCGAGCGGCAAGGTGCGTTGCGTAAGACAAATTCCTGTTGATCTCTGAGGGCAAAGTAGGGTTAATAGCACAATCCAAAGGAATTTATAAATTGCTACATTAAATCTCATTCTATTTAATTTTATATTCAAGACTCTCCAAACATACAAGTAGTAATGACCAGGAAACCATTCAGATAGGGTCAGACGAGAAAATGGAAGATATGTGCTTCATTGATTTTGAATTTTACTGCTTTAATAAAGTTTCTTTTTTTCTGTCTTTTTTTTTTTTAACGTCTGTTTATTTTTGAGAGAGACAGACAGAGCGTGAGCATGGGAAGGGCAGAGAGAGAAGGAGACACAGAACCCAAAGCAGGCTCCAGGCTCTGAGCTGTCAGCACAGAGCCCGATGCGGGGCTCTAACTCAGGCACTGTGAGATCACAACCTGAGCCAAAATCGGATGTTCAACTGACTGAGCCACCCAGGTGCCCCAATAAAGTTTTAAGACAGTCGTACCTTGTCTTTTGGTGGCTACTTTTGTGTGAATTACCTACAGCTATCTTAACCTTCTTTAGTGCAGAAAGTTTGTATTTGGATATTCTGACAGACACTGTATCAGAGTAGTTTTTTGGATTTGAGTCTGAAGAACTCCAGTTCCCTGGAGTCCCGTCATACGGCAGAACAATATCCAGGAATGTCACATGAGACTTCACCTAATTGTAAGAATGGGGCTGGGCACGAAAGAACGTTTTTATTGTAGGTTCTGGGATCTTGTAAATGCCCGGGCGTCCCAGGCAGTGATCCAGTGCGAGTCTGGACCCGCAGCTCTCACCGCGTTCACTGACCTCTGCGTTCTGTCGGGATAGCCGCTTTGGACATCCTGGAAGAGTGCGTGCCGGGTCGTGCCTGCGCACCGTGCGAGCGACGCTTGATGAGCCTGACTTTGACGCACCCGAGGGATATACATTCTTGACTATCCTGTGGGGGGGGGGGGTTATTTAATAATACTTAAGATTTATTTCATTTATATTATTTTTTAAGTTTATTTATGAATTTTGAGAAAGAGAGAGAACAAGCTGGGGCGGGGCGGAGAGAAGGAGAGACAGAATCTCAGGCCGGCTCTGTGCTGTCAGCACTGATGCTGGGCTCGAACTCACAAACCATGAGATCATGACCTGAGCCAAGATCAAGAGTCGGATGCTTAACTGACTGCACCACCCAGGTGCCCTGAATATCCTATGTTTTTATTTATTTATTTATTTATTTATTAAATGTTTAATTTTGAGAGAGAGTGATGGAGCAGGAGTGGGGGAGGAGCAGAGAAAGAGGGAAACACAGAATTCGAAGGAGGCTCCAGGCTCTGAGCTGTCAGCACAGAGCCCGATGCGGGGCTCGATCCCATGAACCGTGAGATCATGACCTGAGCCGAGATCAAGAGTCAGACGCTTAACTGACTGCACCACCCAGGTGCCCTGAATATCCTATGTTTTTAAAGATTGTGTCCATTCTGCTATCACGAGGAATGGCCAGAATCTCTGGACTTTCTTCATCAGGAAAGGCTAATCACTGTTCCTGAGTGTTCAATATGACATCGGACTCTTTTTTTATGGGGTCTTTCACATGAGACCTTTGAATAAAGTTAGTCATACTTCAAAACTGCTATACAGAGGTTGATTCACAGCTATATAAAAGAAAATGTGAAAGGAAAAGAAATCTTACCAGTGTTTATCTACAACCAATAGGATTACAGGTGATTTTGATTTTATTTGAGTCTTTCTGTTCATTTCTATAATAAGCAAGTAACTTTCATCTGAAAAATATATGAAATCAGTATATAAAATTTCATACCCATCAACAGGTAGTGATAGTTGAAAAAGAAGTCAAGGGGCGCCCTGGGTGCCTCAGTCGGTTAGGTGTCTGACTTCGGCTCAGGTCATGACCTGACCACTCGCAGTTCGTGAGTTCGAGCCCCGCGTTAGGCTCTGTGCTGACAGCTCAGAGCCTGGAGCCCGCTTTGGATTCCATGTCTCCCTCTCTCCCTGGCTCTCCACCACTCGCGCTCTGTCTGTGTCTCTCAAAAATAAATAAACATTAAAGAATTAAAAAAAGTCCAAAAGCTTGAAAGAGCACACAAATAATCGTTATCTACTGGCTGTTGTGCTTTATGAGCTTTTTATACAGTGGCACTAACTTCTTATGCAAAATTATATTTTAGTTTTTAAAACAGCATGCTGCCAAGTTAAGAGAAAATGTCTCCATTCTTTAGCCACGTATAAGCAACATTCATCACCACTAATTCTTCAGAATGTCCTGGATCTTGTTTTGTGTTTGTTTTCCCCCAGAATTTGTACGTGGGAGCCACATTTGTTTCAGGGAGGATGGTTACATTTTCCCTATAGATTCTGTCACGTGGGACAGGACAATTCATTAAGTAGAAGAAGCTGTAGAAATGATTTCCTTCCCGGGAGGTTATCTGGCCCTGCCTGCTGCCCGTTGGCCGTACTTATATTGGCTCCAGATTGATGTGCTTTCTAAAGTAGAAAAGATTGATTTTTTTTAAAAATCCAATTTTGAAAAGAAAAAAAATTAGTGGTCTTTGTTGCTTCCAATTCTAATTTAGTTTCATCATCTTGTTTAAATTATTGTACCTGCTGTTATGTCTTCTTTCTGGGACTTTAAAAAAATTTTTTTTTATGTCTTTATTTTATTTTTGAGAGAGAGAGGGGGACAGAGAGTAAGCTGGGGAGGGGCAGAGAGGGAGACACAGAATCCGAAGCAGGCTCTAGGCTCCGAGCGGCCAGCACAGAGCCCAATGTGGGGCTCGAACCTACAGACTGTGAGATCATGACCTGAGCCGAAGTCAGACACTTAACTGACTGAGCCACCCAGGCACCCCTTCTTTCTGGGACTTTTAATAACTCGTGTTTTGTCTGGGGTGAGAGCTAGGATAGCATAAATGATTGACTTCGTTAAATTTCACCTTTTTTCTTTTTTACTGAAGATGGTATTCAAAAGTCATTAACATTAATTATAACAAAGAAAAATGATTTTTGAAAATCTTCTGTTATGCCCTATAGGGGTGCTCTGTTTTGAGTCCTTTATTAAAACACAGAATTAATCACTGCAGGTCCCTTTTGATAGGCGTAGGAAAGAACTCTCAGTTTATTTAAGATGGCACTGCTCCAATACTTCTCAGTAATGCATTGAAAAGTGTACGGTGTGAGGTTAATGGGCATTTTCCTTTTCAGGACATGCTAAGAATTATTAACAGTGTACTTAAACTTCTCTGATTACAAAAGTAAGACATGGTCATCATACCAAGTTTAAAAAATGCAACCACTACCAAGAAATAACAGCTTCCTTTTAGTCTATATTTTTTGCTTATATTTTGCTTTTAGTATTTTTAGCAACTATATGTATATTTTTAACTTTTTAACTTTACTTTGAGAGAGAGAGAGAAAGAGAAAATGTGCACTTGGGGGAATGGCAGAGAGAGAGGGAGAGAAAGAAACCCAAGGCAGGTCTGCTCACTGCAGACCCCGAAATGGGGCTCGATCTCACAATTGTAGGATCACAACCCAAGCTGACATCAAAGAGTCCGATGCTTAACTGACTGAGCCACCCAGGCACCGCTAATGGTTATATAATTCTTGTTTCTTATTTTGTGACCTTTGTTTCACCTAGCATTTTTAAAATACTTTATGCATGAAATGAAATTATCTTGGAAAGCCAGCTTTTAGACTAACATTATACCTGACACTATAATGTGTCTTATTCCTTACGGTTGGTCATTTAGTTGTTTGCTTTATTTGGTTGCGGTGGCTGTTATAAATGGCGTGTTGATAAACATCATGACAAATACTTTGCATTCGTTTGTGAAGTTTTTGTAATCAATTATTGGCCGAATGTCTTGCAAATCTTGTAGTTGCTTTAATAAAATATATAGATGCTATCATTATATGAAAATATGAAGGAAATTTTTATAAAGTTATCTAATGTTTATTTATTTTTAAGAGATGGAGACAGAGCATGAGCAGGGGATGAGCAGAGAGAGAGGAGGAGATACAGAATCCAAAGCAGGCTCCAGGCTCTGAGCTGTCAGGAGAGAGCCCGAATCAGGGCTCAAACTCACAAACCTCGAGATCATGACCTGAGCCACAGTTGGATGTTCAACCAACTGAGCTATCCAGGTGCCCCTAAAGGAAATTTTTAAATTTTATGATTCCGAGTTTAAAGATACTCCTGTTTTTTCATTGATAATAAGTGCAAAAATATGTAATTATTATTATTTATTAGTAATAAAGAGACTATTTAGCAGGTTCCTTGCTGGCAGTGCAGAGCTGGGCATGGGACCCGGACCTACAAATTGTGAGATCATGACCTGAGCTGTAACAGAGTGGGATGCTTAACCAACGGAGCTACTCAGGCGCCTCTAAAATTCTTCAGTTTTAATACTGTACATTGAGCATATAGCTTATTTTTGCAGTATCTCTAAGTAGTACCCTTGAAAGTATAATTGTCTATTTATTGTAAAGGGAAGATGTAATTACATAAAGAATACTGAAGTAAGATTAAGGAAAATGATTTCTTTCAAGTATTTCAATACATTTTTAAAATGCAATTTGATGTTTGTACTTAATGAAAGAGTTCATTCAAAAAGCATTGAATGAAAAAGTATGCTCTTTCTTAATAGTTACAGAAAAAAAGCAGCACGAATATAAGAAGTGACATAAAGATGACAGTGAACCTAAAAGCCTGAGTTAAGATGTATTTCAATTTCAGGGGTGCCTGGGTGGCTCAGTTTGTTGAGCGTCTGACTTCGGCTCAGGTCATGATCTCACAGTTGGTGGGTTCGAGCCCAGCATTGGGCTCTATGCTGACCGCTAGCTCAGAGCCTGGAACCTGCCTCGGATTCTGTGTCTCTTTCTCTCTCTGCCCCTCCCCTGTTCACACTCTGTCTCTCTCTGTTTCTCGAAAATAAATAAAATGTAAATAAATATATATATGTGTGTATTTCAATTTCAGTATCAAAGGATCGTATGATACATTTCAATTTTAGCACGTGATGCAGAAAACTCTCAATATTTGTTTTACTGTAGAACCTAGGGATAAATTCTCTTTTTCAATTTTTTTTTTAAATTTGTTTTTATTTTTGAGAGAGAGAGAGAGAGAGAGAAAGAGAGAGAGAGAGAGAGAGAGACAGTGCAAGTAAGGGAGGAGCAGAGAGAGAGGGAGACAAATCCAAAACAGGCTCCAGGCCCTGAACTGTCCAGCACAGAGTCCCACTCAGGGCTTGAACCCACGAACCGCAAGTTCATGACCTGAGCTGAAGTCGGACGCTTAACCGACTGAGCCACCCAGGTGCCCTAGAAATAAATTCTCTTAACCTGAATGGCTTTATTAAACTTTCCCTCTTTTCCACAACGCTTGGTGAATTTTAGTTCATGCTGGTGATATGTCCCTGGAGCCTTTCTGCTTTTGTTCCTTCCTCTCCTCCCACCTGTCTTTTTTCCTGTCTGTGAGTCTCAGGCTTTAGCTTGAAACCTGATGGTGAAGGGAAGTCCCGTGGCAACATCTGTGTGGCAGTTGGAGAGCAGTCAGTCCAGACTGGAGGAGACCCGGAGGGTTCCTGGGGGGAGGTCTCCAGGGAAAATAATGGCACAGATGTGCTACCTGCCAGACATGCCTATGCTTAGAGTGGTCTTGGAGTTCTTTTGGAAAATTTGGCAGACCTACAGGCCGGAAGGGTGCACAGAAAATAAAGGAAATTTTAAAATGGGGCACGTATTAACTTCAGAAAAAGAAAAACCAAAAGGTGAAAAATAACAGTTGTAACATAAAAAGAGTACATCATTGCCCGGTTCTGAGCAGTATTGGCACAGAGATAATGCAGATTCCAGGAGGCTGGTGGGCAGAAAGGGGGCGAGCTCAGGTGTGAAATTTCACCCTCACAGTAAGAAGACCTACAGTGAAAAAAATCAAGAAAAGCACAGAATTCGGAAATAGGGGAGGGAGGTATGTGGGAGAACTGACCCCTCGATGAGATGGCAGTCAATGATTTTTGTTAACTCTTTGTGCCACGGAGAAATTTATCGAATAGATCTGTGGCAGGAAGAAGGCGAGTTTAAGGCTTCCAGGCAGTATTTCTAGTGTAGAAAATTCCTTTTAATACTTCAAGTTGCAAGTCCAGCTACTGTTAAAGGATGTCCTTATTTAGCTAACTTTTTTTTTTTTGAGAGAGAGAGAGAGAGAGAGAGAGACAGCATGAGCAGCAAAGGGTCAGAGAGAGAGAAGACACAGGATCTGAAGACAAGCTCCGGGCTCTGAGCTAGCATTCAGCACAGAGAGCCCGACGCAGGACTTGAACCCATGAACCGTGAGATCATGACCTGAGCCGAAGTTGGATGCTCAACCGACTGAGCCATCCAGGCGCCCCTAGCTGTCTAACTTTTAAGTGGATAAAGCTAAACTCCGATTTTATAGCTGAGCTTGTTGTGGGGTATATATCGACTTCACAAGATGTGTGTTTCCCTTGGCTGTAATTTATGACTGTCCACAGATAAAATTACCTTTACACCTATTTTACAGAATTTAGGGCATAATGTCACGATGTGAGATGGTATCGAAGTTTGTATTTGTGATCATCTTTACTCTGGAAACACGCTGATCTTCTCTAGTTTAGTGACAGGTGTTTGTTCAGGGACCAGACTGAAGATGATCAAAACCAGCCTCCTATTCCCTGCAAGTTTCCCCCTACCTACAAGTGTGCAGTCCTAAATACAGTAGCTCAGAGCCTGGAGCCTGTCTTCGGATTCTGTGTCTCCCTCTCTCTCTGACTCTCCCCTGCTCATGCTGTCTCTCTCTGTCTCTCAAAAATAAATTAAAAAACATTAAAGAATTAAAAATAAAAAAGAATAGGAGTTAGGAAGGGGTGTCTGGGTGGCTCAGCCAGTTGAGTGTCTGGTCATGATCTCAGAGTTCATGGGTTCTAGCCCTGCATTGGGCTCTGTGCTGACAGATCAGAGCCTGGGGCCTGTTTCAGCTTCTGTGTCTCCTTCTCTCTCGGCCCCTCCCCTGCTCATGCTCTGTCTCTCTCTCTCTCTCTCTGTCTCTCGCAAAAATAAATAAAATGTTAAAAAACAAAAAAAAGAATAAGAGCTAAAGAGACGGGGATAGAGTGGCCTGGAGGAAAGGATAGCAGCTTCCCAAGAGTAAAGGATAAAGGATTGTTTTCGCAGAAACCCTCTTCCAAATACCACTTATAATGGCAATGGTGTTTAGGAACTTCTTCCGGATTTTCATGTTGTACCTTCAGAGTTAGGGTGATAGGGTGATCTGGGTGGCTCAGTTGATTGAGCATCCATCTCTTAATTTCAGCTCGAGTCATGATCTCGTGGTTTGTGAGTTCGAGCCCCATGTCAGGCTCTGTGCTGACAGCATGGAGCCTGCTAGGCTAGGGATTCTCTCTCTCTCTCTCTCTCTCTCTCTCTCTCTCTCTCTCTCTCTCTCTCTCTCTCCCTCTCTTTCTGCCCCTCCCCTGCTTGGGCTCTCTCTTTCTCTCTCAAAATAAATAAAAATGTTTAAAAAGAGGGTAATGTTTATGAATGCCAACTGTTAATTTCATCATATTTAAATGCCTTTATTAAATGATAAGATTTAGTAGGCATTTGATATGTACATATAAGTCCACCCCCTCAAGAGATTTACATCTTTTTATGACATTAAAATTTGGGGTCATCCTATTGGTTTATTGATTAGGTTCATTTTCAAGAATGTGTCACCAACTCAACGTTCTCCTAAACTTTACCCTTCGACCTTAACTACTTTGCTAAGAATGTGGTATATGACCTTGTTTGGGTTTATATCCTAATGGTGTGGCCATCACTGAAGACCCCCTTCATTATTGTGGGGTGTCTTTATCAGCTCAGGGTTGCTGGAGTCCCATGACTGGGCCATGTGGTTCTCTGTTCTTGCTTTATTGAGACCTTAAAATTATCAGTCAGGAGCTATGATATTCTTCTGTATTCCCGAAGCATGTTGAATACACTCATGTTCAATGTGCTAAGAAGTTACTCTATTTAAATAATTTGAGCTTATTTCTCTTCTTCCACCTTTGTTCTCAATTTAAGATCTTATTCAGAATTCTCAGTTGAGTCTAAATTCTTGGAAACCAGTGCACATATTTTCTTCAGTAAATTTTAACTATGCTGTCTATGATCTTTGACTTTAAGTACCTTAGGTCAGTAGACCCTTCATTTCACTTCGTCAGTCAGTAACTTTTTTAGCCTCCTGGCATTTCCCTACTCCTCGGAGACCCCTGGGCCCTCACATGCGTCACTTGACCCCACGGCTTTAACCCCCACCATTTGCTGCGCTGCTCACTCACAGCTGTGCTTCTTGACCTGACGAGGCGGTCAGCCGCTCCCGATTTATCTTCCCAACGTCCATCTCCGTCCACGGGCAGCTGTTACCAGGCATCCTTCCTTTCAGCTCCGTGGAATGAGCTCTCTGCTGCCTTTCCCAGCAGGTCCATCAGTCGCTTCTCGGTCCTCTTTAACCTCTCAGTGGTCTCGAACTCTGTCGCTCAGTGCCTTCTCCCCGCACCACAATTATGCTGCTGCTTCTGTTTATCTCTCTGCTGACTTTCCTTCTCCTTCTCTAGATCATTTTTTTGTAGCCCACTTGGAAAATCTCAGTATCGGGGGTTTATAGGAGTCCTCCTGGGTTTTCATTTTCTCGCAATACCCATAACTTACTAGGAAGCCCCATCAGTGCAGTGGCTCCAAAAGGTTGGCTTGATGATTCGGGAGCGATTAACCCAAGCCAAACCCCCCAGCACTTACTGGTCATGAGACTCAGTGTGACTCCCGCTGTGAACTCAGCCTTCCATTGCCCCTTGTGCTGGCTCTGAGCCTCCATGGACGTTTCATCTGTGGTTATGTGAGTTTCCATAACTATCGTCAATGAATGGTAAATTTAGGCTTCTCACATTAAACAAAGAACACACGAGCATGGGCTATGCCTATTCCATTTTTCTCTGTTGGTTTATTGTGCCATTTAGGATACAAATCTGTTCGAGGCAAAGGATTGGATTGTTTTCAGCTTCTATTAAAAGTCTCCTGGACCCTTGATTTCATGCAGAAGAATTAATTGGATTTGAATGAGCTTAATGTAGAAACTCTAATATTGACGCAGACATAGACCCCACACTTGTCGATCTGTCACCAGAATCAAGGGCTGTCTGGTTGTTTTGCATTTTCTGCTTGTCAGTGACAACTAGTAGCAACAATAAAATGAATCAAGCTTAAATCCCTAGGGACTATTTATATATTCATTTTTTACATATTTTTTAAAGCAATGAGGATAGAAATAAAAAAATGGATGACAGGCTGAACCTAAAAAAAAAAAGAAAGAAATGTATGCAAAATCCGTTCTTAATGATATTTAAAAAAGCAGTTTTAGATACTCTTACTTAAATAAGATTTCTTGCTTTATATATATAGATGTGATCTCAGTGTTGAAATTAGAATCTTCCACTGCAAGGAAATGTTACATTTTTACTAAAAGTGTAACTGGAAAGAAGAGGATTAATTTCTTCTGAAAGCAAAATGCTTTGGAAACTATCCTAATGTAGGACTGGCAATTCGACAGCTGCCCAGATGAGCAAAGTTGCCTAATGATTTATTGTTGCGGTTAACGAATGTTCATTGGTACATGAGAACTGTTATCGGAGATGTCCTTTGTATCTACTTAGTGGGATCGTTGGCTTCTCATGCCATTCGCTCTGTTCTTCCAAAAATGGAGCCTCCTATAAATGGTCTTAATAATACACATACGGATTCAGGTAAATAGCCAGCTATCCAGACAGTTTGAACATCAACTGAAAATGAAACATCTAGGATTATCATGTCCTGAGTAGCATGAGTGGGAAGGGCATCAGGCCAAGAGAGGGAACTGACCTTTTGTTTCTTGTGACTGGAAGAAAGGCAGACGTGAATAAACACTGCATTAAACTGTGAAATGTGTTGCTTTTATCTTAGGTAATGGAGATCCGATGCCCTGTAATCCTTATGCATTACTAGAAAGTCTGCTTCTGGGGCACCTGGGCGGCTCAGTTGGTTAAGCATCTGACTCTTGATTTCGGTTCAGGTCATGATCTCATGGTTTGTGAGATCGAGCCCCCCCGCCCCATGATAGCACAGACTCCACTTGGGATTCTCTCTCTCCCTCTCTCTCTGCCCTTTCCCTGCTCGCTCTCTCTCTCTCTCTCTCTCTCTCTCTCTCAAAATAACTTAAAAGAAAAAAAAAAAACCCAGGAAGTCTGCTTTTGCCCAGAAAATAGCAAATCATTTACACTTTTCTTAGAAGGTTCGGATAACCGGTGTCCTTACCCAAAATCATTCTGTCCTCGGCTTTTTTCTAAAACCCCAACGTTTCCAGATTTAAAACAACAGAGACCTTGAGTATAATTTTCCTCTAATCTACATTTCTATCATCTTTACAATGTTAAGTGGAAGACAGAAACTGTATTATTTGGGGTGAGAGATACCCTAGAATTACCTACCCCCTGTCGTTATCAGCCTTAATCAAACACAGATCCCTCATTTATAAATGTGAAGGCTAAACGAGAGGTTTGCCTTCTTCAGGCACCTCTGTGTGCAACAGGGCCTTCCTCTGAAAAACTGCTTTAAGATCTAGTTTGATTTAAAGGCTGAGCTCTTGCATGCCTGGAATGCTTCCTCTTCAAAATATTTGCTCCCTGGAGAGGTCAGCCGAAGAAAGACTGCTCATGTGACTTCAGATTGTCGACCTGGAAGACCATTTGGGTCATGGAATGGGCTTTGGCACAGCTCCACGGCTTTCTGGTTGACAAGGGGCCAGGACGGGAGGGCGGGACCGGCTGTGTCTGAACGGAAGAACTAGTCGGATAACATTTGAAACCTGAATGTACCCACCTCTGATGCCTTTGCTTTTGCTTGAGAGAATTTTTAAACTACCGCCTGTATTAAGGTGCTGCAGCTTGTTGCGATGCACCTTTAAATGATTCTGCAGCTACAGAATGCGTTCTCTCTGGGCCTGGTGTGTAAAATTTGAATGACACTTGTGCTCTGTCGGAAAAGAACAGACGTTTTCATTATGAAATTCATTCAAGCAGAAAAGTAGCAGAGTGAGCAGAAATTTTCATTTACATCCGTGATTGAAGTTGCGGCGATAAAAGAAAATTACTAGGTTTAAGAATAGCCGTGTTCTCATTCTCTCAGACAACCCAAGGAATTTTGTCAATATGGAAAATAATACGTTATTGAGGAAGGCTCTGATCAGGAGTCTCAAATTTTGCATATCCTTTAACTGACCTTAGATTTTTTCCTAGGGTATTTTGAGTTATCTAGAAACAGTTGACAACATTCCCTTTTTGTATCAGGTCCATGATTTGTTATAATGTGGGCTTTCTGTTCCATTACCACAGAGATTCACAGCAATTTCTTAGCTTTTAGTTGTATTAGCAGGTGTAGACAGATAACTCAGTTAGACCAGTCTTAGAAGCCATAAGATACTGGATTAGGGACGTGGGATCAGAATTTTCCAGGGAGAATTTTCTGCTAAATAGTTTGTAATATATGTCTTGGAAGCCTTAATGTAGTAATTTCATGCCCCAAACACTCTTCATTAGAAGTCCAGAAATTCAATTATTTTCAGTTCTCTCAGGAGTGATAAACCCTGGCAGATTGATTTATAATGAAACTAAGCCGTGTTTACAAATCTGAGTGGCAATTTCTAAGTCCACGGTGGAGTGGTAAGACAGGGAGAGATTCTTTTTTTTATTTAAAAAAATTTTTTTAATGTTTTTATTTACTTTTGAGAGAGAAAGAGGCAGCATGATCAGGGGAGGGTCAGAGAGAGAGGGAGGCACAGAGCCTGATTCGGGGCTTGAGCCCTCGAACGTGAGATAATGACCTGAGCTGAAGTCAGACACTCAACTGACTGAGCCACCCAGGTGCCCCTCTTTTTTAAATTTTTAAATGTTTATGTATTTATTTTGAGAGAGAGAGAGAGTGCGCATAGACATTTGAGGGGCAGAGGGACAGAGAGAGAGAATCCCAAGCAGGCTCCATGCTCTCAGCTAGGAGCCTGATGCAGGGGTCAGACTCATGAACCATGAGATCATGAGCTGAGTGGAATTCAAGAGCCAGATGCTTAACTGACTGAGCCCCCGCGCCAGGCGCCCCAAGACAGGAAGAGATTTTAATTTAGCTGGGATCCATCCCCATTGAAAAAAAATCACATGATTTTTGAAACGTAACTCAGTGGAAGTGGGTAATTTCTAAAACATTTTTATTGAAGAGCTTGATGAATCATGTATCCTTATTATATTTTTTCTGTTAGGTATCGTGTCCTTCTTCCCTAGATAATGTTGCAGGGACAGTGTTAGAACTCTAATATTTTTTTCTGTTTTTCACAGAGCCTTAAGGACTTAGCAGTGCTCTGATACCAGTAGAAGGTTGTGCTGATTCCAAATACCATACCCTAATTATTTCCTGGCTAGCTCTTTGTTAAATGCTATAATGTCTTTTTTTTTTAATGTGTTTTTTACTTCTCTCTTTACTTTCTTTTGACCTAAATAGCCATGCATCTTTTAGGAGATATATATATACATCTTCTACATTTCAGTACTTTTATAGAGAGAGCATGAGCTGGGGAGAGGGCATAGTTGCGGGGAGAGAGAAAATCTTTTTTTTTAATGTTTTTGTTTATTTTTTGAGAGAGAGAGAGAGAGACAGCGTGAGCAGGGGAGGGTCAGAGAGAGAGGGAGACACAGAATCCGAAGCCAGCTCCAGGCTCTGAGCTGTCAGCACAGAGCCCGACGTGGGGCTCAAACCCACAAACATGAGATCATGACCGGAGAGAGAGAGAGAGAGAGAGAGGGAGAGAGAATCTTAAGCAGGCCCCATGCTCAGCATGGAACCTGACACAGGGCTTGATCCCACAACCCTGGCATCATGATGTGCACTGAAATCAAGAGTTGGATGTTCAATTGCCTGAGTCGCCATGTGCCCCTATATTTTGTTTTTCCTAGACGTTTTGAGTTGGAGACCCCCTGAAATATAAAGCAGTATTTATTCCTCTGGTTGTTAGGAGACGGCTCCATTGTCTCCTAAAGCTGGCCATTTCAAGCCTGTGCTGGACACAAGAGGATCTGGAAGGGACACTTCCTTACTAAGCTGTCCCGGAGCACAATGTGGCCGCTGGGTGTTCAGGGTCTCACACTTAGGAGAGAGATGAACTGGAACAACAGAGTGCGAGCATGAGGGGCACGTGGGGGGTCGCTAGCCGGTGGTCAGCTCTGGTGATGCTCCGTGTCCCCGTGTCCCAGGCCAGACTGGCAGGGCCATGGGAGGAAGGCGGTGAGGCCTTCTCTGCTAACCTTAGTGAGCGATGAAGCGTCTGGGGACATGGGGGCATGAGGAGTTGCTGAAGTGGATGAGAAGGAGTGGGGAGAGCTAGGAGGAGTTTCTGCTCACAACAGAACATTTCCACATGTGGCACGGTCGGTGGTCTGGCTTCTGGAATATGGGTAGTCTGAGTGTAGTAGAGGTACAGTCCGTGGGGATTGGAACATGAATTAGTGATACATATTAATTGAGAACATAGAAGCTTTATGAAGGGAGAAAGGGGACCTGGGTTTTATAACCAAAGAGAATGGGTTCAGCAGGCCCCACCATGTTTGACTCCACAAACGGTCAGATGTCGGTGCTATTTCCTTCTCTTGCTTCCACGTAAGACAGATTTTGACCTGAGGTGCCTGGGTGGCTCAGTGGGTTAAGCATCCAACTCTTGATTTCGGCTCAGGTCAAGATCTCATGGTTCTTGAGTTCGAGTACTGTCTCAAGCTCTGTGATGTCAGCTCTCTGTTTGCTTGGGGTTGTATCTCTCTCTCTCTCTCTCTCTCTCTCTGCTCCTCTCTCGTTCTCTCTCTCTCTCTCTCAAAATAAATAAATAAACATTTAAAAAAAGATAGATTTTTGACCCAAAGAAGAACTGCTTATTATTCTTTGAGTACAGTTCTAAAATTTGACGGTCAAGTGTCCATTTGCTAAAGTCACCACCCTCCCAGGTAGGTGTCCAGCTGGGACTGGAAATGTGAGCCGAAAGGTCAACATTGAAAGAGTAGAAGTAGTTGTTGAATCCATACACTTGACTCTTGAACAACATGGGGTTTAGGGGTGTTGAGCCCTTACATAGTCAAAAATTCACATGTAACTTCTGATTTTCCCAAAACTTAAGTACTGGTAGTCTACTCCTGACCTTCCTGATAACATAAACAGTCAGTCAACACATACTTCATATATTAGATACTGTGTTCTTAAAGTAAGCTAGAGAAAAGAAACGTTATTAAGAGAATCCTAAGGGAAAGAAAACACATTTACAGCACTGTACTGTATTTGTTGAAAACATTTTGTAAGTGGACCCCCACAGTTCAGACCCGTGTTGTTCCGGAGCTGACTGTGTCTGAGTAAAGTAGTAGAGAGTAGAGGGCAGTGTCTTACTTTAAAAATCAGAATTATTATTTGTTAATGAAACACATTTATGTATATTCTACAACATAGATAATAAAATAATATAGGAGGCCTGAAGTGAATATAAAATGTCAGAACTAATCGCGTAATCTTATATTCAGCCTCCAATCCAATTATTGCTCTTTAGATCAAAATTTATCTACGTTAAAAACTGACATAAGATTACAAAATCAGAATTATTAAAAGATGTGTCAGTGAGGGGCGCCGGGGTGGCTATTGGCTGAGCATCCGACTTGGGCTCAGGTCATAGTCTCAAGGTTGGTAAGTTCGAGCCCCATATCGGGCTCTCTGCTGTCTGCACAGAGCCTGCTTCAGATACTCTGTCTTCCCCCTCTCTGCCCCTCCCCCTTCTTCTCAAAAATAAATAAACATTTAAAAAATAAATAAAAGATGAGTCAGTAAAAGGGAAAGAACAAGTAGCTAGTAGAGCAAATGAAATGACAAGTGTTGTCTCCATGATTGGAAAGCTAGAGAAGACTCAGTTTAAGGAGGCAAGTCTGGTAGTGAGGAAAACGGACAGCAAACTGAGAGCAGATTAATGTGCTCATTGCTATAAACCTTAAGAGAAGACTTGAGGGGCACCTGGATGGCTCAGTCGGTTCGGTGTCCGACTTCAGCTCAGGTCATGATCTCTTGATTCGTGGGTTCAAGCCTCAAGTGGGGCTCTGTGCTGACAGCTCGGAGCCTGGAGCCTGCTTCGGATTCTGTGTCTCCCTCTCTCTGCCCCTCCCCTACTCGTGCTCTGTCTCCTCTCAAAAATAAGTAAACGTTAAAAAAATTAAAAAACAAAAAAAAAAAGGGAGAGAAGACTTGAGGAGGATTGTTCCCCCAAGGCCGGTTGGTAGGGGCTGGAAGGAAGTAGAGTCGGGTTTGGAAACGACAGTCCCTAACTCCGTGGAGACGCTTACCTGTGAAAACGCCTCCTCCCGTCTTGCTGATAGCCTACCTCCCACGTGGGTATCTGAGTACGATATGTGGAGAAAACAGGCCGGGTATTTTTACCTCTCTGTATAATTTAAGGTTTTGGTAATAAGTGGTGGTTCCTGGGCCTCACGACACATCAGACTGATTGGTATTTTGTTAGCAATCATGTGGCTTTTTAAAAGCCCCATATATAACCCTAATTAATTGCATCTTTAAAATCTATCAGGCTATGAATATTTTAATAAGGTAGAAAGTAAGTATTAGGAGAAAGCAGCCAGGGAGGATACTTGTGTTTCCAAGAGACAAAATAAAGAATTTAGGATGCTATCCCTCCACTCCTCTGCTTTCCAGCTCTCCTCGGGATTCAGCACTGAGCTAGGCTCAAGATGAGCAGGCCGAGGTGTAAAGGAAGCCTGATGCAAATTCCCAAATCTGAGTGGATCACATACTTTATAAGTAAAAATTAAAATATGAGAACTGCAAAAGGAGAAGTGAGAGAAAAGGGCTGTTTGCTGGTAAATAGGGTTAAGGGTGGTAACAAATTGAGTTGTAGTGCTGTTCCTCCCAGTGACTAAAATATATGCTATTCTAGGGACAGCTGGGTGGCTCATTCGGTTAAGCGTTCAACTCTTGGTTTCTGCTCAGGTCATGATCTCACGGTTTGTGGGTTTGAGCCCCATGTCGGGCTCTGTGTTGACGGCTCGGAGCCTGCGTGGGATGCTCTCTCTCTCTCTCTCTCTCTCTCTTTCCCTCCTCACTGTGCTTTTTCTCTCTCTCAAAATAAATAAATAAAAGTCTGGAATGCTGATAGCATATAGAGCTATAAGTACAGTCTTTTCAGTGTATTCACACTTAGGATTTATTTCTCTGTGGAGGCCTCTATCTTTGGATTCAGATTTTACCCCATAACCTCAACCCATCCACATTCAGCTCATCACTTGTTGAAAGATATTCCTGGTCTCTGAAATTTGACCCTAAGCTGGTGCTGCCCTGTGGTGGCCGCCAGCCACATGTGGCTGTTGATATTTGAAATGCGGCTAGTCCGGACCGACACGTGCCGTCACGTAAAATCCACAGTAGTTATTGAAGAGTCAGTCTGGAGAATGGTGGGGGAGAACGCAGACTGCCCTAGGAATAAGTTTTTACATGGATTGCACGTTCAAATGACAACATTTAGTATCTCTTGGGTTAAATAAAGATATTACTAAAACTAAGTTGACCTTTTTGAATGTGACCACTAGGAATTTAAAGCTGCCTACATGGCCTGTGTTACATTTCCAGTGGACAGTGCTCCTCTGTGCTGTTTTGCTCAGGACTCTGTCACTTCCATGAAGGTGGGGACACAGTGGGATTCAGCAATCCTGAGTGAGAGGAGAGGTGACCTCTTAAAATTAAACCAAATTGTTGTCGATTTTAATTTTCATCCTTGTCTCTCATCTGAGCTCCTGTGGCCAGAAGTCACCACTGTCCTCCCCTTTTCATGCATGGAAGTCACTAAATCCCCGAGTCACTGCGTCACTTTCTACCTTCCAGCTTCAAATACGGAATTCTTTCTACCCTATTTTGTATCTTCTGGGCTTAAGAAGCAAAAGCAAAACAAGAGCAACTTTGCTCTCAGGGATGTGTGAAAAGGCACTCCATTCTTAAAACTGTGCCAGAATGAGAAATCTATGGGACAGGTCCCAGGCTTATGGAAAGAAGGCATGAATTACTAGATTTATATATATATATATATATATGTATATGTATATATATATATATATGTATATGTATATATATATATGTATATGTATATATATATATACACACATGTATGTTTATATATATGTGTTTGTTTATATATACATGTTTATTTATTTTTGAGAGACCGAGACAGAGCGCAAGCAGAGGAAGGGCAGGGAGAAAGGGGAAATACAGAATCCAAACCAGGCTCCAGGCTCTGAGCTGTCAGCACAGAGCCCAACGCAGGGCTTGAACTTCTGAACCACGAGATCATGACTGACCTGAGCTGAAGCCAGACGATCAACCGACTGAGCCACCCAGGCACCCCCACTTGATTATCTTTTTTAAAGGGACAAAGCAAGCCAGTCATAATAAGACAAATACCATATGATTCCAGACATGTGAAGGACCTAGATTCATCACATTCATAAAGACAGAGAATACAGCACTGGTTGCCAAGGGATGGGGGGAGGAGGAAAATGGGAATTGTTGAATGTGTATAGTTTCATTTCTCCAAGGTAAAGAGAGATTGGTTGGACAGCAGTGTAAATGTAACACTGCTGAACTGTGCACTTAAAGGTCAAAATGGTAAATTTTATGTTATGTGTATTTTAAACCAAAAGAAAAGTCAAAAGATAGGGCATTCTAAAAAAGTGTTTTATAATAACCTGTAACTTAAAAAACAAAAACAAAAACCCAGCAACTTAATGAGATCGGCTATAATGGATTACGTTAAGTAGATTCTCGCCGCCTGAAGGAACGGCTGAATCAAATCGCCTGAATCAAATCTCTTGGGAGCGTGTTACACAGCAAACTAGGTCCCACCTTCAACCTGCCCAATCAGAAACTGCGCTTTAACAAGATCCGCAGGTGATTTGAAGCTCAAGAGGCCCCCTGGTGTTTGCACAGTTTCTCAGTGTGGTCCGTGAACGCCTGAATCAGAATCCCTCTGGGGAGGTCTGTGTTTCAGGCACATCCCACACGCCCAGGTCCAGGTGCTGGGATTAGAGGGAGGAAGGATGAGTCTAGAATGCTGATGCTGCACGCCAGGGGTGTCGGAAGCATATTAGAGTTGGCGCACGCTTGATCTGGAAAGATTCAACAGCCATTATTTTCCCAATTCTGTCCTTTAACTGATGTTGGAATTACTACAAATGTAAGTAACCAAGAATGGCCACTATTGATAAAACGACGCCTGAGTAATACAATAAAAGAGAGGCAACAGGAGACTTAACTGATCTAGAGTCGCTTAGCAAGGAAGCCGTGACGCAGAATTTGTGGAATGTGGTAACACTTGACTGGGGGGTAGCGAGCATCACCGTTGAGCCAGACTTGGAGTCCAGCCTGGTTCTGTTATTAGCTATGCAGAAATTAGTCTTCAAGCGTGAGATTCCTCATTTGTAAAGGGTAATTGAATTCTGTGATACATTCTATGTACATTTCTAAGACAAGGTTAAACTTAGAAAGCAAAGCATCTTCTTTCTAATTGTTATGTGTGATGACTCGGAAAGTCTTCAAGTTTTTAAAAGAATTTGAATGCCGCACATCACACAAATGATTCAGTGACAGAAGATTTGCTTAGAAAATCCGAAGCCAAGCTCTGCCTAGTTATTATAAATACCATAGAAGAGAAGCCCATCTTAGGAAGATCTTTTTAACCCCGCTTTCTTTTCAGTTATAGTAATTTCACGGACATTCTTTTGAAGGCCAGAAATTTGATGCAAAGGCAAATGGGTATGAAATTGTACAAGGAGACTTCCAAAAAAGTTTTTAAACTTTAAGTTTTAGACTTACAGAAAAATTGAGAGGATAGCCCAGCGCACGCCCATACATGTTTCAGCCACATGTCCTTATGATTAACATTTTCTGTTGGTCTGGTACATTTGTTACAATTAATGAACCAGTTCTGAGACCTCATTATTAATCAAGTCTGTTTGTTCAGATTTTCTTAATCTTCAGGATCCCATTTAGGAAGCCCATCACATTTGGTTGTCACACCTCCTTAGCCTCCTCTTGGCTGTGACAGCGTCTCAGACTTTCCCTGTTTTTCATGACCATGGCAGTTTTCAGGGGTACCCATCAGGCATTTTGGGGGGCTGCTCCTGTGTTGGAATTTTCTCATGGTTGGACTGGCACTACGGGTTTTTTGGAAGGAGGACCACAAAAGTAAGGTGCTCTTCTCATGTTAAGTGCACGTGTTACCAAGGTGATAGGTCACTGTTGATCTGACCGTGATCGCCCGGCTGGGGTAGTGTTTGTCATCTTTCTCCAGTATTAAGGTACTTCCTTTTCCCCGTTGTGTGCTGTGCTCACGAAGGAAGTCCCAGTGCGTAGCCTACAATTAGAGTAGAGATTTATGCTTCACCTCGTTGAGGGCAGAGTACCTATGTATATTATTTGGGATTCTTCTGCACAGATTTGTTCCTTTCCACCTATTTATTTTTTCCACCATTTGGAATACTTTGAGTTATAATCCAGTACTATTTGATATATTTCATGGCTCAAATTTTTTCCGCACTGGCCCCTGGGAGCTTTTTTTAGTGGGCTCTTGTGCTTAATTTGAAATATCTTTTTATTTTGTTTTGTTTTCTGAACAAGGTCCTCCAGACTGCTCTTGTGTATTTTCTGCACCCACCCCTAGAATTGGCCATTTCTCCGGGAAACCCTCATTCCTTTCATTGGAGAAGAGAACGGTATTCAAATCTAAGACATGAATGCTCAGTGGCTCCCAGAATACCTTCGCTGCTGGGTCGTCTCGGCTGACACAGGCCGCAATACATTTTTGCACACTCACCCTTGTATTCTCCGCATCTGTACACACTCTTCACGCCGAGCATCTGTGTCTGTATTAAGCCAAATATGAGTTCATCTTGAGGTCTCCACTTCTCCTATATCACCACATGGATCATTCCACCCGCTCTACTTGCTTATCTGTAAATTCTCATTCCAACACTGAAAAGCCTGCCTTCCACCACCCACCGTCCAGTTAGTTGATTGTTCAATTTCAACACACTTGCACAACCGAATCAGACTTGTTAACTCATTCCTACCCGAGTTTTTTTAAAAGCTGCAGAACTGCCAACAAACATTCATTTTGTTCCTGTCTTTTAAGTATAGACCTGTCGCGCTGTTTGCACTGGTTAAGACCAGTGTTATTCAGAGTCTTGGTCAAACACTCTTTCTTTTACCCAGCCTGGCATTTCTGCATGTGTATAGGGCTATGCTCCCCTCACTTGAATAAATCAGAGAGACCATTTAAGTGAAACTTCCGGTTTTCACTTTTTTTTTTTTTTGCCTTTACCGAAACGTGATCCATTTAGTGTGTGTCCTCTGGCAAAGACTTCTGAGGCTAAGAAGTCTCAGTTCTGTTATCTAGTAATAGTTAAAATGAAACACTGGGGCGGCCACAGTCACTTCTTAAATGAATTTGTAATTCACCCTTTTATCCCCTTGGAGAAGCCAGTAAGTCCCCTCTCTGAGGCAAAACTTAACCACAGTTTTATCACAGGGGTAGGTTTGTTGAGAAATATTTTGGCTTCTCCGTAAGTATTCTTCCCATTTCTGGAACATAGATGCCTCCCAGAAAAATTTCTTTGTCTGTGTGTTAACATGTGGAAGTTACAAAATACTGATACGTAATGAGCAAATTCAAGAGGAAACTGTACATGGAGGGAGAATCTAAAATGGCAAAATAAAAATGTGCCTGAGTCAGTATCTGTCTGCAGCGCTCAGGCATGATATGCATGCGTGGAGTTGTGTGGGTTAATAAGCACATAAATCTAGGACGTTCTACTGTCCCCATGGCCGCAAGGGACAGACGGAAGGTCTCGTCCAACCTGTTTTCTGTCATCTTCAGTATAAAGTATCATCTAGCTACTGGAGTGGGAACAAGTGAGATCCTGACTCTCCGTCTCACACCCCCATTCGATCCTGTAGGTTATTCCTCCAGACTTTATGCAGAATCTTACTATTGCTCACCGTTCTCTGCTCCCGTCTTGGTACAAGGCACTGTCCTCTCCTACCTGAATTACTGCAACAACTCCCCACCTGGTCTTTGTACTTCCAGTCTGGACCTGTGGGGCAAGAATAATTCATTTAGAAAAGCACTCCAGAGCCTTCCTGTGTTACTCAGGGTTCTGGCCAGAGTGTGGGCAGTGTTTACAATCCCGCACAGTCCACTGGCAACTTGCTCATCCATTGACCTCCTCCCCGTCATTTCTGACAACTCTGGCCTCCTCCCTATTCTGTGAACTCAGCAGGAGTGCTCCTGCCTCAGGACCTTTGCACTTGTTCCTTCCTGTGCCCTGAATGTTCTTTCCTCCGTTATCTTGCTTATTTGTTCCCTCACTTCCTTAGGCCTTCACTCAAATGCCACATTTTCAGGGAGGCTTTCCGTGACTACTCTGCTTAAAATTCCACTTCCTCTGCATGACCCCCCACCCCCACCAATCCCTCTCCCTGTATCTGCTTTATGTCGTAGTGTTTAATACTATTTGACATTCTGTTTTATTTTTTCTTCATCATTTCCCACTAGAATTTCATTTAGTTCCATCTGTTTTGTCCACTGCTGTGTTCTCAGCATTAATTAAAAATAGAAAGTGTGCAGTAAAGAGTTAGCGCCGGAAGGACTGACTGCCAGAGGGAAACCAGAGACCTCGCCCTCACAGCCAGCCTGGGGCCCTGTGCAGAAAGTGAAAAGATTGGTCACGAGGATTCTGGGCTCATAGGGACTCCATCCTGCTGGGCAGACCATGATCATTTATCCATTACATCATAAGCAATGCTCCAACGTAGAACTGTGGAATTCTAACTGAACAGTGATAATGTACGGAGATTAAAACCTCACTGCCTTTCATAGGAGCATAGTAGGTGATCAGTAAACAATGAAGAGTAGTTGTTCTATTCTTATAAACTCTAATTGGTATTAATATGAGACACAGTAGCGGTTGATGAATGGATGCCGGGGGAGGAATAATACTAGCAATGATAATAATTGTTGCAGGCACAGAGCTGAGCGCTGTATGAATGTGAACTCATTTCATTTCCCCAGCTCTCCCATCGACTATGTGTGTGACCTGGGCTGATATAATTTCTCAGTCTCGCCTTCTCCCCTTACACGGTGAGACCGTTGTAGTTGGCTCAGTGCGTGGTTCTGAGTATGATGTGAGGTGAGGTATGCAAAGCACGTATGGCAGTGCAGGGCATGGAGTACAGAATTACTGAAACTGTCGCCATCTTCCCCGGAGAGTCAGATCTACGCCATGGTCAAGGATGGCACAAAGAAGCAAACAGGCTTTGCTATTTTTCAGTAATTATGTTGCTGGAATATTCTTAGCCCACCCCCCTTTCGCATCTCCCCTTTCCTATATCATTTTTAGCTCTTGAGAGACCAGGAAGCGAGGACACCCCTTGGGCAGAAATTCATAGACCCCTGACATGTTTAGCCCTTTTATCCCCCTGATTCTGGCCAGCACCGCTCTAGTCTTTGCAACTTCATTGAAATATTGTTTTTTAATTCTGAAATCTCTGTACCTTAAATATTTTAGTTATGGTTCTGGATCCTTTAATCAGTCTGTTCAGTCCCACTCTGACTCTGAACAGTCTCAGCTGTAGGAGACGTTGCTCGTCCTCTGACCGCCCCCACCCCATTTCTCCCTGTGCTGTGCATTCAGGGTCCGGGTGGTTTTCATTGGAGCACTTCTTCCTCAATTCTATCTTCTTCCTGGAATCATCTGTCTTTTGAAAAGACAGCATAATTGAAAAATGCATTCCTCTATTTGAATTCCATGGTCCAGGAGACGCCACTACTTGCCTATTTAATATGTATTCCCACTTCTTCCTTTCTAAATGAATCCCAGATTTTGTTGGTCACGATGACAATGCGCTCTGCTGAAAATAGTCTCACAGATTCCCTTGCAGCTGAGTGTGGCCAGATAACATAGCGCTGGTGTGCAGGATACAGATAATGGGGAGGAGGGTGTCCATCCTGTGTAAAACAGCAAAGCTGCATTAGGGCAAGGAAACAAACAGAAAGCTATCATCCCTTGGCCTGTTCCTCCTGTTTCCTGCATGCAACTTGGACTTGAAGTCTTCAGTTACTCTGGCCATTTTTGACCACGGAACATGAGACAAAATCCACCATGCTCAGGATGGCAGTCAGAAAGATGGGAATAGCCTGGATCATGAGGGCGTCAATGAAAATCTCTGGCAGCCCTGGCCTCGGTACCAGACTTCTTATGTGAGAGAAGAACCCCAGTGTGTCTTTAAGCCTCTGCTTATCAAGTGTCTGTAGTATGCTGTGCAGTGCATCCTCGGCTGTTTAATGTGGCTAGCCAGGTAATTTAAGTCTAGTTTTATCGTCAAACAGACTGCATTGTTGGTAATAACGTTTCAGCATTTTATAGTCTAAAAGTGAATCTGCATTTAGAAAAGCCAAAGAGAATTTGCCAAATGACCCCATTTCAACCAGAGTTTAACTGACAATGAGTTGAGTTACCACTCCTGGCTGAAGAGCTTAGAGACCCAGATTTTTAGGCCAATTCCAACGCCAGTTGGCTCTGTGGGCAAGCCACTTGACCTCCCATCTGCAGAATGAGGTAATTTGAGCTAGACAGTCGTCTCAAAGACCACCGAAGAGCCAGCGGATTCCAGGCCGGCAGAGTCCCAAATGCGCCGGGCACCATTGTTCCTCTTGCCAAGACTTTTTGGCCAAACCCGGATCTTGTTCATTAGCTTTGAAAATCCGCTTTCAGTTGGAGTGTGTGTATGTGTGTGTGTGTGTATGTGTGTGTGTGTGTATGTGTGTGTGTGTGTGTGTGTGTATGATATAAATTGTGAATTTTTTCAACAAGAAATCAGATTGTATGCTTAATCATATGTGCACAGTATATATTGATGGATTTATCCACTAGGATTAAATGGTACCAATGTCCCAGAGGTCAGTATAAACAGGAATATGATTTCTCATCATGGTACTTAATTTATTTTGATCTCTTTCACTTGATATCTGTTAAACATTGTATGTATTTGTGGTTTGGGTTTTGTTTTTTTTACCTGAAAGATAAAACCAATGAAAACTAGAAGGTTTATTTAAAAATTAAAAACATACATAGTTATATGGAAACTCCAGGTAAATACATCAGGGTTGTTTTTTTTTTTTAAATTAGAAGACTATTTTTAAAGCAATTTTAGATTCACAGCAACATTGAAGGTAAGTACAGAGAGTCCCCATGTGTCCCCACGTGTGTCATAGATATTTAAGAAGAATTCTTTTAGAATTAAAAGGGGATAGAATATAAGCCATATTAAGCTAAACTAGCTTGTGAGAAAGGATTCATTAGATTTTTGCCACTCCTCTTTTATTCTTTATTAAAAATCGTTAACAGATTTTTGTGGTTTAATTGCTTAAAATTTCTGATGTGGAACATTCTAGTATGTTTCATCAATTTTGAAAGTAATAATTTAAGCAGGGCCGTAAAACCACTAAGTCATTGCCAAATTTTGTTTTAATGTTAGAGTCCAATGAGCGTCCTATTTGGCCATTAGTCCTGAGGGCTTATTCAATAACCAGTATTTATCCTTGGGTCGGGGGAAGCAATCTCATTTGAGGGGGCATATATTTCTTGGCTATACACATTATTAGAAACCCAAGGGCATCTTTCCAATGCTAAATGAAGTGTCCTTTTGCAAATTAAAAAAAAAAATTCTAATATCTTTTTACAAATTAATGCAATATGTGTCCTTTTGATGAACATGAAATTTTCCCAAGGCAAATATCTTTCAACCACTCTGGCTTTTTGAATTAAAATCTGGTCTTCTGCAGACTGGCCTAAAGGCAAGTAAAACAAGACATACTGTTGTTTGACGGCTGTTAGCCAGTTTATGCTGCAAGAACTCTTTCAGGTCAAGGTTGAGAGTATCCACTATCTGCTCCAGATTGTCTCATGAACTGATTTAATAGCCTTGGGCCAGGCATTTAGTCTTAACAATAATTATTTGTAAAATTAAAAAGAAGAAAAGAAAAGCACCTAGTATGTTGGACGTTTATAAATATGGCGGCATGGCTTGGCTGACCAGAGCCAATAAGTGAACGAGGTGTCTTCAAGCCTTTGATCACTTCTGGCCTCCTGTGGCCTTGAAACTTGGGGTGCTGAGGTATCAAGCTTTCTTGCTAACAGCTACAGTTGACCGCCTTTTCCAAGAAACCATCGAGTCCACCTGGGGAAGCTGTATTGGCTTTGGATGAGATGACTTTTACTTTCCATTTGCCATCACTCTGGGTTTTCATTTGGCAGTTTTTGTTTTGTTTGATAGTATTCTGTGTAAAAGAACAGGGGAAATACGTGACATCACTTGCATGATTGCTATTTACTTCCCTGTACCGTATAGTGTAGCGTTCATCTCCTGAGAGTAGGTGGCCTTCAGCACGGTTAATGGCTGCTTTTCTCCCCCTGGGAGGTGAGGCTGATGTTATAAAAGATCTGCCGCACGGCTGTTGTGGCGCTGAGGTGTGGTGACATGTGTGACTAGGTAGTGACCCAGGACTCCCGGGTTCCTGTGCCACACCCTCTGCTCGCAGCCTTTGGCGGCTCATGTTCCTTGCGTTCTCTGTGACTCACCATCCCGCGCTGGGAGCCTCATAGATTGTCTTAAAAGATTTAAGGAATGGCAAGATGAAAGACTCTTTATCCTCTATGATTTGCCTAGGTTTTGATATAAATATTATTAATTAAAATAAGTGCTTAAATATCAGGAGACATTTTGCATGTCTGAGCTGGAAACAGACCAAAGTTTAAATGCCTTTATAGAAAGTATTAAAGAACACTTTTCTATAACAGGAATAAACCAGTTTTTCTCCCCACCTGTCCCGAGGGCCTTTATTGCTCTTTATGGTACATTTCAGAATATTTTATGTTACCACACCGTGAAAGAAAAAAAAATGTGTTCATTGCTAGAGTGTGAACAACTTTTAGTCCTTGCTTCTTTGGAGTCATTGGTTTAAATCTGTTCTTGCCGGGGCGCCTGGGTGGCTTAGTCAGTTAAGCATCCGACTTCGGCTCAAGTCATGATCTCACAGTCTGTGGGTTCGAGCCCCATGTTGGGCTCTGTGCTGACAGCTCAGAGCCTGGAGCCTGCCCAGATTCTGTGTCTCCCTCTCTCTCTGCCCCGCCCCCACTTGCTCTCTGCTCCGTTTCTCAAAATAAAATAAAGACATTAGAAAAACATTTAAAAAAAAAATCTGTTCTTGCCTGTCTTGCCGGAAGGATGGCCGTGTCCTACTCTGTGGTCTCCCTGCTTTCCTGGGCCCCTACACTCGCTTGTTTAAAGAGTTTATCAGAAAACCAAACTTGAGCATGTCATTTCTGTTTAAAGTGTCTTTTGGCTTATGTTGCCTCCAAAATGGGATCCAGAGCCTTAAATTCTTTGGTGAGGAGTCCAGCGTTTTTCTGCAGCCTCATTTACTTCCGGACTCCCTTATCCACTCACCTTGTTTTCCGGCCTCATCGCACTTGTGTCTCCTCTACAAACACCCTTGCCCTTTTTGCTCTTCTTTACACAAGAAATTCCCTCCTTCCGAAGTGCCTTTTGCCATTCATCCATCCGTCTCTCTGGGATGGTCAGGTCTGCCAGAACGGGGCCAGGGATCGGGAGTGGAATGTTAAACCAGACCGAGAACGATCCTTATGTCTTGGAGCTTCCCTCATTTTCTACACAGCAACCTCGCACTCGACCATGTAGGCTCCTCTCTGATGTTGTTTCTACTTTGAGTTTTTCCCCGGTGCTGCCAAGCAGATGTGCTCGCTCTGTAAGCCCAGCCTGCATCTGTTACCTCTCCTCTTTGTCTCTATTACAGCATCTTGTGTCTTCATCGGTTGCCCGCTGTGCACAGAATCTGTGCTAGACACTGGGGATACTCTGGTGAACAAAACAAATGAAAGTTAAGCCCCTGGTTTACATTTTGTAATTATCCAACTTTTACCCTCATAAGAATGTAAGCATTCTTGTAGGACTTTATGTAATATCTTTATGTCTGCAGTACCAGGAATGCTACAAATAATTTGCATGATCTACATTTTCCTTAAAAATACAGCAGAAGTGTAAGGAACAGTCTTCATAATCCAATTGAATGAAACTGTGTGTGTCTCACATATATAAATATATGTATATAATTTTAGGAAGTAGAAATTTGCTAAATGTTCTAATAATTTACAAACAGATTAAATGTCCAGGAAGGGGAAGGATGGATAATTATTTATACAGATTCTGCTTAAATGATTGCCCAGGCAGGGTCCATCTGCATTCCACCCCCCCCCTCCCCGGCTTTGTAATTCACTGAAAGCTTTCTGCGTGATTAACTTTGCAGTCAGAGATACATATTAATTACATAAGGATCTCACTTATACGTGTAGGCAGTATTTTTTTTTTAATTTTTTCAATGTGTTTTTGAGAGAGAGAGAGAGAGAGAGAGAGCAGGGGAAGGGCAGAGAAAGAGAAGGAAACACAGAATGTGAAGCAGGCTCCAGGCTCCGAGCTGTCAGAACACAGCCTGACACGGGGCTTGAACTCATGAACCGCAAGATCATGATCTGAGCTGAGGTCAGAAGCTTAACTCTGGAGCCACCCAGGCAGCCCTGGTTGGAAGTATTTGAACCATCAAGGTTGATATAGCAACGAACTGGGCTCAGGACACGGGACTCTACATTCTAACAGTACTAGTCTTTCTTGGATGGATTACTTCATCACTCAAAAAGCTGTTTAACTTCTGAAGTACTTTTAGTCCATCTTTGGTTGATACAGCCCCAGTGAGAAGACCTCTGTGATGCAGACGGAGTGACAGGAAGCGTTTTCCTTTCTTGCAGTTGGCGAGTTTGTAAGTGATGCCCTCCTTGTTCCCGACAAGTGCAAATTCTTACACCAGGAGAGGATGGATGTTTGTGAAACCCACCTTCACTGGCACACCGTCGCCAAAGAGGTACCTCTCATACATTCTTTGTTCTTTTAAAGTGAAGATTTGCTAGGGATATGTGTAATGGCATGATGGAAGATACTCAGGCAATAGCCATGTTGATAAACAAGTTATATTTATTTTTCTATTTTATTTATTTTTAATGTTTATTTTTGAGAGAGAGAAAGAGAGACAGAGTATGAGCAGGGAAGGTGCAGAAAGAGGGAGATACAGAATCTGAAGCAGACTCCAGGCTCTGAGCTGTCAGCACAGAGCCTGACGTGGGGCTCAAACTAACGAACCATGAGATCATAACCTGAACCAAAGTCAGATGCTTCACCAACTGAGACACTCAGGCACCCCTTTATTTATTTACCTATTTTAAAAAACTGTCCAGGGCGCCTGGGTGGCTCAGGTCATGGTCTCATGGTTCGTGGGTTCGAGCCCTGCATCGGGCTCTGTGCTGACAGCTAGCTCAGAGCCTGGAGCCTGCTTTACATTCTGTGTCTCCCTCTCTCTCTGACCCTCCCCTGCTCGAGCTGCCTCTCTCTGTCTCTCAAAAATTAAAAAAAATTTTTAAAAAAACGGTCCAGGAGTACTTTTGGAGTCCAAAACAGATTTAGTTAGATTTATTATGTATCTATGCCATATTGTCTAAATTAGAAACTAAAATCTTACCTTCTAGAAACCTTAAAATATACCTTTTTTCCCCAATTATTTTTTCCAAATTTTTTTTTAACCAATTGTTTTCTTTTGTCACATACAGAGCTTTTGTGATTTGACCTCCTTCCCTGTCGTCATTTGGGAAATGCGTGGTAGACCAGGAAGTAGCTTGTCCAGTACCAGCGGTCTCTAAGTCACGTCTCCCGGTTTTGCGTTTGCCACGCCATGCCACCACCTTCACTTTTCCATAGTGGTTGAATCTGTGGCACCCGTGCAAACCTTTTGGCAAAGCAGACAAAAGACGTAAAACAAGTAGCATAAAATGTCCCTTTTTATTATCATCTTCACAAGTGCTTTGTCCCTTTGATCTATTATGAAAGTTTTGTCATAAGTGTATATAGTTTTTGTGGAAGACCAGTCTCCTAGACTCCGGCTCCTCTGTCTAGTCTAGTTCATTCATTCTCAGATGTGGTCAGTTTTATTCCCTCCTCCTTCCCCAGGTACCTATGCCAATGTCTGGCATTTTTGGTGGTCGCAGTTGGAAGGGGTAGTGGTACTGGCATTTGGGGGCTAGAGGTCAGGGATTCTACTAAACATTCTTCAGTGAACAAGACAGCCTCTCCTCCCTCTGTCCCCCGCCCCTAAGAATTATCTGGTCCAAAGTGTCAATAATACTGAGGCTGAGATACCCTGATCCAGCTCACATAGCTTTGAACTTGTGAGGCAGAAAACACACCTTAAAAGTTAGCTTTAATTTTGCCTTTTACTAAAAAAAATCTTCTAATTTATTGTAAAACAAAATTTTCTTTATAAACATAAGAGCTATTTGGATCTTAAGAAAATAGACCAGATCATTTGAGGCTTAGCTACCCATCTAATAACCTTATTTTCTTTTCTTCTTGTTTAAAAAAAAATTGTTACCAAGAAAGAAAAATGACTTTAATTCCTATGAGGTCAAAATACGCTCTTTAAAATCTTCATTGTTTATCCATGTGTTGAATTATTAATCTTTCATCTGTCACCAGTGGATGCCTTCAAAGCTTGATGTTAATCTCTATTTGTGCAAATTTAGCACATCCCAGGAAAGCAAAAAATGGTGAAAGGAAAGCTCTAAATTAGACTCTAAGTTTTGATTCACAGTAGAGGATCATTTCTTTTCTTCCCAGGATTGTTATTCTGGAAGTGAGCCAGAAGAGTTTGACTTTATAGAATAAGATACATCCAAGGGAGAGAAACTTCCGTCTGTAATGGAGATGGAAGGAAGCTGAGGATGTACATGGAACTGTCATATCTTCCTGATATGCTGATGACCCCGGAAATCGTTGGTTCTGTGACACCTATTCACAGTACAGTTTTCTTCTATATCTTATTTCCCGATTAGTTGCCATTCTGGTTGTTTTTATTAATTTCAATGGTATAACAACATATCTTTCTTAAATAACTAATAAGTAGGTTTAAAAATAAAGGTACCAAAGTAGTCTGTGCTAAAGAAACTTGTAAATCCACTCAAAAAAGCAAATGGTCCTTTCCACTGTCAAAATGGCTCTTGGTATATTGGGTCTCTGCCGATTATGATACTTGGGATTTTCTTACAGTGAAACCCATGCACGCTCACTGTTTTCTCCTTCCCTTGTAGACCTGCAGTGAGAAGAGTACCAACTTGCATGACTATGGCATGTTGCTGCCCTGTGGAATCGACAAGTTCCGAGGGGTGGAATTTGTATGTTGCCCGCTGGCCGAGGAGAGTGACAATATTGATTCGGCAGATGCGGAGGAGGATGACTCGGATGTCTGGTGGGGCGGAGCAGATACAGACTACGCAGACGGAAGGTAAGGTGGCCTCTGTGTTGGTTTTCTCGTAGACGCCAGAACATCTGGCATATAGTTTTGTTTCTTCTATGTGTGTATCTTCCCATTTCCCATTAAAGGGATCTCAGCCTACTCCCGTTAGAGTTTGCTGGTATGAGGGAAATAAATAAAATCTAAATCATGAAAGTTCTATTATGGTAATTGCCAACTGTTGAATCTAATTGATCAGCCACCAGAGTTCATTTTAGCTGTTTTATTTCAGTCTCCAAAGTTGGGATCAAAATACCACTGATACTATAGTAGGTAGTTCTGTAGAGAATTGAAGTCTGAGTGAGTGACTGGCATTCTGTGTTGGTCTATAACTTAGAAATATTTTTTAAACAAGATTTTGGGATTACCTCCTCAGTCAGTAGCTAAATCTGAATTTTTGTTAAGAAAGGTTGGTTTTGCCTCTTTTTGTTCATTTTGGTCAGTTTCTTTGGTATTTATTCATTTTTTCTTTTGTGAACATAGTCAGAAGCATTCATAAATGTTTGCTTAAAGTTCTTTAACTATCTTTGATCTCATGATAGTTAAAAGAATTATATTTTCACCTCTTAGGGATCTTAATCCCATAACTTCTAGATTCTTATGTTTTATTAAAAGCAAGCCTTTATATTCAGATCATAAAATTACAAAACTAGAACTTGGGGGTTAGAAAGATTATCTACTTTAGTCATCAGTCTCATGCTCCATCCTCCCCCAGTGGTGATGATTATCTTATTTCTCCTTTTCCTCCAGGAGGAAATGTTCCCTGGTGTCACAGATTATCCAGTAGTTAAGTATGAATTGTTAAGACTGATGTTATTAATATAAAGTTTTCTGACTTACAGAGTCAGGTACAGGTTTTTTATAATGTATTTTGTAGAATTTTAAAAAATAATATTACAAAAATACAATTAGATTTTACAGATATATAAGGAATCCTAATTACCATTTCTTACCAGTTAATATCAGGTTTCTCTTTAGTGATTACTGTCCAGTTTTACCATAGCATTTTTTTTTGTTAGTTAAGCTCTTTTGTGGTTCCTTCTTTGCTAGATTTAGAAAAATTGTGTCCAGTGTAGGAGGACATAAAGCTAAACAAACAAGCGAATTACAAAGGAGAGAAAGAAGTAAGGGAAAAATCAACTGTATGCTTCAAAATATTTCTCTCTGTAAAAGTTGAAAGTTCAGTAAAATAAACTCCTCTGAGACCATTAAACATCAAGGAGAGCAGGAAAGCTCTTGCCAGTGGGAAAGTGCCTGAGCTCTTTTTCCACGGGGTGGGTTGATTATGGGCTTGGGCCCTGGCTGGGCCCCTCGCCTGTGGAGAGAAACGTCCGTTGGTTTGGGTCTAATTGCTGCTTTGTCTACAAATTGGATTTGCCTACTTCTTAGTACTTTTATGATAGTTTTTTCATACTTTTCTTCAGTCCTAGCTAGATTTGAAAGTTTCACAGTGAGTTCTTGAAACAATTTGCGTCATCGGGGCTCTTACTACGTGATACCAGTGCAACCAGCATTGAAAAGGGAATCTGGGGGCGCTTGGATGGCTCAGTCGGTTAAGCGTCCGGCTTCAGCTCAGGTCATGATCTCACGGTTCGTGGGTTCCAGCCTCGCGTCGGGCTCTGTGCTGACAGCTAGCTCAGAGCCTGGAAACTGTCTTCGGATCCTGTGTTTCCCTCTCTCTCTGACCCTCCCCTGCTCATGCTGTCTCTCTCTCTCTCTCTCAAAACTAAATAAAAACATTAAGAAAAGAATTAAAAAAAGAAAGAAAAGGGAATCTGATGTTGGACAGCCATTTTCTTCGTTCATAGTCTGCTAGATACTTGATCATTTCCCATCACTAAATTGACTCTGTACTTTGTCAACAACCCAAGTAATGGCAAGAAAACCAAGAGAGCTCCGTGACTGCTGTTAACATTAGCCAGTTAACAGTGCACTTGTAACCCTGTATCAGGGTTGGCGGCCCACCGTTCATGACCATTCATATAGAATTAAGAATGGGTATTTGGGGGCACCTGGGCAGCACAGTAGGTTAAGTGTCTGACTCTTGATATTGACTCAGATCTTGATATTGGTTCATGGGATCGAGACCTACGTCAGTCTCTGCATGGACAGTGCAGAACCTGCTTGGGATTCTCTCTTTCTCTCTGCCCCTTTCCTGCACATGTGCATGTGTGCCCATTCTTTCTCACTCACAAAATAAATAAACTTAAAAAAAGAATGGATATTTTTGTTGTATCCTGAGAGTGACAGGCTTTTGCCAGGCTCTCTTTCTCAGTTAACACTTTTTTTTTTTTTAATGTCTTGTGAAGCCCACTTTTTATTGGGAATAGATTTTGATGTGTCTTTTTTTTTTTTACTTCTGCAATCCCTTCAACTTTCTGACCTAATTGAAAACATTACTAACATGATACCTTATGAAACCCTCTCAATGGCCCTTTCTTTTCCTACACCCCTTTCTCACCAGTCCTGGAAAGAGATCCTCAGGGCTTCCTGACCTGGCCTCGGGTTCCTCATTTATTTATTACTGTTATTCCATAATTAGATTCTTTGATATCTAATCTCTCTGGTTATACCACTGTCCTCTGTTGCAGTCACCAAACTGTTGGATGCTAGTGTGTCATTTTTTAATGTTGTTTGTTGTGTTTTTAATTTGCTGTATTACCTACAACTAGGGCAACTATACAATAGATTATCCAAACCGGATTTGACCCTAGGACCGCAGTGTGTAACTAGGTTATAGGGTCATATTAGCTATCTCTATCCAGGTTGTCATCCAATTGAAATGCTAACTGGCTCCTTCCTAGTCTTCTTTATTTAAATTCCATGTCTGCTGGCTCCAACACAGATATCCCGGAGACTCTGTCATCACTTAGAAACACTGTACCCATAGGGTTTGTCAGCTTTAACATTCCTCTCGGACCAGGATCTTCGCATACTACACCCAAAACACTCACTGGGTCTTAATGAATTTTACCCCTTTCAAAATTCCCTCCCCAATTCAGGCTCTTAGTCCATTAGCCTCTTTTTCTTTCTTTCTGTTTTGGTTTGAATGGAGGGTCCTCTCTAATGTGGATGGACCTGATGGGTAACCATTTATGTATATTCATTTGAATATCCTGGAGTTGTTGATACCCCTCACATTTTCTTACCAATTTTTGTCAGTCTTTTGTATTTGGGAAAAAGTAATTTCCCCCTTTCAATGCTTCTGAGTTTTGTGAGGTTGATGTATCATGTCATGTAACCCAACCAGTTAGTTCTATTTCTTATTCATGCTGTAACATCAGCTGGGATCTTAGTGTTCGTAGATGTGCCTGGTCGTCACTATTTGATGACCTGTCACCTTTCACATAGCCGCTGACCCACGCTACCGTCCTTCTCCTTGGCTCCCGGCATCGCTCTCCTTCATGCTCCACAGATGACCCCTAAATAGTCCCATATTGTGAATTTCTGCATCGTGGTACCTGGGAGTTTATAGGCGCTTGTACATGTTCATTGAGTAAATTCATGAATTTTCTTGTTATGGGCTTGAGGTATCTTGAGAGATACCTCAGCATTTTCTCTCCATCTTCTTCCATTTCCTTGCTCCTCATTTTCCCTATTATAATTATGTTCTATCTGAATACAACTTAATGACCCCCACTCCTTTTCTTGGATTTTTTAAAAAAATGTATTCAAGACCTTTTTAAAAATAGTTCTAGGTTTTTCTGCAGCAAAATCGACAGAATGTACGGAGAGTTCCAAGATACCCCCTCCCCCCTCATACATGCGTAGCCTCCCCATCATCAACAGCTCCTACCAGAGCGATATGTTTGTTACAGTTGACGCATTATCATCGCACATCCCTACTTTACGGTCAGGGCTCAACTCACCCTTGGAGTTGTACATTCAGTGGGTTAGGACAAATGCGTAATGACATGTACCCACCCTTATGGTATCATATAGAGTATTTTCACTAAAAACCTTTGTGTTCCTCCATTCATCGTGGCAACCACTGATCTTTCTCTTGTCTTCATAGTTTTCCTTTTTCCAGAATGTCACACCATTGGATTCATAGAGCGTGTGGCCTTTTTCAGATGAGATTCTTACACTTAGTTAGTAATATGCATTTAAGATTCCTTCGTGTCTTTTCATGGCTGTCTTTCTAGCTGTTTCTTTTCAGTGCTGAATAATATTCCATTGTCCGGATGTACACAGTTTACCTGTCCATTCACCTACTGCAGGACAGCTGGATTCCTTCCAGGTTTGGGCAGTGGGATTAACGCTGCTGTAAGCATCCATGTGCAGGTTTTCATGTGAACCTACGTTTTTCGCTCCTTTGAGTAAATACCCCAGAGCCCATGGCTGGATCGTAAGGTAAGAGTATGTTTAGTTATAGGCAAGCAGCAAACTCTCTTCCAGAGTTGCTATCCTGTTTTTTCCCACCAGCAATGAGTGACAGTTTCTGATGGTCCACTTCCTCACCAGCAAGTAGTGTCATCAGTGTTCTAGATTTGGGCCATTCAAATAGGTGTATAGTGGTATCTCGTTGCTTTAATTTACATTTCCTGGATGACATACCACATGGAGCATCTCTTCATATGCTTACATGCCATCCACATACCCATTTTTCTAAATTTTCCGCCTCCCGTATCATTTGCTCCTTCATTTTTACCCACAGAATGCTGTTTGTGTCCTGAACTGCTGCTGCCCGAGTTCAGATCGTCATTTACTGGCTATAAGGCTACCTCCTGTGACTGACTGTTCCTTACTCTCTATGGCTCACTTACTCCTGTTACCCTGGTGCTTTATTTTTTTTCTTAAAGGGACTCATCATCCCTTGACTTCTTATTACTTGGCGTTCATTCTCCCTGACCCACAAACCTCCATTAATTCTCTTCCCAGATCATTCTTCATGCCTGCATCATGTTCCTATTTTGCTTTTCTGATCCTATTGACACTTGGCAGGAAATACTGGATGATTCCCACAGCATGTAGGAAAGCTCACGTTCCCTTGCCGGCCATCCAGAAGTCGTTACTTGGCCCCAGCTTTCATTTCACCATTATACATGTGCTTCCCCTTCCCCACTGACCCCACCACACCCTCGGCCTTTTCATTGTCTAGGATATTGATCCCACCTTTCTAGCGCCTTCTGAAAATGTGTTTCCTTTTTCAGAAGATGGGGTTAATACACCACAAGGACATTTGTCCATTCTAAAGCACTAGACCTGTAAAATCCTGTGTGTATTTTAACATTCACCCCAAAAGACCCCTCTTTTACAAGTCTGCTCTCATTATCCCTTGAAATGCTTTGCTTCACTGTCCTACCCTTGCTTCATATTATTTTATTTATATTGAGTTTTCTTCCAATTAATTGTAGTCATTTCTTTTTTTACCTGATGCAATCTAACCTGTAGTTTATATACCAAGAATGTCTTGCACATTGATCTTCAAGAAATATTAGCCAAATTCAGTTATTTATTTAAAAACATTTTTCATAGCTTTTGGTAAGGACTTCATGGTCCATGAATAGATGTTATAGACTCTCTTGTGTTTCAGCTCAGATGTGCCCCTTAGAAATATATAGTGAGCACATAATGCACACTTATACTTTCTAATAGCCACTTGTAAAAATAGCAAGAAGCAGCTGGTGAATCCATTTTAATAACATTTTATTTAATCCAGTATATTCAATTATTATCATTTCAACATGTAAATTATATGAAAAAGTTATTAATGGAATATTTTGTGGGGTTTTTGTTTGTTTCTTTCCTTCATACAAGGTCTTTAAAATCTAGCACGTGTTTTACGCCTATAGCGCATCTCCTTCGGACTTGCCACATTCCGGTGTTCCGTAGTCCCACGTGGCCAGTGGCTCCCTACTGGAGATCCTAGTGCTCGATAGTCCGGATTTCTAATCACCCTTTATTTTCCATTAAGATAATGGGTTATATAGCCAGTAATAGATTATAAGATGGAAATCTTAATTTTTTATTACTTTTGTAACTGTCCATGTTTTTAAAATTTAAAAGAATTGTTTTGAACTTACTCTAGTTAGGGTATCAGGTTGCATGTATCACTTCATCTTTCAGGGTTTCCCTGTTAGCCCCTCAGACCTACGTTCCTTTATTGGTACCTGGCAGAGCGAGTGGGCACCACTGACCTGCATGCAAACTGGGCCCCTGCCAGCTGGCCCTCCTTGTGACACTTGAAATGCAGAATCAGAACAGGAATTTAACACAACTTACTTCAAACGTCCTCCAGGGACACCCTAGGACAGGTCTCGAAGAGGAGAAAATGAAGCGTTATTCTGATCCTACCAGAAACAAAACTTGATCCACAGTTTAATATATACTGTGTTGGTTGGTGGGTAGTGAGATTTGTTTTGGTAGGAGGTGAGGGTTTTCCTATGGCCAATAAGAACATTCTTTGTGGGACGAGCTCTGTTTTATGACCTTATTGAAATGAGGTAAGTCTTTCAAACGAATGAATGTGGACAGATCAGTTATTTGGATAGCTCAGTACTTATTTCTCCAGTGCTAATGTTGACTAAGTTCTCAGACCCCCTCAAAATACCTAATCATGTGATCAGTAACATAACTTGCTTATGTTAATAGTATGCAGATTCCAACCTTCGCAGGTAAGAATTTCCTATGGCGAAGTTCATTAGGAGGCTAGCCTAGGCAGTCTGGCCTTCCGAGTGTGGATCTGGACTGCAAGTTTGCTCCCACCTGGATCCACAGAATCCAACTGAAAAATCATCTCATCCACAGGGCTTGTTGCATTTGTACGGCAGATAACGGAAGGGAAGACCCCATAAGGGCACTTTCCCTCTTGGGAGTGTCCTTCCTCACTGAAGTAGGTCCCCACATTTTTCTCCCAGAGCAGAATCTCAGATGATATAGTTTCTCATTTCCAGGGTTGCACACATAGGTGAGACTGTTTTGAGAGGTAACCTTAGTGTATCTTCTTAGATAATGAGATGATTTTTTTTCTTTTTAATTAAAACAACAACAACAACAGCACTTAAAATAGATCCAGATGACTGATTGCTTTTGGCTGCATCTCACTGTGCCCTTCTTTGAGCTGTATTTTGTAGCTCAGGAGAGTTTTCTTTCTTTGATTAAGGTTTCCCCAACAGTTTGTGTGTGTGTGTGTGTCTACACGCATGTGTGGGAACCTGGGAACACACAGCATCTTAACAATAAACACTGAGCCCAGGCAGCTGATTCACTTCTGAAGGCCTTGACCTGCAATGTACCATAAAAACCAGCCCAGCACCACTGACTTATCAGGGTACTGAGGACTCTTTATATTATTATGATTTCTTATGTTTTAGATTATCTTACAAAAGTAAGAATAAAGGGATAATGAAAATAACTTTGTCTAGAAATTTTGATAAGAATTAATGTAGTAAAGGGGCACCTGGGTGGCTCAGCTGATCAAGCGGCCGACTTCAGTTCAGGTCATGATCCCGCAGTTTGTGAGTTCGAGCCCCATGTCGGGCTCTGTGCTGACAGCTCAGAGCCTGGAGCCTGCTTCAGATTCTGTTTCTCCCTCTCTCTCTGACCCTCCCCTGCTTAACTCTGTCTCTCAAAATAATAAACCTTAAAAAAAATTTTTTTAAAGAATTAATATAGCAAACATTTTCATTTGATTTAAAATTTAAGTACAGTAAACCCAGATTTTTATTCCATCTTTTCTTGATTTTGAAAGTAGAGGGTTCTGAAATGGGCAGTATTTTTTGAATGGAACTAGGTAATCAGTCACCTGCCGTGCATGAACCTGGACTATATTCGTCTTATAAATATCGATTGCAGATTTAAAATATAGCTCTATTAGCTTTTATCCTGTTGTACTTGGTTTTTTCTTGGGTTTTCACTTGATAATTATAAAAAAAATCAATGCTTTGAAACATTCATAATTTTGTTGAAGAGACAAGAGCTGCTTTCTGTCCATAACTACAAAATATTTCTAAGTTTGGCTTCATAAATTCCTGTTAGATTCATCAATTCATTTTTTTTCTTTTCATTTTTACATTGTTTCTTTACTTCTAATCCTTTTGTATGCCCTCCTGCCTTTGGTATTTGTCTGTTTCCAAACCACATCCAAAAAACGTTGTTGCCTAAACATGATAAAATTTATTGTGCAAGCATCCTAAAGGAGAAGAAAACGCTGTCATACATCTTTTTAGCAAAAATGGTGACCAGTGTCCTTTTTCCTGTGAAATGTCTCCGTGGATGAGAATCTTAATATTTCCTTATTGTTCTTAGAATTCCAACAGTGCTCCCTTTTCAGTTCTCGGGCCCAAGAAAATCTATGTAGGATGCCGTCATCTGAAGATTCATGGTTTGTGTTCTTGCCTCTGTGATGAGTTTCGTTCATAGGCCAATTTGTCTAATATTTGTGATGTACCTCCTGTCACTCTTCTTCTAATGGATGTGGAAAAATGAATGTTTTTGAGTTCCAGTTGTGTTCAATGAAAGTCTCCTGACTTATTTTATTCCTTCTGGAAAGGTGATGCAGCATTTTGGAAATGCGGGAATAAAACTAAGATAATTTCTCTATTGCCTCATCCTTGTAGGCAATTTACTCAGCTTTTCATTTTCTGTTTTCTTTTCTTTTTTTTTTTTTTTAGTAGGGTCTGCACCCAGTGTGGGGCTCAAACTCAACACCCTGAGATCAAGAGTTGCATGCTCCACCGACTGAGCCAGCCAGGCACCCCTATCCTTTCGTTTTCATATTATTTGGTCTTCTTTAGCATAGTTGGAAATAGTCAGTGAGAAACGATGAAATTCTTGGGATGTTAAAAATAGGAAAATGTTGCAAAAAAGTTTAGTTACATAAAAAGTTGCAGTGGACTGGTAACAGTAATTACAAGATGAAGTGAGCTGTTATTCAATTTTTAAAAAATAAAATCTCTCTACAGAGGGCAAAAATCAGAAATATCGATCCTTACATGAACTGCTCAAAATGAAACTCATAAAATTATGTGTAGTGGATCCTGACGGTATTCTGAGGGTTAATAGCTGATTGTGTTTATCAGGGGTTTATATTTGTTAGGAGGTCTCTGTGACTTGACAAATTAAAATCTTTGGCCTTGGGACACCTGCATGCCTTAGTTAACCATCCCACTCTTGATTTCAGCTCAGGTCATGATCTCAAGGTTTGTGGGTTCAAGCCACACATTGGGGCCCTGGCAGTGTGGAGCCTGCTTTGGATTCTTTCTCTCCCTCACTCTCTTGTTACCCCCTCGCAAATAAAAAACTTAAAAAAAAAAATACGGCCTAATTTTCTACAAGTTAGAGGTTCAACAAATACTAATGGGGCTTTAAACAACAACCACTAGGAAATAACATTCCAGATATACAGTCATTAAGTGAAATCACATCTAAATTTTTAAGCTGGAATTACTGGAAAAATGCTAGGACCTAACAACTGCTTATCACCTTTACTGTGGTTACTACTTGAATATCTTTTCATGGTTTCAAAAAATGAAATAAAATAGAGCAAATTGGTAACAAGATTCATCTCTATCTGAGCTTCTGAAGAAAAAGTCCATTCTTCGAGTAACTTTCCTATTTGAACCAAGGAACTGTTTTTTGTCCTTTGCCGTCAAATTGGACCTCTTTCCTACAAATAAGGAACAGCAGGCAAAAATTGCAGGAAGCACAAGTGGCAGTCATGAGACTTGCTCAGGCCCTCAGCGGTTAGCAAGCATTGTGTGATTTTAATAAACAATAAATAAACATCACTTTAGAGCAGTGGTTCTCAACCGGGGTGATGCTGCTGCCTGAGGGACCTTTGGAATTGTCCGCAGACGGTTTTCAGTTGCCACCGCGGGGGGTGATGGGTGCTGCTGGCTTTGGGTGAGTGGAGACCCGAGACACCGGTAAGCATTATCCCCTACGCACAGGCCAGCCCCACAGCAAAGAAATGTCAAGAGAGCTGAGGCTGAGAAACCGGTTCAGAGGTTTCTTCAGTACTGGAAAGCTGGGGAAATGATTCTTTAAAAAAAAAAATCCATTCCAAGATTTTGTCTCACCCCAGTCTCCTGCGAAGAGAAAAGCAAACACCCTAGGAATATAGGTCTCTTAAGGGCACTTTCGTAGAGATAGGAATGCTTGAGATGAAAACAAACTGCAGACTTCTGCATCCATACATTAAAAGACCATCCTCAAAATGCACTCAAACACAAAGATGATCCGGGCTTCTCATTTGGACCCATGACTTCATTAATCCTGACCATTATGTCAATTGGTTTTTTTCCTTTTGTCAATATCACTACTCTCCATTTTGACTACAATACATATTAGCATGTTTTTGGGGACAAAATGATCCCAATTGGAAATATTTGATATATTTAGAAATATATATATATTTCCTATCTTTACCTAAAATGTTTTTTTCATAACATGTAACTAGAAAAATTAATTAAAGTATGATATTTTCCTAGAGGGTTTTGAGTTAGGGAAAATCACCTGTAATTCGACCTCATTGTAAATTTTGTGTTCCTATTTGTTTTTGTTCATATGGATATGTTTTTATTCAGTTGTGGCTATAATACCAAATCTTTGTGTTTAAATATTTTAATATTTAAAAATACATTTGTAATCTTCATATCTGTTCCTTTAAGTATATCTGTTCCTTCAAAGTTTGTGTATCCATGTGACAGTTGTCAGACATTTTCTTTCTTTTTTTTAACATTTTTTAAAAGAATTATTTATTTTTGAGAGAAAGAGAGAAACAGAGTGCAAGTGGATGAGGGGCAGAGAGGGAGAGAAAATCTGAAGCAGGCTCCAGACTCTGAGCTGTCGACCTGGGGCTCAAACTCATGAACCATTAGATTATGACCTGAAGTCGGAAGTTTAACTGACTGAGCCACCCAAGTGCCCCTACTTTTTTTTTTTTTTTAAATGTTACAGGGGCCATGCTTTTGAATTCCTTAATGACCCTAGATTTTCTTCCCATATTATATAATAATGACTTGAAGGTATATTTCCAAAATTAGGATTACTGAATTAAAAGGCTAAAGATGTTTTGGCAGTGTATAAAATGGATTTCAATAATGTTTAAGCTTATTTACAGTGAAGTATTAACAGTGAATGAATTTATCATTATATTCTCTAGTACTGACGTTTAATTGTTGTTATAAATAACATGGCCTCTACCTCATCAGCTCCAAGCTTTCAGGGTCTTCTAGGCTGAGTTTCATGGGAGTATGGACTAGGTTTTAGCACCTTCTTATACCTTTGTCTGCGCTGGACTAGGAATAATCATAGTAGATGTTATGTCGTCTTGCTACGTGCAAACCACTGTTCTGAACACCTTGTAAATGTTAACTCATTTTATGTTCACAGCTTCTTAATGTCTAAGCTATTTGTTGAATGATTTAATGAGCGTTGTTTGGGCTTTTCCAAAGTTAGGAATAGATTTGTGTTGACGTATCTGTAGTTGAAGATCTCATTTGTTTTTTGTTTTTTGTTTTTTGTCTTGGGCCAAGCAGGTAGTATAGGTATTTCAAATATAAACTTCAGCAGAGCCCTTTTGCAGGTTTTCAGCCCATGAATTCTATATTAGTGAAGTATAATCGGTAATCTGTACTTCTCTCATTCAGCTACATCATTTCCATTTCACCTAAAGAGCACATACAAGTCATAATTTTAAGGATTAATGTTTTTAGGTTTATGTATTTATTTTTGAGAGACAGAGTGAGCGGGGGAGGGGCAGAGACAGAGGGAGGGAAAGAATCCCCAACAGGCTCCACATTGTTAGCACAGAGCCTGATGCAGGGCTCGAACTCACAAACCGCGAGATCATGACTTGAGCTGAAACCAAGAGTTGAGCGCTTAACCCACTGAGCCACCCAGGCACCCCATAATCATAACTTGAAAAAGTGACTAATTCATTCAACTTTAATTATAAAAAGTTTCAGATGATAAAATTTCAAACCAATAATTAATTTTGACTGAATAATTCATATATATCTCCAGGAAGTTAAAAGTTCTTGATATTGACTAATAGTATAGTATATGTTGATTCTATAAAATAACAGTTTAATTTGCCCTAGATAAAAGGCTTCAGGAGGACGGAATAGAATCTAAAGTTTTAGATTTGTTTAATACCGATGGGAAAGAAACATGACGGGAAATGTAGGTTGCAACACATGCCAAGAGAAAGACCAGAAAGTGCAGAAGGCTAACTTACTCCACTTGAAATACATCAGATGGACCTAAACTGAGAGAGCTATTTCTTTCCAAGTTCCTGCCTTTGATTTATTCATGTGAGAGTGGAGACCCAGGGTTAATGGAGAGACAGAATGTATAGATCCTGCTTTTGCATTAGTAGAAGTCTGTCCGGTGTACTTATCTTAAAAAGATGACAAAGGCGTCTTTTTCATATTTCTATGCAGAATTTCCACGAAGATGTCTTTTTTTAATATAGAACAAGTTTGTAAATGTAGAGAAAGACACATAAAAATTACATCTCCATTGGATCAGCAGCTAGGCCATCTAGATGCTGCTGTTGTTTTGGGCTAAGTTGGTCCTTCTTTGAATCAAGTAGAAGAGAGAGGAAGCTAGGTATGCAGCTTATAAGCCTGTCATGTTAAAACTGTTTATGGGGGAAGTAAACCTATGGAGGGGAAATGATGACCCAGTAGCCCCAACCCAGGGTAACATGTCACAACGCGGAAGATGGGAATACAGAGCTTACCTTATTCTGAGTTGGGGACAGCCGTGTCCATGGTGTCATTTGAAGCTGTTGATGGACTTCCAGCCTAGAGAACAGGGACATGACTTCACAGTGTCTTCATCTGTCTTTCTTCCCAGAACTTAGTGGCACCTTAAAAGCATCTACATAGCCCAAACGGTGGGGAGCATTCTTTGTACCCTACATGTGAGCACCATTGAGGAGATATTTTAAATCCATTTATCAAGCCTCCCGGGGACGTGGACCTGGGAATGACCTCTTCCAGAGAGAATGAAGGGTGCTCATCATGCTGGGTGCTGCCCATTTCCACTCATTTCCCAGAAGCCTGAGCAGAGGTCCACACTGGCAGATAGTCAGTGTAAGGGGGACATCGTGGTCATGAGCATTATTGCAGTTCACGTAAAAAAAAGTTTATTAAGGCTCCACTCACAGTGCTGGGTGAAACCTGACGGAACTGTGGTCTGTGTGTTTAAGACTCTTCTCAGAAAATAATCACCAGACAGTAGTAGGGAGTGACAAATGCATGTATGCGTGTCACAGATACAGTATTGGTGGTTTATGACACCTTGTCATTGAATCATGTAGTATGTTGTGCCCATGTTGGCTTGGAATGTGGAAAGATTCATGGCCTCGGCTAATCTCAGGCTGTCGTGAAAATACAGGCCTGTTGGTGGATCAGTACTTTTCTCTGTCTTTAAAATTGGTTTTGACAAGGAATGAAAGAGGCTTTATTTGACTGAATCCTACTTAGATCTCTGGAGTTAAAATCCTTTGAATACATAATCTTCCAGCTGCTTTTCTGCCCTGCATTTTGAGAATGCGTTTTCCTCACTTAAATGGTGTTAAATGCTCAAAGGGGGAAAAAACTAACCACTCTGGAGGAGAATCACAAAGTGAATCATCGAAATGATAAATTACAGCCTTAAATCTTTGCCAGTGGATGAGTCAAGTGGAATACATTTGATGAAACAGTTGGTGGCTTTGAGACATGACTGTCACATTGCTGGTTGGCAGCTTCCAGCACCATTTGAGGCTGCACTGTATCACCGTGCCTTGTACTGAAGTAAAGGGAACTAATTTGAAAATGAGGAATAGAAGAAAAGCAATAAGTTTGCATTTTCTCTTGAGGCAATTGGCCACCAGCTCTGAAGTCTTATTTAAAAAATGCTGAGTTTCTGTATTTAATAAGCTTGGACCTCATGTATATCGAGAAGGAAGCCAAAACACTTTAATAGTCGTAACCAGAGTACAGTTGTGTGGCCAGGCCAGTGAGGTTTGGTCTGATTTCCAAGTACGAGGGAACCATTCATTTTGTAATCGTTACTTAGAGGGTTGGGTTATTCACCGCCAAAGATTTTATACGTCACATTGAGGAAAGGAAGACCTTTTTGTCCTCCTAATGTCTTTTAATTAAAGATTACATTCAGATTTCCTGGATTACAAAATAGTAAGAAGAGAAGAAGAAAATCTAGAGCCTCTTGACCTAAACAGGCTCCTGGCAGTGGTATCCTCAAATGTTAATTCCATGTGGAAACCAACGTGGAATCTGGATATTGTTATTCTCCTTGTAAAACCCCTAGTTGAGATGGGATTCACTATTATACAATATAAAGGTGGTCCTTAAAAATATGGATTATTCTTTTTTTTTGTTTGTTTCTTTTTCCCCTTGGCCTGAGGATCTTACATCAGCATATTAATGCCCAAAGAGGTTTCTTTTACTTGACCCTTGTTCTTCATCCAGTCCTCGGTCTAATAAATTGTATGCTGGAACTTTATTTGGTAATTAGTAATGATAAATTAGCTTCTAGGAACCCTGAAACAGGAAATCAAGCTATGTAGTCCAAGATGTCTGCATCTCGCTATCAAGTCTAAACTAGTACCAAGAACTTATCACAAAAAACTCAGCAAAATTTTAAGAAGCCTGTATATATTTTGGAGGGAAGTCATTCATAAAGAAAATAATTTGGGGATACTCGAAACTGTTTCTTTTGATGAGAGGTAGAAAATAAAGAAAATCTTTCCCAAGTAAGGACTAACTACCACTTCCTGTTTCACCCTCCCTGTGTACAAAGTCACACTTCTAGTGTTCATGTGTACAGTTTTAGAGGGTGGAATTCTTCTACTTAATGGAAGCTGGTGGTCACCTGAATTGTTTGCATATGTCCCCCATCTGCACCATCTATTGATAGTTTATTTGTTTTGAAATGGTCCTAAAGGAGTAGTCTTCTTTCTTCCCTCCAAAAAACGGGCTTCTTTATCTGAAAATGAAATTGTTTCCTCACTTAACCTGTAGTAAATTTCCTGTAAAGAGTGATTGAAACAGTAATCTTAAGTAGTTAAAATTCTAAAATGCACACCATTTTTAAAGAAATTTGTTTATTACTATTAGATAAATATAATCGCTCAAACTAATGAATTTATTTTTTTCTATTTTTTAAAAAAAATTTTAATGTTTTCATTTATTTTTGAGAGAGACAAAGATGGAGCATGAGCAGGGGAGGGGCAGAGAGAGAGAGAGGGAGATACAAAATGCAAAGCAGGTTCCAGGCTCCAAGGTGTCAGCACAGAGCCCGACGCAGGGCTCGAACTCCTGAATGGTAAGATCGTGCCCTGAGCTGAAGTCGGACACTTAACCGACTGAGCCACCCAGGTGCCGCATCAAACTAATGATTTTATATTCCAGTTATTAGCCAGAGTATTTTTGTTTAGCATTTGTATATTATTTTGTATATGTGTGTTTTTTATATATTTATTTATGCAAAAAATTTATTTGTAATTGAGCAAAACAATATGGTGTTGGTAGCATTATTAACTTAACTCCCTCCTCCCATCCGCCCCCACACAGATCATATAAATAGAAGCATATTTTTGTCTTTTGTAAAACTAAATCATGGATCATATTTAAGCAGCTTCAAATGACAGTGATTTTACTTGCGTCAGATGCTATGGTTATCCTTAAATCAATGAGATTCCCGTAGGATATAAAAGCATTATATATGTAATATTTTATTGACCCTGACCTCTTTCCCTGATTTCTTAATTAAGTACATAAACCAGTATCATACCATTTAGTAGCAGGTATCTCCATGAACTTTGCAGCTGAAATGCAAACTCTGAATGTTTCAATATTTTTTATATAATCCCAACAATAGTGGTTCCTTTAGCTCCACATCTTATTAATGTCTATTCATGTCTTGTCAATTTCAAAAATAAGGGAAGGACACACTGAGCATCTCTCTGGTCGTGTTGACACATTTGAAGGCATAGCAGATGGATGTTCATTGTTGTCATTTACGTCCTGTTTTCTACCAGACACATTTCCCCTTATTATAAACCGTTATAAAGAGAACTGAATATTGAGCACTTAGTAGGCTATGAATGCTTGTGCACTGACTAAATTGTTTTAGTAAAGTATTATGTGTAATTCTGGGAGGCTTTACCCAAAGATCCTTGAATGTCCAGGATGGTGTTGGAAGTTACTTGAAAATACGTTTATGGGATAGCAGCATTTTATTGAAGACAATGGCAAGTCAACCTATATAAATGATTTGTCCTTGGGTCCTATAATTGAAATTTTCTTTTGCATTTGAGACCATCGTTTGAATTTGGTCTTCCTAAGTTTTCTGCAAAGACTTGGTCTTTCTAAGGTTCTTCTAGTAACCTGTTGTCAGTCTGATGTGAATGACAACTGTATCTTTGAAATACGCAGTAGATATCTGCTCCCCCTTATGTCAGCTGCTCCGATACCGGTAGTTATGAGATTAATGTTGTTGGGTACTAAAAACGTTAACCTAACACTGGCTACCAGACTGGAGGAGAGATTATCAGTATATGGAAAGGACAGCATTACATTAGAGTCATTGAATGATGCCTGTAAAGCAGATCTGCATAAAAAGGTGTGGTGAAGAAACAGAACCCCCACGTCATAGATGCACCCAAAACGTTGAGGAAAGAAAAGGCTTCTTAGTAAATATGATGATTCTTGCTTGAGAAATGTCTTCAAAGGTTGAAAGCACACATTGAGCTGAATAAAGTCTTCTGGAGCCTATCCCTTTACATGGAACGTGGAGGAAATTGCTGTCACCTGTTATCATCATCCTCGCTTTCAGAACAGAGTTAAAGATTAGACATGGGGGTGCCTGAGTGACTCAGTCGGTTGAGTGGCCGACTTCAGCTCAGGTCATGATCTCACAGTTTGTGGGTTCGAGACCTGCCTCAGGCTCTGTGCTGACAGCTCAGAGCCTGGAGCCTGCTTCATATTGTGTCTCCATCTCTCTCTGCCCCTCTTCTGCTCATGCTTGCTCGCTCGCTCTCTCTCTCTCTCTCTCTCTCTCTCTCTCAAAAAGGAATAAATGTAAAAAAATGTTTTTAAAAAGATTCAATATGGAAGCGTATTGAACTACAATGTGCAGCGGGCTGGTGCGTGGGGCCTTGAGTGGAACTGCAAGGGAGGGCGGGCCAGGGCGGGAGTGCTGGGTCCTTGGTCAGTCAAATAGAAAAGCTCTCCGTAGGGCGTAATCACTGGTCTCCTACCCCTGGTTTGATAATCATGACTATTAGAACATGTTCCTTTTTAATTAGGTCTTTAAAAAATATTGTGGGCCGTGTAATAATTATAACCAATAGTAATAGATAATGACTTCAGCACTTTCCGTCCTAGATGAGGTTGAGAACATTATTAAAATAGGTTTTGGTAGGAAACAATGCTATTCCTATTTTATGAAGTTTAGTACATATGTAGGAGTTTTTTTTTTATTTGAGGGAAGCAACACATTAGAAAATACGATTTTTTTAGAATTGGAAAATGGCAGTAAAAATTAACGTGGAATCGGTTTGGGCTCTTTGGGGCGTTTTAAATAGAAATTCACTAGATATTCAAATAACAGTAAGGTCATTCTACTCTTGATTTCTGTGTATTTGTAGATCTTCAATCTTATATTTAAATTATATTTCAGGAATAGTTCTGGGGCACCTGGGTGGCTCAGTCGGTTAAGCGTTGGACTTTGGCTCAGGTCAAGATCTCGCGGTCCGTGGGTTGGAGCCCCACGTCGGGCTCTGTGCTGACAGCTCAGAGCCTGGAGCCTGCTTCAGATGCTGTGTCTCCCTCTCACTCTCTGCCCCTTCCCTGTTTGAGTTCTCTCTTTCTCTCTCTCTCTCTCTCTCTCTCTCTCTCTCTCTCTCTCTCTTTCTCAAAAATAAATATTAAAAGACTTTTAAGTAAAAAAAAGAAATAGTTCCAAAAGAATGATGACATCTCTAACTTTACTAATAAGTAAGAGCAGCTCTATCACGGTTTTCATCTTTTACCTCCTGGAACATGCTGCTCCGTTGTTCGGTGTTTTATACGTCCTCTGGGTGGTAATCGGTTAGCTTCAAGTGGTTCTCAGGAGAATCTTCTAGTTACTGTTACTGGAAAATTGGAACCAAAGAGTCCTATACCTGTTGACACGGTAACGAAGCACTTAGGTTTTACAAAACCATTTACCGGTGGTCACAGAACAATAGCATTGTAGTTAAGGTAATCGGATGATGGTGGCACCAATCACGGAGGCACAAGACACTGAGACAACACCGTAGAGCGTCTCTGCACCTGGTCCCGCTTCGTGTACAGCTCCCTGTCGGTGCTGGAATACACCTAGCAGCGCTGACGTGCCTAGAACATTTCATAATGACGTGACCTGTCTCACCTCTTCCCATTTGGGGAGTGTTCTGTTCTGACATGCACATTGGTTAATTGACTCTGTGTGTCACATCTTTGCCTCGAATACTATATATGGAACATCTGTGATCTGTGGCCATGAACCCTTAATAGAACTGAATATTCTGTTGCTCTATCTTTGCTATTAGTTGACAGACAAATAAGGTAATACTTTTCCTCATAACCTCTTTAACCGCCTAATCAAAGTTGAGCGCAGACCGACCCGCATGCTTCTGAATTTCCATATAAAGCACTTTAAGGTTAATAAACCCTTAGAACCGATATTTTTGCTTTTTCTCAGAAACTTTTTTCTTATATAACTTATCTGCATTTCCAGTCTTTCTTTCCTATACATTCTTTGCACAAGGCTTTGGAGGTTTTTTGTTTGCTTCTTTTTAGCTCTCCTGACATCACTGTATTTTGTTTTGGTTTGTTTTTAGATTTCTGACTCTAGTTATCTGTCTTAGATTAGTAGAGAATCTCCATTACTGGACTCTTCGCCTTGGTTGCTGTAATCTAAACCCTTGACTTTATATACCAGTTGGATTTATTAGCCCTGGCCCGCTAGGGCTAGTCCCCCAAGTGGGAAGCTCAGGTGTTTATATGGTAAAATTGAAGAACTAAAGCCAGACGGATGGCTTTCTAATGTGTCTAAGAGAAAGTTCTTAGTTTCTAGCCCCCACTCCCATCTTGGTTCTCTTAAAGCTATCCGGTCATAGTAATGGCCCACACCATCTCTTAGGTGTACAGCTGAGTACCTGGGACCCATGTTATCCTTTCCACAGATCCTGCCTGTTCTGGATTCATGCATGCCCTGTCTCCCATCTTCGCTAGTACGATCCCAGTTCTGTTATTTCTTGCTGGAGTTACTGTCGTATCCTACTGATTTCTGCTCCCGTAGTCTCTGTGCTGTACACCACTCATTTCCACACACACATCTTAAGCCACTCTGTGTACAGCGGCCAGGACATGGAGTGTGTATCTGTCTGTGTGTGTATATTTATATTACATATAAATAAAGCTGATCATGGAACCCCCAAGATAGAGGTTTGCTGGTGGCTTTCCAGTACACTTAACCAAACACACAGAGAAAACGCAATGGCCCTTTTTGTTGGGATGCCAAGGATGACGTCGACTGGAACAGTTACTCAACATGTACTTGGCTTTCTTATCCAGGTATGAATGTACTTGACCCAGTTTCTCTGTGCCTTCCCAGCACCATTGCCCTGTTCCTCTCTCTCCGCACTGCTGTCTCTGTATCACACAGAGCGTGGCAGGCCTTCCCCACCCCACGATCGGCGGATCTCTTAGTAATGGTTTCCCCAGTTTTCTAGGTTTTCTTTTATCCTTAGCCTCAGCCTCACTGTCCCCGTTCTCAAAATGCATTCTCTTTGCAAAGCACCCTCCTCCCAACATTCTCAATCTTTGCAGCCTACGTCTTCCATCCTGACATGAATTAGACCATTTAGGATTGTACCTGCTGATGGTTTTTCTCTCCCCTACTAGAATGTAGGCTCCCTGAAGGCAGAGATCTTATCCTTCTCTCTTTCAGAGCCTCAGATCTGGCACACTGCCTGGTACGTAGTTGATATCCGCTAACATTTGTTGAATGAATGACTTTTCTTCTGCTATTGTAGGAGGATGTGGTAGGATGTTTCTGATTAGGCTCTTTAATCAATACAGAAACATCTCCTCGGGAATTTTTCACATAGATCACTGAATTGGGAGGCAGCTTGAATTATGCCTGTGGGGAAAGAGGAGAAGCGGGGAAGAACAGCATAATTAGATTTCAGAAGGCTAAATTGTGTTTCTAGTTACATAGGGTATCATAACAGGACATACCAGCAATGCAGAAAAAAGGGGCTATTCTGGTCCATTGTCTGCGGCCTTTCAAAAATGGTACCTCTTGAGTTTTAAGAAAACAACAAAAATGTGCATTGCTGTTTACCTAATGGAAATAGAAACACAGTGCCTCCCAGATCTGTATCTTTTGGGCCCAGATCTCTTCTGCTTTATTTCTAGTTGTCGGCTGGAGGCCCCTTCGATACCATCTCATAGCATCTGAGATCCATCCTGGTCCAAGCTGACCCTTCTTCCTACTTCATCCTCTGTTCCCCTCAATACCCCTTCTCCAACCAGCCGCTCCATCTCGACACATCAGCTTCATGCTGTCAGTAACCTGCTTCTTTCAGTCACCAGCGCCGCTGTAATCTTTCTCCGAGCTGTCGCCTCCCTCATCCTCCTTGGCCAAGCTTCTGGAAGAGCCTTCTCCCAGGCCCACCTGTCGCTCCTCCACCTGTCTGGCCTTCATACTTCTGCCAGCTCATACTTGCTGCAGTACAGCTACTTTTGCCACTCTTCTGCTTCAGGTTTCTCCCCGAGAATCTGAATCACTAGTAGAATGAAGACAGACTCCTTAGCCTTTCAGACAAGGTCCTTTGTAAGGTGTCTGCGTTCCACTTCCTTCCCGGTGCCCGTCCTGTACCCAACCACGCTGAGCTCCCTGCATTTCCTGTGTTTACAGGTGTGGGGTCCGGTCTCTGCCACACCCCTTGGCCTTCGTCTTCTCTATAGATATCTGTTCACTTATCAGTTCCCCGCTCACCTCTTAACCTTCTGAGCCCGTCCCTTTCCAGTCCTGTTAACAGACCTCTGTTAAAATCCGTGACAGCTCACGTTCATATCTCGTACATCATGGTTCTGTGCTCATTTGTATATTCATCTCTGCAGGACTCTGAGCATGGTCAGCAGTTGGGACTTTACTAGGCATTGTACCTGACAAATAGGACTGGGCGCCTGGGTGGCTCAGTCAGTTAGTGTCCGACTTCGGCTCAGGTCATGGCCTCGTGGTCTGTGAGTTCAAGCCCCGCCTCAGGCTCTATGCTGACAGCTCAGAACCTGGAACCTGCTTCCGATTCTCTCTCTCCCTCTCTCAATCTGCCCCTCTCCTGCTCATGCTCTGTCTCTCTCTCAAAAATAAACAAACAAACAAACAAACAAACATTTAAAAAAAAAAGAAGGTCTTTTTAGATTTTTTTCTGAAATAATAAACCCCAAGGAAAATACTGCATATGAAGAACCAATGATAACTTTTTATTTATATCATTTTCAAAACCTAATAACAGTAAAAGGGAAAGAAACATTTGTCATATGTAAATTTAAGCCCTAGTCTTCTGACAGCAAATAAGTTTGTATTTAGTGCTACTGCGTGCTTTTTCTAAGCGCTTGGCATACATTAACTACTCACACTATCTCGCAAGGTAGGTAATGTCTTCATCCCATTTTAAAGATGGAGAGACTGAGTCGTAGCAGGATAAGCCCCATGTCCACGGTCACACCAAGCTGGCAGGTGGCTTCCAAGGATGTGCCTTTAATTCCCACAGTGTTTCCCCTCTGTGTGCCCCAGAGAGCGAGGACACTGAACTAACTGAAGGAAACTGCCGTGTAATTTTCCCTTCAGAAAGAGAATTTTCAAAAATGGCTATTATCAGTGATTTAACCTAAAAAGTGATGCACTAAAAAGTAATGGCTCAGTCGGTTAGGCTTTGGCTCAGGTCATGATCTCGTGGTTCCTAAGTTCGAGCCCCGCATCAGGCTCCGTGCTGACAGGTCAGAACCTGGACCTGGCTTCGAATTCTGTCTCCCTCTCTCTCTGCCCCTCCCCCTCTTTCTCAAAAATAAACATTAAAAAATTTTAATAAAAAACAAGTAATGCACTTCAACATTCATTTCAATCCACATTTGTTGCATCGTTCATGGAGGGTCAGTGTGTGATATTTTCTCACGTGGCAACCACAGATACTTTTAAAAATAAACTTAGGAACAAGGAAGCAGGCTTGCTAGAAGAGGAAGAAAGTCGACTCACCAGTGGAAATGAACTACAAATTTTACTTCTTCAGTATGTGCTTTTCCTATAAATCTGGCCGATCCAGGACTTTCCTCATCAAGCAGGCTGTGATTGTCTTTAGTTTTTGTCTTCATCTTTTCCGTATGATTTAGAATACTGGTCTCAGGGCCACCTGGGTTGCTCAGTCACTTTAGCGTCCAACCCCTGATTTCTGCTCATGATCATGATCCCCGGGGCTGTGGGATTGGGCCCCACATTGGGCTCCGCACTGGGCATGGAGCCTGCTTGGGATTCTAGCTCCTCTCTCTCTGCACCTCCATTGCTATTTCTTTCTCTCTGTCTTCAAATAAAATAAAATAAAATACTTGTTTCAAGCTGTAGAAACAAGGGGGCAGGGGAGTCCTTGGGCTTGTTTTAAGGATAAATAGCACTTTGTACCACCTGAGGATGGAGGCAGATATATCCGTGGGGCCCCACTGCCGACTCTGGGGAAGGACTAGCGATAAATTGCTGCAGTGTGCTAGCAGGAGATGGTTTCTCTTTTCACAAGAGAGAAGAGGAAAGCCCACAGAAGCGGCAGGATGCCTCCCTTCCTTCTAAGGACAAGGTTCTTCACAAGATGTCCTTAAAAGAAAGATGAGGCTGCCGTCTTGCTTTGTGCCTGTTCTAGAAGGCTTTGTAGCCATTGTATACACAGACCCTCTGTAGGTTTATATTAGTCCCTGTGTGTATAGACAGGTGGAAAACAACGTGAGGCACATAGTATTTGCCGAAAGGACATTGTTCTCCTACTATTCTCTGTATTTTAAAAAAAATGTTTAATGTTTATTTTTGAGAGAGAGAGAGAGAGAGGCAAAGAGTGAGCAGAGAAGGGGCAGAGAGAGAGGGAGACAACAGAATTCAAAGCAGCCTCCAGGTTCTGATCTGTCAGCACAGAGCCCGACACGGGGCTCTAACCCACAAATCGCAAGATCATGATTTGAGCCTAAGTCGATGAGCCACCCAGGCGCCCCCTTACTAGTACTCTCTTTAAATGTTAATTATATCAAAAAATTAAAAAGTAAGTTAAAATAATACATGTTAATTGCATCAGACTTCCCAACTACCCCACTCCAGCTCACCTCATCTAGTTTCCTGCTTTCACACGTGCCCTTAGCATTTGTCACTTGTAACGTGCAGTATAACGGCTTCACTTTGGCTTCTTACGTTGTCACCTGTCACCTCAGTAGCCTGCAAGTGCCAAGAGCGCAGGGAATTTAGTCTCTTTCATTCCCAGCAGTAACTTCCGTGTGTGGGACGGACCCTTCAGAGCCCAGTTCACCCTCAGATACATGGACACAGAGCGTGTATTTCCAACTCTTGGCCCAAAACGTACGCGGACCACCTACACTTAGCCACAGCCCCTTCTCCAGGTCTGAGGAATGTGCTTAGGTTTTCTGACAAAGTGTCTGATTAACCAAGACTGGGTTTCACTTATCAAGATTTTTAAAAGACTCTGAAAGTTTTTATCACCTTAGGTGCTTCTCCTTAATCCATTTGGCTCATAAAGCTGTCAGGAAAAGAATGTGCTTTTGATTATATATAGCTTGACGTGCCTCCGAGATGGTCTTTAAAAAAGCAATTTAACTTTTTACTATAATTGCCTGCTAAACTTAATATTTCTTAAGTCTTGCCAGATTATCATTTTCCCTTCTCCCAGCATACCTTTTTATGATTTAAAGTAAAGCTCTGGCAGCAAATATATGGACTGCTTCTACATCTCTAAAATCGAAGCACATGTTTCTGCAGGCTCAAAGGAGACCATCTCACCTACAAAATTAACCGTCATTTTTTAAATACCATCAGATACTGAGTCCATAGTCGGATTTGCCCTGAGCCCCAGAAATGGCCTTCGTGGGTCATTTTTCTACACCACGTTTCTATCCAGCACCACGCCCTGTGTCCTGCATCCTTAACACTCAGACTGGGAACCGCCTCAGGACATGGGAGCCAGCACGCTGAAGAAGCAAAGCAACTTTCTTTGAGCCCCTCTCCAGCTTTTGATTTGTCTCATGACTTGGGGATATAACTAATTGCTTTTCTCTGTCGCTGCAATATGCTTCTTACTAGGGTAGTAGGGAGATGGTGAAGAAAAGCGACTTTGTTCTCCCCTGTTCTAGCTCTACTGGTTTACACCAGCCTTGGATCCTCCCTCTTCTCTCTGCCTATTTCGGCCTCATACTTCAGAAGCTCCCTAAATCTGGGGCGCCTGGGGGGTTCAGTCAGTTGAGTGTCTGATCAGCTCAGGTCATGATCTCACTGTTTGGGGGTTCAAGCCTCGCATCAGGCTTTCTGTTGAGAGCTCAGAGCCCAGAGCCTGTTTCAGATTCTGTGTCTCCCTCTCTCTCTGCCCCGCCCCCACTTGTGCTCTGTCTCTGTCTCAAAAATAAACTATTAAAAAAAAAATAAAGAAGCTCACTAACTCAAACAGGGCAGAGTTTATAAGCCAATCTGAAGAGAAGTTGATTTTATACTAAACCACCCTTTTCCTAATCTTCCTTCCATTTTCTTTCATGCTCTGCCCCTTTTAGTGAAGGCACTTAGTTTTATTCTCAGTATTGGCAAAAACCTTAGTAGCCAGTGCACACGTGAATATAATACCGGGTTGGGTGGTGCTATCCTATGAATATCATGGTGCCATGTGGTACTAGGATTCTGAAAATATCATCTGTAACGAGATTTCTTGTTTACTTTAAAGATTAAATAAGGGCCGCCTGGGTGGCTCAGTTGGTTAAGTGTCTGACTTCGGCTCAGGTCATGATCTCACGACTTGTGGGTTTGAGCCCCACATCGGGCTCTGTGCTGACAGCTCAGAGCCTGGAGCCTGCTTCACATTCTGCGTCTCCCTCTCTCTCTCTCTGCCCACCCCCCCCACTCACACTCTGTCTGTCTCTCTCAAAAATACATAAACATTTTAAAAAGTTAATGATTAAGTAATTTTGTATTCTCTTAAAATCTTTTCAAGAGGACTACTTAGTATTTGACCCTTTTAATATTTTGTAATGAAGAAAATCAAACTAATTGTCAGAGATACACCAGTTCTGAGTGTTCTGGATGAATATCTCGATGGTATTTAGTCCTGCGATTCATTCCTTCAGCACATTTTTTTGGAGCTATTTTCAGTCGCTACCATTTGAGCTGTTCTCTGTGTCAGGTACTGCGTGTGGCCTTTGCATTATTGCTTACCTGGTAGGTCAGGTGCTTTTCTAAGTGCAGTACAAGTATCTTCATGCTTATTTATTTTTGAGAGAGAGAGAGAGAGAGAGAGCTAGCATACAAGCAGGGGAGAGTTAGAGAGAGGGAGATCGAATCTGAACCAGGTCTAGATTCTGAGCTGTCAGCACAGAGCCTGACGTGGGGCTCAAACTCGTGAACCATGAGATCATGACCTGAGCCAAAGTCAGACACTTAACTGACTGAGCCGCCCCGGCGCCCCGGTGCCTCACAAGTATTAACCCTGTTTCTCATCACACCCCTGTGACTGCAAATACCTCCTGTTCATTTGCCATTTTACAGGCGAAGGTAAGGAGGCCCAGAGAGCTTAACTCACTCGCTCAGGGTCACAGAGCCAGGATTCAAATCCTGGCAGGCGGGCCCCAGGGCGCATGCTTCTCACCTCTCCACCCTGCCACAAGATTGCCCGTCTCCTTACACCCTGTGTTCTGCTGGCTCTGAAGGAGGCAAAAAGCAGGGATCACTGTTGTTTCTGCTCTAGAATTTTGCAGCTTGGACATTTTTGACACTTTTCGCACTGTTTCGTTCTATCTCATTTCAATCAGGACAAAGCACAGTTGTTTGGCGTTTCCATACCCACCTCCCCGGTAATCCACCTTCTGTGCAAGGAGTCCGCACACTTTCTGTAAAGGGCCAGATAATAACATTTTAAGCTCTGCAGGCCACATGCCATCTCTGTTACTATCTTTTTTGTTGCTTTTCATAATTATTTAAAAATGTAAAAACCACTTTTAACTTACAGGATGTGTAAAAATAAGCCATGAGCCGTATGCGCTATGCCATTGATCATTTGTCCTTCTTTGGTTACTCTTTGTGTTGTCAGCTGACTCTGTTTCAGACCCTCAGGTTTTCCTCCCTTTTACCACAGGGCCTTTGCATATGCTCTGTCTGGTGGCGAGTGGTCTTCATCCCCCAGGCCCCATTCACCTTGGGTCATCTTTAAGTCATCCCTTCCTCACGTCTGCCTTGCAGTACACCCCGGATCTGGTCAGATCTTATCCTTTTGGGTCTCCTAACCATTCATGATTGTTATCAGTACAGTCATGTCACCTTTATATTGATGGTGATGTCATTGTCTGTCCTTTTGGTTCTCAGCCCCGTGAGCTACCCTTGCTCCCTGGTGTGTTTCTCCAGTGTTCTAGCTGCCACTCTTGTCTCCCGAGAGTCTCCTCTCCACCCAGCAGCCAGAGCCATCTTTAAAACTTAAATCTTACTGAGTCATTTCCGTTGCACATGAGTAAACTTGCTGTTTGGCCTCCCACCATTCATGTCTAGCTCCAACCTTAACTTCTCCTGAGAACCTCATCCTCTGCCCGCTAAGCTAGCTGGCTTTCTCTTCATCATGCTAAGCTTGCCTTCACCCCAGGGCCTTTGCACTTGCTCCTCCTTCTGCCCCAACCATGCCCACCCCCACAACTCTTCAAGCCGTCTGTGTCTTGGTGGCCTCCCCCTGACCATCCTATTTGAAATGGTGCCCCCCTACCCCGCCCCCCACAAACACATCCATTATAGTCACTGGTTAGCACATTAGCTCCTTTCCTTTCTTTGTATAATTCTATTTTTTATCTTATTTATTTGCTCCTATTGTGCCTTACCCACAAAATATATGTTCCAGGAAAACAGAGGCTTTGTCATACTCCGAGGCCCACTGTCAGAGCCTGGAATATCACCTGACACTTGGCAAAAACACCGAAAACATTGTTCATCAGATGGCTAGCGTGTGGCACTGAGTAGAATGGCTCAGTGGATGGATGAATTCATGCATTCCCCTTTTATTTGCTCCTTAACAATTGGTGCCCATTTCTTTCAACTCAAATACTTAACTGTCCGTTGACTAAAGAAAAAATATCGTGATGCTTGGTCTCTGCAGTTTAGCAGACCTCACTGTGAAAAATCAGTGCCACACTGAATCCTTTTATCATCTTATCCTTGTCGTTTCTGGTTGGGCATTCTGTGGATAGCCCTGCCACTTCCTTACACCCGCTTTCCGCGTCCTGCAGCTCACATACTCCTAGCTCACAAGAATCACTCCCCACTTTGAATTTCTAAAACATTTAAAAGACAGTATGTCTGTGACTCATAGAGTAATTCATGTAGATTCTCTGGCCCAGGAGAGTTATTCGTTAAATATGGAACAATGATGCCGCATCCTCATTTCAGATGAAGATTGTCTATAACTCACCCCGAATCGTGAATTTTTGGTGTCTCCGTTTTTGTCTTTATCTTCCTTAAGCAGGAGTCCATAACCCTGTGTCTGGGGAAAGCATTTATTTTTTTTAATATTTCATTAATTTTTGAGAGACAGAGAGAGACAGTGTGAGCAGGGGGAGGGGCAGAGAGAGAAAGAGGGAGACACAGAATCTGAAGCAGGCTCCAGGCTCTGAGCTGTCGGCACAGAGCTGGATGCAGGGCTCGAACCCACAAAACGTGAGATCATGACCTGAGCCGAAGTCGGACGCTCAACCAACTGAGCCACCCAGGCACTGGGGAAAGCATTGAAACCATCTGCAAGAAATGCTTTTAGCTGCAAATAACCGAAAACCCGGATCCTGGTGGCAGGGAGCCCTGTGCTGGTGCAGCAAGGCAGAGATGTGACCTTGGGGTCTTTCCATCCCACCCTCCTCATCTGCTTCTGCACCTGAATGTTTTATCAACTAGCCCTTGACAGGTGGCTGTTGCCCTTCCCGGGGGGCGGGGGGGGGGGAACAAGACACACAGAAGGGCAAAGGAGCAAGCACTCTGACCTCTCAGTGGGATGCGACTTCTCATCTGGAAAAGTACAGCCTTCCTAGACCCCCCACTGAGAGTACAGCCTTCCTAGACCCCCCACCGAGAGGTCCAGGCAGATGCCCTCTGGCACCTCATTGTCTGAGTTGTGGCAGGCACTTGCTTTCTCTACCTGCAAGGGAAACAGGGTCTGCAGTGTTCGGTGTCTTATTTTCTCTGATCGATGAAGGGATGGGAGAAAGGAGGTAGGCATGGCTGTGGGGCAGCTTACATGTTCTACCACAGCACTTTTTTTAGAAGAGAAGGCTTAAATTTTCCAAGATCCTTTAAGTGAAACGTTAACAATACCTACTAACTGAGGAATGTCATCCAGACTTCTCTGCTGAAACTCGGTAGACTAAAGAAAAATCTATTTTTACAGGATATTGCCCATGGGTGAGATTCTAATAGTACAGCATTAAAGGAGGGTAACTTTTTTTTTTTTTTGGTAGTAATCATTAACAAATGTGGATTGAATCCTATATGAGCCTCAAATTCATTTATAAAATTTCGGAGAATGAATTACTTAACCAATATAGTCTAGTTAGTGAGGTCATGGCTGAAGGAAACATATATATATATATATATATATATATGTATGTATGTATACACACACACATATATATATTCATATAATATACATGTATACATATATATAATTACTTGTATTCCCTTCAGATAGTGAAAGATTTTCACTAGTGAAAAAATGCATAGGTATATTATTATGTGTAATTATTATATATAATATATCAGTTTAACATGTTATTATTATTATTATTATTGTTATGTGCCTTCTACCTTCATAATTTGTGCCCCAACTGGATTGAGGGTTTGGAGTGGAGATATATATTTTTCCGATTTGGAGTCCTTGAAAATACAATTATACCAATTAAAGAGTTCTTATTCTAGCCCAGTTGCGAGAATATTTGAGAAGAGTGGGACAGTATAGTAGCAGCATCCTCTCCCCTTTCTTTGTTAAAATTTATTTATTTATTTAGAGAGAGAGAGAGACTGCATGTGAGAGCTTGGGGGAGGGACAAAGAGAGATGGAGGGAGAGAGAGAATCCCAAGTAAGCTCAATGCTGTCAGCACAGAGCCCGACACAGGGCTCAAACCCGCAAACCATGAGATTATGCCCTGAGCTGAAATCAAGAGTCCAACACTCAACCACGTGAGCCACCCAAGCACCCAGCATTTTGTCCCTTTTACCCCTCTTTCCTGAAGAGAAATGCACGTAACATGGGTACGCAGCTTGATGAATTTCAGAACTAAGCCCACCGGATAGCAGACGCCCAAATCCCAGCGCCGCCTGGCCAGCCCCCCAGAGACCTCTCTCCAGGTCCCTGCCCGTCACAAGTCTCCCCCTCGCCAGCGTGGAGCACCTCTGAGCTCTGACAGCAGCCTGGAGGGGTGCCTGTTTTCACAGTTTATATAAATGGAATCAGGCCGTGCGTCCAATTGTACATTTGACTTCTAACAGTGTCTTCAGATGGGGAGGATTCTGGCTTTTTCTTTCTTAGCTCTGCCCCTCTTGAGCCATTTACTGGCGCTATAAAGAATAAGCTTCCATTGTTTTCTATTTTCGCACGATTTCTGGCAACTACCAATTTTCCTAATTTCGCAGCAGTAATTTTTTTAATGTTTATTTTTGATAGACAGAGCGTGGTTGGGGGAGGGGCAGGAAGAGAGGGAAACACAAAACCTGAAGCAGGCTCCAGGCCCTGAGCTGTCAGCACAGAGCCCGACATGGGGCTCGAACCCACAAACCGTGAGATCATGACCTAAGCCAAAGTCGAACACTTAACCATACTGAGCCACCCACATGCTCCGCAGCAAGAATTATAGATCCTGCTTGCTCCTGGAACAAACAGACTCTTCGGCCCTTGTACCCTCCAGGTTAAATAAACTCTGAGAGCACTAAGAACTGGGCAGAGAAAAACAATTGCTAATTTTTCCTTCCCTATTCCTGACTCTGGGTGACGCTTTCTTCCCCTTTCTAGTTCAGTAAACATCCGTGTGTCTGAGCATCTTGCTGTTGAGGCTCACCCCCCTCCTTGTTGATCTTAATTTTGGGAATTGACAGCTGTTCTGTTTCAAGCCCCTCCCCCACCCACTTCTGCCATCACTGTGCGTGTTCAGGTCTCATGACTGCCCAGTTCTCATATAGCCTGGGAACCACAGCCTTTCTGATGCTGTGTCCTCTACTTTGCCCTACAAAGGGGCAGAAGAAAGTCAAGCCTTAGCAGAGACTGTGAAAGAGTACATACAGCTTTTTTAGAGAATGCAAAGGGAAAAATTGTGTTTGCATGACTTAAACAAAAAGGAATTAAAACTGGTATGTGAATCAAAATCTTTGCCTATCTGAAGGGAACATCAGGGAGGAAACCGCAAGGGAAAGTGATCAAGGTCAGCCTTTATTTAGAAATAGGAGAGTCACCTTTGTGACGGAGTGCATCTCTCACCAAAGTAAACTCTTGCATGCTGACACGTAAAATTTCATTCTCGGTAATTTATTTCCTCATAGAAATATCCCTTTGACCCTTCAACCTTCTTATTAAAGTCAGGTGCTCCTGAGATGATCAGCATTTGTAGACAGTTCTCTCATTCTTTAGAAGCGGTCCTCGTTAGTGGAATTTAAAAGCCATGAAAGCTGTCGACTATAAATTGACAGACGCTAAGACAGGTGAATGTGATATGAATATTCCACTGCGTTACCAAGGGACAATTTCGTTGTCAGTTCTTTGATTATTTGTAAGGAAATTGCTTCATGACGCCCAGCCTCGCACTTCCCTCACTGGCCCCTCCTTGGTGCTTTTTTGCACTGAGATCAGCTTCCTTCAGTCACCTCATGCAGCAAAGCCGTCCAGCAATTGAAGAGTTGGTGGAAAATTAATTTTTCGCCCCTTCCTGGGTTTCCTGCTATTTGTGAAAAGCGTGGCTGGCAGTGGAATGCTGGTGTGGTCGGTGTTCTTTGGGAAGATGCAGTATTGTTAAAACATAACTGCTTGCTGCTGTTTTAATAGTGTCCAAATAGATAATTGAATTTATGGACATCTAAATTTAATTCCAGAAATCAACACTATGGTAATAAGAGCTGGACCTGCATTCTCTTAGGCCAAGTAATTTAATTCCTTGGGCAATTGAACTATTATGTATTTCTGTTCCTTATTATGCCAGTAAATTGCTCAGGCAGATGCAGTGATGGATGATGAGCATGAATTTCACTTTTTTTTTTTTTAAATGGCTAGACACATTCTAAACGCAGCTGCTTTCATAACCATGTTTTCTCTTTGGAGCCTAAGGTACAGCAGTCAAGTCATAACAGGGGAGGTTGAAGGAGTTTCCTGGGGGACCCAAAGTCATAGTTTTCCTGTCCCGCCAGGAAGCACAATACTGTCTTAACCCTGGATCCCGTCCTTGGACGCTGTCATTCCATTCATACCTCAGGACAGCATGCGTCCTTCACGCTTTAAGGAGAACATAGTTTCTCTCCTTGGCTTTACCTCCCTTTTCTACTTAATTTGGAGAACTAAATAGTATTGGCGCCTGTAATTTGATTGGATACAGAAGAGAATAAACTAGCTGATGGCACACGTCGCATCATTCTTCTGTGCACCCTACTCCGACATGAGATCCTCTAGAAAAGTGAGGACACAGGATACCGGGTAAAATGTGGGCATCTGAGCAGCTGTTAGGGATTCTTGGGAAACGTTGCCTCCGCTAGACTTTTGTGCAGGAAATGCAGGCAGTCGAGAAATAATGATTGCACCCCATTTATCGCTGAGCAGATCACCTGATTATCAGTGCCAACATTTTCCCTTCTTGTTATGTTTGGTTTTTTTTTTTTTTTTTGAGAGACAGAGATAGCACAGTCAGAGAGAGTGAGAGATACAGAATCTGAAGCAGGCTCCAGGCTCTGAGCTGTTTGTCAGCACAGAGCCCGATGTGGGGCTCGAACCCACGAACTGTGAGATCATGACCTGAGCCGAAGCTGGACGCTTAACCAACTGAGTCACCCAGGCGCCCTTAACATTCTCCCTTCTTGCTTTTTCTTCATGGCCCCATGGAAGTGCTAAAATGACTGGTCAGTGTCATCTCTGTTACATTTGATGTATTACCACGCCAAGAAGTTGTTATTACTGTTTTCTGCATAATACGTTTCTCCTTTTTCTTGAGGCACAAGCTTCCGTTTCTTTGGATACATTCACTTACAATCCTTGCATCATTAATCAGCATCAGAAAGGTGGTCCACTTGCCAGGCCGTGCACATTTTTATAGGACTTCTATACAACCTCCTTACATTATGAGTTAATCAGTGAAAGGAATTCCTTCTCGTGCTGTATCCATCTTACATAGCTTTTTTCCTTTTCATCCTCAGCAAAATGACGTGGGGGTGTCTTTCAGACTTCATCTGCGGGAGCCTTTTGCCATCCTTCCTGTCTCCCCACACCATGGGATCCTCCAGTTGTCGCTCCCTAACATGTGTGAAGTCTGACTCCCTATGCAGAGCCCAGCTCACCTGGAGCGTTCCATGGCTCCCGGTGTGGCTCACACAAAATCGTTAGTTCCTGTCACTTCTCCTTAGACATACGAATAGGCTGTGCGGCCACAATTCCCTGGTTTCTTTTTTTCTGTGGACAGAAATAGTCGGCGTGGCAGCCCCCCATCCTATTCCTGTGATCTTGTCACAGAAGACCCGTGGCAGTTGCTCTGGTAGTTTGAAACGCCCAGCACGTGTAGATCTTTTGTCCGTATTGTGTTTGTGATCTGAGCTAGGATGGAGCGTGTATGTCTGCTGTGTAGCCAGATGGAATGGGATACATACTTTTACTTGCTTAACACTTAGGTTCCTGTCTTCATTTATCATCTTTCAAATGCTCTTGACCGTGTCTGCACTGCAGGTACATGATTTCTACAAGGACATCTCACACGAGCTTTCTGATTCTGTTCGAGACTACCCTTCTGCCATCCAAATGTGCTGATTTATTATTCAGCTCGGGATATGCATACTTAATGCCTCACATATTATTTCTGATCCCCTTCCCAATTATACTGTGATTTACTGGCTATCTGTTACCACTATTCTCAGTATTGCATATTTCAGTGGTTCTCAGAATATCATACCCCTGAAGACCAGCATCAGTACCACCCAGGAAGTTGTTAGAAATACGAATTCTCGGGCCCCATCCTATACCCACCGATTCGGAAATCCTGATGGATGGTGCCTGGTGATTTGTGTTCTAATAAGCCTTACGAGTAATTCTGATAGTCGCTGACATTTGATAGCCCCTGAAATACTTAATATTCTACAACGTTCCGCAGTAAGCAAGAGTAGGGAACACAACAGTGTAGTCTCAGTAGGTCTCCCTGACCGCTGGGTATTACAGATTTATTTACACCAGTTTCTTCTTCCTCGTCTGTATCCAGTTGCATAGTAATATTTGAAGCGATTGCCACTTTACTGAGTGTCCACCGTGCAGATGCTCTGTGGTATTTTCACGTACATTATGGAAAGTCATCCTACACAGCAAGTTCAGTTTGGATATCCCCTTTCTTCTCTCCTGTTTAAATGGGCTTTATTTTTATAGAGCGCTTCCAGGGTTACAGAAACTTGGAGCAACAAGTAGAGAGACCCCCCCCTTCTCCCACCCTCCCCCACGCTTCCTCTGTTGTTATCATTTTTATTAGAATAGTGCCTCTGGTCCAATATGGATACATCAGTGATAAAGTGCTTAGTTTATACTAGAGTTCACTTCCTGTGTTGTACAGTTGTGTCGGTTTTGACAAATGCACGTGTCGTGTGTTCACTGCTATAGAGACTGCTCTAAAAATCCCCAATGCTCTGCCTATCCATCCCTCCCTCCTTCACCCCACCCTGCCCCGCCAGAAACCACTCCATAACTTTGCCTTTTCTAGAATAGCGTGTAGTTGGAATCATGGCATACCATTTTTGCAGCCATGTGAACTAAGAAGAGCTGTGCCCAAGGGCCAGAACACTGTAGACCCAGTGAGCTGGGATTCCTCCATACACCTGCTGGCTTCAAGCCCTGTGTGCCTTGTTTGCTTTGATGCCACATTCCCTCTGAAATTACCAAAATCCTTTGTTGTTGATACCCCCCACACCTTTCTGAAATTTGTTTAAATGATCATCACTGTTATTTCCATTTCATGCTGCAGTGAAGACAAAGTAGTGGAAGTAGCAGAGGAAGAGGAGGTGGCTGACGTCGAGGAAGAAGAAGCCGAGGATGACGAGGATGACGAAGACGGTGATGAGGCAGAGGAAGAGGCGGAAGAACCCTATGAAGAGGCCACGGAGAGAACCACCAGCATTGCCACGACCACCACCACCACCACCGAGTCCGTGGAAGAGGTGGTGCGAGGTAATTCACCGTTTCCTTAGATTTCCTCCGTCAGGGAGAAGGAAAGCCTCATACCAGCCACCCAGCCGGCACCACTGCCTTCCCCAGCCAAAAGTAAAATTCACAGTGGCAGGTCTTCATGCTCATGAAACTCTCTTTGGTTTAACAAGCAGTCCAACAATTCATTTCAGATGATGTAAAGTCCCGATGATTCAGACTGTTCTGCTTGGTACATCCCAGCTCATTCTAGAAAGTTCTAGAAAACTCTAGCTGACTAGGTGTGATCTCATTCAGCTGAGGCTGTTAGGTGACGTCATTGGTATGTCCCTAGCAGTGGGTATTTAGTACGGTCTTATTACCTTTTGTCTCTTTCACCACGTGAACTATGGGCATCTTGAGGGCAAGGACTGGCTCATTCTTAGTATTATGCAGAGTGCCTGTGTTGTAGAAACTTCTAGATAAATCTTAGGTGAGTGAGTAGTTGGAATTAAATTCCATTAATGAACATTTGGTGGGTTATCCCATTACTTTTTGCTGTGAAATGTAACTTGGATGATATTTGTGTTGTCTTTACACTGTTTTATTGGGGGAGGTGGGAGAGTGCCTTCTTTGAAAGGTAGATGTTGTGGCCATATCTTAAGACTTCCTTTTTTCCATTTAATTAACGCTCCTATTAAGAATGTTGTGATGGGAATTAACTAACAGACTTCCTTTTTGGTCTCTCTGAAATAAAAGCAAGTGTCTCGCATTTATGCTAGACAACCAAATGTTATCACAGCAACTAGCAAATTGTAGGGTTGTTTCTTAAAGGTGATGCATTTGTTTTGCAAATAGCGAAAGATGGTCTTAGAATGAGATCCGGTGAATGTGGATGGATGGAGTTTTAATGTATTCAGGTACTTTTAACGTCTGCCACAAATGCTACAATATTATAAGTTTTCCTCTCGCTTTTTATTAAGGTAAAATGAGTTCAGCTCTGTTGTTAAATTGGAGCTTAAAATGGGTCACTTTCTCTGCCGTAAGTAGATTCCTAATGACCACTGTAATATCTTCTTCTATTCACTGCATTTTGTAAACCTTCACTGAGGTATAATTGACATATAAAATTCGCTCATTTTAAGTATGTAAGTGTCTAATTCAGTGGCTTTAATAAATTTACCAAATTAAGCAACCACCCTCCTAAGCCAGTCTTAGAAATTGTCATCCTGATAAGATCCCTTGCACCCATTCGGTCCATCCTTGCTCTCACCACCAGCCCCTAGCAACAACCCGTCTGTCACAGCTCTGCTGATTTGCTTTTTCTAGACACTTAATGGGAGTGGGATCATACATGCTCCTTTGTGTCTGGCTTCTTTCACTTAAAATAGTGTTTTTGAGGCTCTAGGTTTCTTTCTCTTATAACTTCTAAGACTGGGATTAACTTCGGCTCAGGTCATGATCTTGGGGTCCACTAATCTGAGCCCTGTGTCAGGCTCTGGGCTGCCAGCTCAGAGCCTGGAGTCTGCTTCGGATTCTGTGTCTCCCTCTCTGTCTGCCTCTTTGCCACTCGCACTCTGTCTCTCTCAAAAACAAACATTAGGAAAAAAATTTTTTTTTAATAAAACACTCAGAGTTAACTTAAAATACATCGAAAGAGTCACATATTCTTTAAAAAATAGAGCAGAAGATCGATTGTTTAACTGTATCATTTCCTGCTTAATGATAATTTCTTACTGCATTCAGCCCATAAGGGCACCTGTGGGTAGATTTATATTTAAGTAAATGCAGGTTTTATTTGAGCCACTGATTTCTCAATACTCCAGGCATCCTTTCCCAGAATGTTCTTCACATGCCTCTTAGGACCACGTGTGGCAGATCTGGCTAAATGAACTCTTTTCCTAGAAAGGAAAATTGGGATTTTTTTTCAGAGTGTCTCTTGAAACCTAAAAGGTGTGTGACTACAAATTACAGCAGTTAGTATTCTGCAGGAACTCTGACATTCTCATGGTCTCCGCCAGGGTAGATATTTACATCATAATGTCCATTTACTCAACCTTCGTTTTGGGGGTGCCTTTTTGGTACAAGCCATTTTGCTGGCCTCGGTGGATCATAGGATGAGAACACACAAGATATCTGACCCTCGTGGATTAAACTCCCACAGGAAATTTATATTAAAGAAACACAGAGTCATCTTTGTTAAAAAAAAAAAACAAAAAAAAAAACTATGAGCCCAGAGCCGCTTCTAAGAGTAAGAGACTGATCGGAGAAAGGTCTACAAAAAGAGATGAAAGGGGAAAGGCTTATTTTAGGGCACTTTAGAGTCAGTCGGGACAGCAGAACAGAGTTGCTCTGGAAGGGTACATGGCGTGTTTGGGAGCTAAGGACAGTCCGATTTAAACTGGAGCAGGTGCCTTAGATGAGAGTCACAGGACATTAGGTTGGGGCTAAAATGTGAGGACCTTCCACGCTAGACTGGCAAGCATGAGCATGAACTGACGGCCATCACTTCCTACCGTGTGGGGAGGAATTTTTGGCAGAAATGGTGAAGAGATTTTGGGGTGATGTTACTGCTGTGAGGAGAGGGGGGGACAGGGAGTAGGTGACACAGTTTATGCCGTATCGTGAGAAAATACTGCATAAATGTATACCGATACTCCAAACCAACAGAATTCCCTCGAGATAGTATAGTCCTGTTATGTTCTGAATAAGAGAGAATCCTCTTGAGATAATGCAGTCTTGTTATGTTCTGAACAAGCCCAGTTTCTTTTGCTTGCCTTTTTCTCTCAATGTAGCGTTATTAGCTAAGCTCAAGTCATGGTCTCACGGTTGGTGGGTTCTAGCCCCACGTCAAACTCTGTGCTGACCATTTGCTCAGAGCCTGGAGCCTGCTTCCGATTCTGTGTTTCCCTCTCTCTCTCTAACTGTCCCCTGCTCATGCTCTGTGTCTCTCTTTCAAAAATAAATAGGGGCGCCTGGGTGGCTCAGTCGGTTAAGCGTCCGGCTTCGGCTCAGGTCAGATCTCAAATTCGTGGGTTCGAGCCCCGCGTCAGACTCTGTGCAGACAGCTAGCTCAGAGCCTGGAGCCTGCTTCCGGTTCTGTATCTCCTTCTCTCTCTGCCCCTCCCCCTCTCATGCTCTGTCTCTTTCTGTATCAAAAATAAAACATTAAAAAAAAATTTTTTTTTTAAAACAAAAATAAATAAATGTTAAAAAAATAAAATTGTTTTTAAATCTCCAAGCAAGAGACTTTTTTTTTTTGAGAGACAGAGACCATGCAAGCAGGGGAGGGTCAGGGAGAGAGGGAGATACAGAATCTGAAGCAGGCTCCAGGCTAGCTGTCAGCACAGAGCCCGATGCAGGGCTCGAACCCACAGACCGTGAGATTATGACCTGAGCTGAAGCCAGATGCTTAACCGACTGAGCCACCCAGGCACCTCAAGACTTTTGTTTTTTAAGCTAACCTTTAAAGATAACAAGTTTATCATGTTGATGGCAAGAAAGGCCATCACAGTGACCTTCTAAAAACACAACTGTCAGTGCTAGAAATAGAAGAGCTTTGAATGGAAATCCGTCCATCCCATGTAAGACATCCAAAATGGATGAAAGTGTACTTGAGGCAAATCTTTCAGGGAAGGAAACACGTGATGGTATATGGGGTCCGTGTCAGAGAGTGTTGTGAATGCCCAGCTAACTCCAATAAAGAAGAAGAAGTTTAAATGGTGACAGTAAAGGGGCCAGCTGCATCTAGCTCTTTCCCTCCTGGTCACTGGTCCTCTTCCCTGATGAGGAACCATAGCAATGGCGTACGCGGTTGCTGACTTCATAAAACTCCACTTACAAGTAGCCCTGCTCCTGGGCTGAAAATAAAAATCACAGGTGACTTGCAAGGAAGAGCCACTGAAAAGAGGCTCACAATCTAGTTATCACTGTTAATGTTTCAGTGACCAAGAGAAAATGTGATTCACAACCATACTTAATAAGAAAGTTTTTCTTCATTACCAACCTGTTGCTACTAATACAATCCCGTAATGTGCTTTGTAACAAAAACTCAATCCCTTTGTAACCTGCTTAAATTGGAAAGACATAGGTAGAGGGGAGGAAAGTACAGGGCACTTTGACATGGTCATAAAATTTTCAGCTGTGTTGTATTAGAATCAATGATCCTGAAGGGGGAGATGTCAGTTCTAACTCTGTTACCGATTCCAGAGGAAAATGTGAGCACACTACTATATCCATCTGGCTTTAGGATTTACTGGTTTAGGTACTTAAGGAAAACTTGGATATTGATCCCGTGGAATAAGCCAATACTAGTTTGAGTAAAATGACCATATATTTAGAGTCTTGCTCCTAATTTTCTTTGATTTGAGAAAATATAACAATTTTATGAACCAAAGATGTAAGGGCGCTTTTTGACTCAACCATGGATTCTAAACTCTGATAAAACATTGGTATTAACAGGGGTGCCTGCGTAGCTCAGTCAGTTAAACGTCCAACTCTAGATTTTAGCTCAGGTCATGATCTTATGAGCCCAACATCAGGCTCTGCCCTGACAGGGCGTGGAGCCTGCTTGGGGCTCTCTCCCTCTCTCTCTGCCCCTCACCTGCTCACGCTTGTGCGCTCTCTCTCTCTCTCTCTCTCTCTCTCTCTCTCAAAACAATAAAACTTAAAAAAAAATTAAAAACAGCACGGGTTGCCCAGAATCAATCCCAGCTCTACAACCTGACCATGTAGATTTGTATCAGTAAAATAACCTGTAAGTCACCCTGCTCCTATACATCATTTTAATCGTTTTGTGAGGGTTAAATGAAGTATAATTATGAAAAACATTTAGCACAGTTCCTGGTAGACAGTAAGTATTCAGTTAACCCAAGTGCTCTAGGTCTAGGTGTCTTGGTTATAAGCATAATTCTGATTTTTCAGAGAGCAATGTTTACTGTTAACTAGGAATGCCAAAGGTAAACCAACAAATTGGGTTTTTTATTATAAAAAACATAAATGTGATACAGTCACATCTATCAGTATAATAAAGGTGGTATTTGTAGACATGTTAAGAATAACAAACTACTTAAACTCGGTTTCTTGGTTAAAATTTTTTAAAGTTTTTTTTTTTGTTTTGTTTTATTTATTTATTTTGAGAAAGTAGAAGAGAGAACACGTGTGGAGGAGGGGCAGAGAGAGAATCCCAAGCAGCCTCTGCACTGTCAGCACCAACCTTAACACGGGGCTCAAACCCACAAACCATGAGACCATGAACTGGGCTGATACTGAGTATTGGCTGCTTAACCAACTGAGCCACCTACATGCCCTTGTTTAAAATAGTTTTTTAGGAATATACATTGTATATTAAAATACCTGCAGTCCAATTTTGTGTCTAGCTGAAAATTAAACCCAGATACTATTAAATGCTATTGCATTTCAAGATAGCGTGTCACTTCTTGCGGGGATCTTGAACCTCTTGGAAGGTCATCGATTAAATGGACTGAGACAGATACAGGCAGCTCTTGCATCGCATACGATGCGGAAGTTAAAAAGTTTAATCTAATGTTACTTGCCTTGGACTAGATGACTGCACACTACAGAATTATGTAATTTTCCTTCTCCCTCGAGCAGCCATTAGCCTGGGAGTAGCGCGATGTGACTTACTGCTGTATGTTGCACCAACATCAGCCAGGCTCTCTTAGGTACAGGGCATTGCACTGGTTCCTGAGGGCACGAGGATATGATTCTGGTCGCTTGCTCAGGTGGCTTTCCATCCACACCTGCTCACCCCCTCCTGGGGAGAGACCAGAGTCTCCAGCCTGACTGGTTAGGGACCTTCAGCGCCTGCACGGAGGAAGGGAAGGGCTGAGCCCGCAGACAGCAGTTTTAACTAGGGCATTGATGAGAAGTCAGCGTTTGAGTGATTTTGAAAGAAGAACATAGATTTGCCCATTTGTGGAGCACCAAGTAGAAGGAATTCAAGAATGCTCATAAATCCATCAGAATGGCTTGCACTGATCGCAAGGATGGAGGAAACCAACTGAATTCTCACATCTCCATTGCTACTCCTCTGCAATGGCTGTGACATTCCTCTAATTCCCAAACAGGATTCTTGCTTATCATTCACATTGAACTTTCCACAGATTTTGGGGGGAAACTTAACTGACAGACGTGAAAATGTGCTCACATACTCCTGTTGGATGCCTCGTAACAGCATGCTGCCCAAAAATGAAAATAAAGCCCCAGTTTGTATTTGGGAACAAGGCACAGAGATAATGGCCCCTCCCTTTCCTGGAAGGCTTTACCTCGGCGTTAATGACCAAAGGCAAGCAGGATCCATCCCTGTTCCCGGCCCAGAACTTAGCATCCTTCCTAACGATGTCGAGAGAACTCAAATCGCCACTGGACCATGGATGTAACAGGTGGCAGCCTGTGATTTTGTGCCCATGGCATGGCAGCCATTGATTTGACTTTAATAGAGACAGAGTGAAGCATGGCATTGACCCCTTCTTTCCACGTAGCTTGAGGGTCCCGATTCAGAGAGCCCAATCAGGTAGTCTGCTTAAAATGTGACACTGAGGAACAGAGTCCTATAAAAAAAATTGTGTGCGCATACATAATTTTCTATTTTTAATAAGAACTGTATTGAGGTATAATTTACATAACCATAAAGTATAGAATTCACACAGATCTGCATGGCCACATCGCAAATTATATTTTTGAACTTGTTTTGCTTGACATTTTACATGACTAGAGGTGTTCATGGCCAGTGCTTTCCATTCCTACACTGTTTGTATAAAGACTCAATGGCAGAGGGATGCCTAGTGATTCAGTCAGGTAAGCCTCCGACTCTCAATTTCAGGTCAAGTCATAATCTCATGATTTGTGAGTTCTGAGCCCTGAGTCAGACTCTGTGCTTATCAGCATGGAGTCTGCTTGAGATTCTTTCTCCCTCTCTCTCTGCCCCTCCCCCGCTTATGCATGCTCACCCTCTCTGTCTCTCTCTATCTCTCTCAAAAATAAATAAGCTTTAAAAAAGAAGAGTCAGTGTTAGAATAATGGACGTAATCAGCCAAAGGTATTTTAAGGCAATTATGTCTAATTCTATTAAAAATAAAAAACTATTTTCATTCTAGTCCAGTTAAAGTCCAGAAACCTGATCTGTCTCATGTTTTTCCCCAAATCAGTTGCTGTTTAAAAAATATACAAATAAATATATATATCTACAAAATTTATATACATATCCAAACAGCAACAAAGCGCAAATTTTAAACAGTAAGAGACTCCCGGGCACCCGGCTGGCTCACTCTGAAGAGCATGTGACTCTTGATCTTGGGTGGTGATTTTTGAGCCCCACATTGGGTGTAGAGATTACTAAAAAAATAATAACAAATAAGTAAATAATAAAAAAATATATATAAAAATTAAGAACCTCTTAAAATGGTAAAAGGAGCTTTGAACAGAAAACTTGATAAAGCTCTACTGTAAGACCATTTGGGTATTAACTGTGAGGAGAGGGTTGTCTCTTTTTCTTGAATTTATTTATGTTCTTGGTGGATATAATTTCTGAGACTGAATATGAAAGTATCACAGAATATGAACAGAAATTTTGCGTTCTTGTATGCAGGATCGAATTCCTCATGGTTCATGCTAGGAGCATAGAAAGCCCTTGCTGGGCAGTCTTCATGACTAAATCTGTTCTGGAACTTTTGTTTTTAATTTTTTTTTTTTACATTTATTTATTTTTGAGAGAGACACAGAGCATGAGCAGGGGAGGGGCAGAGAGGGAGGGAGACACAGAATCTAAAGCAGGTTCCAAGCTCTGAAGCTGTCAGCACAGAACCCTACTTAGGGCTTGAACCCAGAGGTGTGAGATCATGACCTGAGCTGAAGTCGGCTGCTTAAATGACTGAGCCACCCAGGTGCCCCTGAAATTTTTTTTTAAGTTTATTTATTTATTTAAAGAGAACGCACACATGGAGGGAAGGGGCAGAGAGAGAATCCCAAGCTGGCTCTGCCCTGTGCGTGCAGAGCACCGCGCAGGGCTCAAACTCATGAACCATGATGAGATCATGACCCGGGCTGATACCAAGAGTCAGATGCTTAACCACCTGAGCCACCCAGGTGCCCCTGTCCTGGAATTCAATGCCGGTTGTTAGTCCAGATTTCTGACGGGCTGCTGCCTGTTGCTTATTAGCCCCCAGTCTCAGGACAGGGCACAATTACCACAATGCCATGTGAAATTTTCTGATATTTGCTTGAACTGCGGCAGGCGTCCTCTGCCTCAGCATGAACAGTGCTTGGTGCCCCATTGTTCTTTGTCAGGACTGTTCTGCCCATTTTAGGATGTTTCGTAGCACCATCCCTCCCACCCGGTGCCCGTGACACCCCCCAGCGGTGACAGCTCAGACAGTCTCCAGACATTGCTGGAAGTCTCCTGGGAGGGGGCGGGGGCAGAGTCTCCCTGGCTGCAGACCACTGCGCTGGGCTGCTGAGACCTCAGTGATGCCAGTGTTGAATCTGTCTGAGCAGAGAAACTGCCTCAATATTGTGCCTCATCTTCATGTCAGTTTCACTCTTCACCTTGCACATTGGTAGGTAGCTGGTGACCCTTTGTATTGTTTGTGAAGAAAACATGTGCTAAAACAAAAATGGTGAATACTCATATATAAGGTGAAAACAGATATTTGATAACGTAATGTCGTTTTGTAGCTTAGAGATAAGTCACAAAATATTTTTTAAATACTGCATATCAGGGGCACCTGGATGGCTCAGTTGGTTGAGCGTCCAACTTCCGCTCAGGTCATGGTCTCATGGTTTGTGAGGTGGAACCTTGCATCAGGCTCTGTGCTGACAGCTCAGAGCCTGGAGCCGGGAGCCTGCTTCGGACTCTGTCTCCCTCTCTCTCTGCCCCTCCCCTGCTTGCACTCTGTCTCCCCCGCCCCTCCATGTCAAAAATAAATGTTAAAAAAAGTTTTTTATTACTGCCTGTGCACAGGTGTTATATAGACAGTGAGAGATGGAAAAAAACTGCCTTCCTCGCTTTGTCTTATATTCTTCCAAAAGCAGTTCGCTCTTCCCTGTGCACTGTTTTAAAATTGCAAATGATGGGTAGCAATCAGACACGTGTCCTCTGCTGGAGGCTGCCCAGCCCTCCCGCTGGGCTCTGTGACAAGAGACCAGCTAAAATGGTAAGGTGGATACGCTCAGTCTCCCCCAGAAAAGAGCATGAAACAGCAGGACCATCCTCCAACCTCTGACTCACTTATCCAGAGCCTCCTTTCTGTTGTAAGAACAAGAACTGCATAGAGCCCTTTAAGGAGAGGCCCTACAAAGAAAGTAAATTTCAAGCTTCCTTCGCTGTCTAAATAAAAACAATAGATTTGATATTTCTGGTGTTCTGGCATGTTTCAAGAACATCACTTGAATTCAGATTTCAGAGAAGTGTAAGTTTTCATAGACTTAAATGTAAGTAAGGTAATTATTACCTTTGTATTGGATTTAAGGCACAAGTATTGAAACAGTCAAAGAAATATGTATAGCTAAGTCTTAAATTTAAGTTTTGAGATGTAGCATATTTGAGTTTTATAGCTCTACTAAAATATGTCATATTCCTCTCTTCCCAAATATATGTGGACTTCTTTTTATGAGCCAAAACCTATGCTGCTTTTTACTGATCCTTCCCCTCTGGTCATGTTGGAAAGTGATTAAATCTTACAGATCTGGCTTTGACATTTCAACTGCTCATAAGATACAAGGTTGATCACACTGCTTTCTCAAACATTAATGTCCGTTCAGGTTACTGAGGCATTTGCTTAACACGGATTCAGAGACAGAGGTCTGGAGTGGGTCCCGAGTCCCAGGTATGCTGGCCCAACAGATCACGGACTGCACTTGGAGGTTATCGTCTCTAGCAGCAATTCACGCTCCCCATACTTTGCAGATGTAGGAGACTGAGACAGGAATCAGAAACTGAGAGGGAAAACCATCCTTATCTTTATCTTTCACACTAAGTGTGAGGGAAGCCTGATGTGTCTTTCCACAGAGCAACTTTGTAAACATTCAGCTTTCAAGAGGAAGCAAATTAGGAAAGTCTTCTTCTCTTCCTACATATGTAACTGTTACTAGTATCACTTTGGGCCCTTCTTCCCTCTCACTGGTGTGGTGCGGACTGACGCCTGCTAGCCTGTAAAGGAAATTAAAGGAATGTTGTAAGCCACACTGCTGGTAGCCTGAAACACCCATGGCAGGAGTATTTACACTATGGAAATAACTGAACATTATACATCCTACTTTTTTTTTCCCCCTGGAGATAACCAGTTTCCCAGCATCCTCTGCCTCCCTGTCAGTAGCAATAATCACTTTGCCTTATTTCCGGCAGAGGACACGACACCTTATCTTACTCAGAGTTCGGAGCTTCTTGTAATACTGTGTAGCACTACCACACACCTTAGTGAAAAACAAGGTAATTCCCATAACAAAGTGGAAACAAAGGAATCAGGGAAAGTCCCACGGGTGCCCTTTTGGGAGTGCTTGCCAGCCCGCCGCCATGAGAGGACTGATGAGTGTAAATACTTAGCAGGTGGATCTCCTTGAGGTGGCATTTTATAAATACTCTTTATCATGGAGAGATGTGAGAACTGGGTCAGGTATAAATGGAGTGACAGATGCATCGGATAGCCTCAGAGAATCAACACAGTTTGGTAGAAGGCCAGCCAACTACAGGTATCTTGTAGAGATTCGTGACACCCGTCATTTCGTACCCAGTCGGTGAGTTCATTACCGTGCACAGCTGTTCCCATCATTTGTTTATATGATCCAACCCGTATTTGGGGCTTAAGTGAGATTTCCAATGAGACGCTCATTCAGCCTTGCTTACCTGGATCTGTATGTCTCTATTCAATAAAATACGATTACTACGTAATAAATATCAAGTCACTTATTGCCCTGATCAGAATTATTTTCTGTCCGACAGGTATTTTGATAACTACTTGCTAATATTTGCAAGCACATTGTAAAATCTCCTTTTAATAAAAAGTACATATATCTGGGCACCTGGGTGGCTCAGTCAGTTAAGTGTCTGACTTTAGCTCAGGTCATGATCTGACAATTCAGTTCATGGGTTCGAGCCCTGCATTGGGCTCTGTGCTGACAGCTCAGAGCCTGGAGCCTGCTTTGGATTCTGTATCTCCCTCTCTCTCTGACGCTCCCCTGCTGACTCTCTGTCTCTCTGTCTCAAGGATATATAAACACTTTTTAAAAATTACATATATCTATTGTTGCAAGAAACATACTTTTAAAAAATAATTATTTTTCTATTATGTTGACTTTTTGAAATTTTTCTTATAAGAGTTAAACACAAATGTGGCAACTTTATTCTTCAACAGAATATGAGATGTGTTCTAATAACTTGGGCTCACAAAGTTGCACCCTAGAGTGATGTTTAGAATTGCAACAATAAATTAAGCAGAAAAGTGATTATTATAAACTGCATTGAAGCCGGCCATATTCATTATTAATATATGGAATGATCAGGCAGATTGGTCAACATTTATTGGAGATATTAAACAGAAGTATATGCAGTAGATTTTAATATTTCTTTCATTGTTTTATTTTACTCTTAGCATTAAACAAGTGATTATTACAAAGTCAGACTGTATTTGTCTTCTTATATTTGCCCTTTGTACTCTAAAATTTCAGGATACATAATTTTTAACTCATAGAAGATAGATGTTTGTACTATGTGAGGAAATTAATTCTGCATATATTCTTGTAGCATATGGAGAAATATAATTTTTATCTGTTTCTTTAATCAGAATATGCAATCCCTAGCTTTCCATAAAAACATCCTGTATGACCAGAGCACCTGGGCTGCTCAGTTGGTTGAGTGTCCAACTCTTGATTTAGGCTCAGGTCATGATCCCAGGGTCCTGGGATCAAGCCCTGCATTGGGCTCCATGCTAAGTGTGGAGTCTGCTTAAGATTTTTTCTCTCTCTGTCTCTCTCTCTCTCAAATAAATAAATAAATAAAATCCTCTTTGATTATTCAAATGGTTGCTTTCTCAAAATTTGTAAAATTTAGGCCTTATACATTTCACACACTACTGGTTTACCTTAAACACTCCTGGAGTCTTGAGAATAATGAACTTTTGTTATAAAAATGAAATAATAATGAAAAGCTTTACATTATTCTAAAAGTATTCTTTAGTGCTTTCTATAAAGTTAATTATCTGTTAAACCATTAATTTTGCTTTTGAAGAAGACGTCGTAATTTTCGCACGTTGGAAAGTGGTGATTTTCCCCTCATCCCAGTTGCCACTTTAACAACTGTCTTCGTGCAGATTTTTAAGTGCAAATTTTCTTACTTTGGCTGTCACCAAAAAAGTTCACTTTTATTCAGTTCTGACCTCTATTCAGAGTCCATTATTTGTGGTTAAGCATTATTTTTTCGACAGTGGATTGCATAATCATTTTATATATAGTGTATGCTTTGCTCCTATATTGTATTTATGTAAGAGCGACTTTTAGAAAATGGACCGCAGTGTTGCAGCCAGGCCGGATCTTGACCAAGGCCGATCTCACACATGTATAGAATGTGTGGGGCACGTTTTGAAGCACACAAGCTCATGTGCTTTGTGCACCACTAGCATATGGTCTTTTGTCTTGAAGGGTTGATGGAGCTGTTATAGAAGAGATTAAGCCTTCCGTGCCAGCAGAATTCAGCCAGATGAATATTAAGAAACCTATTTGCAGGGGCACCTGGGTGGCTCAATGGGTTAAGCATTCAACTTTGACTGAGGTCATGATCTCACGGTCTATGAGTTCAAGCCCCGCTTCAGGTGAACTTGAGCCCCACTCTGGGCTCCACATTCTCTCTCTCTCTCCCTCTTTCTCTGCAGCTTCTGGGTTTCTCTCTCCCTCACTCTGCTCCTTACTCATGCACCATCTCTCTCTCTCTCTCAAAAATAAAAAATAAAAAATAAATAAGTAAATAAATAAATAAGTAAATAAAAATTTGAAAAAAATCCCCTATTTGTGATCTTAAAATTTTAAGAATTAGGGGTGGCTGGCTGGTCCAGTCAGTAGAGTATGAAACTCTTATATCTCAGTATTTTAAATTCAAGAGTCGCATTGGCCGTGGAGCGTACTAAGAATTAATTAAAGAAAAATGTTTTTAAAGTTTAAGAATTAAATATGAAAAAAATGAAGATTCCCATTCCTTCGATGCCCCTGTAAGTGTGTGCCAATATTCCTATCTCACTTTAGACATCCAGAGAAAGGTCCCTGCTTCTATTGCTCTGGACAAATTTTCCCCATTATGATAATATAAGATTTATTTTGAATAGAAACGAAGGTGGATTGGAATTCACATGGTTTTAAAATGTGAATCTGTTCACTTACTATTTCACATTTTGAAAAGAGAATGAAGGTGGAGAAAAGCAAGGTGCAGTTTTAATTTTCAGATGAATTCTGTTTGGGGGTTACAGTTCTTTAATATGGTCTAAATTCTCTGCATTTAGTGGGTGATAACTGTAAATAATTTTCCACAGAGTCCCCTCTGAAATTCCTACTCTAGGAAGCTGATGTTCTTTCTAGTGCTGGCCGGAAGGAAAGTGATGGAAAATGCCAGCTTGGTGGTTGAATAGCAATGCTGAAAATTGACGGGATTAGGAGATGCCTTTTCTCTCTCGCCCGGCCTGCTCTGGTGCAGGGCAGCTGGGATGATTCTTGTCAGCAGGTCAGATCCAGCTGGGCAGGGTGCCTTTGAGCGGTTCCAGAGCCACATTCTTACCCACATTCTTCCAGGCTCGTGTGTGGGTACTCCCAGATACATTACTGATCTGACCTTAGATTATCACACACTATTATACCAGCTCTGACCACATTATCACATGTTATATGTGAGTACCATGGGGTTGGTGGCTATGCCTCATGATGTCCACATACACCAAGATCATGAAACTATTTGGGGCCATTCAGTGTCAGGAGTGCCGCCACCCCCGATAATGGCAGGAGAACCAACAAAACACCCCCCAAATGTGTCACTCTGTCCTTTACCATTTCAGACTGATGGGTCCAGACTCTTAAAACCAGAGATACCAGCAACAATTCTGGGCTCATCATGTAGTCCATTCTATTTACTTGGTTGACAAATAAACGGATTTTGATTCCTGAATGCTTTTTCTTGTAGATCGGGACTCTACAACTTTAGGTGTAACAAAGGGGGTTTCATAGCCATTTTGAATGAGGCAGAAGACAAATGAAATAAAAGCATTTTACTTGTGGTGGAGGAAAATGACGAGATATTAAAATCTCATTTGAAGGGCGCCTGGGTGGCACAGTCAGTTAAGTGTCTGACTTGGACTCAGGTCATGATCTCACTGTTCGTGAGTTCAAACCCCACATCAAGCTCTTTGCTGACAGCTCAGAGCCTGAGGCCTGCTTCGGATTCTGTGTCTCCCTCTCTCTCTGCCCCTCCCCCACTCACACTCTTCCTCTCTCTCAAAAATAAATAAACATTAAAATAAATAAGTCTCAGTTGAGTTGTAGACTGAGAGGTTTTGCCTTCATCAGAAGAAATTACTAGATTACATACAAAAGCAAATATCTAGCATAGATCATCTCCTTTGATCATCATTGTTTGATCCCATTACTTAAGTTTCACGCACCCAAAATCTTATCACTTGTATTTAGTACATAGGAGACACCATAAAAACAGATCTCCTGCCCCTGCATGGCTATGATGTTCTGGGGCGTGCATGGCAGACAAGTGTAAGAAGACACATTCTGGGACTCTTAGAGGTCTGAAGTGGGGGGATTGCTGTGAGTTATGAGCCGTGATGAGTCTTGTTGCCGATGCTCTTGGGGTCATGCCATGGGGTAGAGGCATCCTGTGCCTTTCATAATAGCAGTGGCCACTGGCAACTCCAGTGCCAGCTTGAACCACAGCGTAGGCTCAGAGGACACATTTCCTGGCAGTCTTGTTGGAATTAGTACAGCCTGAGGAAGAGGTTAATGATGAATACTATCATGTCTTAGAAACAAGAAAGAGCATGTCACATGAACATGTACAGACTGGTAAGGGAAATGCAGAAGAGAGAGCCTGTAGGTATTTCTTACAACTGAGAGGGAGAGAAATTAAGGTTCACGAGTGGAGACAGCTAATGGCTGTGGTTTTCCAGGGACCCCACATCTGGGGCATGTGGCTTTTAGCTCTGTAGTCCAGAGCTGCTTTGCCAGTAACGCAGAGCTGATCAGACTCTTCCCCAGTCCCAAAACTGCTTGCCCCTTGATAAGTAAGAATACCAGTTCTTTAATTTGTGGGGGATAAATCAGATCGCCAAGTGGATGAGAAACATGTGTGAATGGATTGGTAGATTTTCAACATACAGAAAGAGCTCTGTGCAGAATGCAAATTAAAAACACATCATGGCTTGGTGAGGATGGACTTTTAAAGCAGCAGTTGAATGAGAAGACCTTAGTGGTGGCTGACATTGAGCTTGATGCTCCCAGACAGAGATTTGGATCTGAAAACCATCAAGAGAGCCAGAATCACCTTAGATACCTGTTACACCTGCGTTTCTCCTGCATAGCGTTCGGCCTCCTCCTTCTGAGCTCAGTGCTGACTGCCCTTCCCTACTCTGTTGACATCATCATGATGGTAGTGACTTTTGGTTTTATCTGTCACCTCTTTGTCTCAGTTGGAAAGAGCATTTAAGTGGCATGTATAGGGAAGTTAAATAGTAGATCTTTCACACAGACATATCGATCTTTATCTTTGAGTGAATGATTAGTCAGTCTGTTAAATATTCCTTTGGAAGATCTGAATTCTGCATGACATTTATCGTTTAGAAGGGTGCTCTTTGGGGCCCCTGGGTGGCTCAGTCGGTTAAGCGTCCGACTTCAGCTCAGGTCATGTTCTCACAGTTCATGGGTTCAAGCCCCATGTCGGGCTCTGTGCTGACAGCTCAGAGCCTGGAGCCTGCTTCAGATTCTGTCTCCCTCTCTCTCTGACCCTCCCCTGCTCATGATCTCTCTCTCTCTGTCTCTCAAAAATAAATAAATGGAAAAAATTAAAAAAAAAAAGAAGGATGCTCTTCTTTGGTATGGTAGTAAAATTAATAAACAAGACATCTGTGCATGCTAAGGCATTGGCAGGCTCTCTAGAAGCCTGGCGAGGGCAAGACATAAACTCAGAGGGAGAACTGTTTTACTTTAAAAAAAAATGGCATATACATGGGAGGTAAGGTTTCTATTCTAATCACGATAACTTTACAAATGGAATCAGATAAGCTATGACACTGGGATCAATCAGGGATCATGAAGCTGATCTTGGGGAGGGTGACAAACCGTGCTGGCTGGTAAGATATATTTTCATGTAAGACCATCCAGAGTAAGTGTTAACGAATTAGAATTGATTGACTGTGTTTTGTCGTTTAGGACATTATTGTTCAAGGGACAGATTAATGAAAAATCAAAAATTATATTTAACTAGAGTTAATGTAATTGGCCGTAAGTCACATTTACAGATGTTTAAATACGTTTTCAGATATGGTGAGTGGACAGGCTATTTCTCTGAAAATTAGATCACATTCAAACCATGTCTGATGATTTTATACTTTTGAGTCAAGGCTGTTCTTAGCGAAGAAAAACAATCAGATGTTCTAGAAGGTAACGTTTTCTGCATCATAAGCAGACGCAATCCTTTTACCTTCCAAGCAGACTGGAGGTTCCTTGAAAAGTTGGTTTCTTACCATGAAGACGTGTTCCAATGTGCGGACACTGTAGGGTGTTTGATATTAATCTAAGAGCAGCTCCAAGATGCGCTCTCGTCTGGCTGGAATCCGTTCATTCTACCAAGCCACTCATTAAACCAGACGAGAATGCACCGCTTTGTTTCAGAGGACATTCTAGACTCCCGGTTGGGGATTAAATTCCTCTGTGAATGTTTGGCAGAGCCCCCGCCCCCCCCCCATCATCCCAGCCCGTGACCTCCGGGGGAGGGGGGATAGGAAGAGTAAACATGTAGGAGCTCAGCGAGCCAGTGCCTTTTCATGCTAAATGTGGTTCCCACGTCTCCTCTGATTAGAGGTGTGCTCTGAACAAGCCGAGACGGGGCCGTGCCGCGCAATGATCTCCCGCTGGTACTTTGATGCGACCGAAGGCAAGTGCGCCCCGTTCTTTTACGGCGGATGTGGCGGGAACCGAAACAACTTTGACACAGAGGAGTACTGCATGGCCGTGTGCGGCAGCGTCAGTAAGTGGACCGTCCCCGAGCCTGGCCACCTGTCGTCTCTCTCGCCACTGACTCTGCTCTTCGTAACAGATCGGGTTTTCCTGGTTCTCGGGACCCGGGCTGTCGCTACCACTAACCCCCGTTCTCTGTCCACTTCTCTAATTGCCCGGCGTCTCCTCCCTGTGTTCGAACCCGAGCGCGCATCTGCGTCTCTAATGGAGCATGGCCGTGGGTGTGTTCTTTCCCCAGCTGGGGTGCCTCCGCCTCCCGGGGCTCTGGGGACTTCTCTTGAGCCCCTCCCCCTCTTGAAGCCACGCGGGACTCACTGTGTCGTCGTCTCGGCTGTCTGTTCTGTGCAAATGGATCCTTCTGTGTTTGTCTGTGCACATACGTGTTCAGGTCTATGCATGGGCGGGCCGTGTGCAAATCAGGTTTCTCGCCGGAGGCCTGGCTGCTGGGGCTTCATCTGCACCTGCAAGGCGCGCGGTTGTGATGAGTACCTTTATGTTGTTCTGTGACATGTGACTTTTATTGTGGCCGCAGAGAATGTGCTTGAATTGAGCACGTCAGATGCTGGAAGACAGAAAGGCCCCAGGGGCCTCTGAGCCCAGTGGGCCCTGTGGACGGTTGCAATATCCATTTTTTCATGTCATCTCTTAGAACTGGAAGAAAACTCACTTAAATTAGAAACCCTGAATGACAAAAGACTTTTCAGGGAACAAAGGCTTTTCTCGTGAACTTTCAGCTTTTCATAACACTGGGGGAGAAATACATGGAGTGACAGTGACTTAAATGTGACATGAAGCTTTTTCCACAGAGGTGATACTCAGGAGGGAGAGAGCCAGACGTAGGGGACTTCTGTTCTTGTGAACAGACTCCCAAGTTGAAGTCCCAGTTTTATTTATTTACTGTTGTTCATGAGTAGGAAATTTGAGGTACTCAGGAGATGATTACTCAACTTAATAAATTAAAGATTAAACTCAGTAACTGTGCACTTTTTTAAATTTTTTTAAATGTTTATTTATTTTTGAGAGAGAGACAGAGACAGAGACAGAGACAGAGTGTGAGCAGGGGACGGGAAGAGAGAGAGGGAGACACGGACTCCAAGCAGGCTCCAGGCTCTGAGCTTTCAGGACAGAATCGAACACGGGGCTCAAACCCACGAACCTTGAGATCATGACCTGAGCTGAAGTTGGACACTTAACTGACTTTGCCACCCAGGAGCCCCGTGCATTTCTTTTTTTAAGAGACTCCTGCCTTTTCTCCCTTGTTCCTATGAGGGTGACAGCCCCACTTCCTGCCTGGGATTCCTAGGGATTATATAAATTGTTTTCCACTGTAATCATAGGCTTAAGCTAAACAACAAAAGGACCTGTGCCATTAAGACCTTCTATTGTAATGAAGCCCAGTATCTAAATGGAATCTGATGGAAAAGTTCCCACTGGTCCCCTGTGTGAGGGCGGACTCCATTTCTATCATGTGTGAGAACAGGTGTAAGAATTGGTAACCCCACGGGCTTCTTTTCTGGCTGCCATTGGATGACTGTAGCTCCTGCTCAAGGACTCCTTTTTTCAGTTTCAAACAAAGAAGCTAATTAGGTCAGGTAACAGGGAACACAGTGGGGGGTTCTGTTGCCTGGAGCCTCTGGAACAAAGAACTTTTGTTACAGAGATTCCATACTGGTTTAGCTGCTGAGGGAAATTTCTTGGCACATTTCCAAACTTGTTTCCTCTATTTCCCTGAAGTAGGTTTGCTTTTTGGAATATAAATTGTGTGTGTGTTGTGTGCGCACGCACGTGCACGCACCCGCATGTAATAAGAAAGGATTTTTTTTAATTATTAGTGAGGAATTTGCTTCGAGTGAGAAATTATCCCCCGACAAAACATGAGTCAAACGGACACCCATACCACACGGTCTCCATTGGATCAGTCTACTCTGACTCCGGCTGAGAGCGAGCAGTGGGCCCCCCAGGGCATTTGGAGTCTCTGGAGGTGCCCTGGATGGTACACCTTTTGCTGAAAGATTTGCAAAAGGCAGAGATTCCCAACAAAGGTGTAATGAATGAGCCAAACAGTCCATATTTACTTCCAGGGTAAGGTTCTAGGATAGTGTATCAAGAAAACAAACGTGAGAGGCTGGAGGTCAGTCAGAAGGGTGGACGGATGTGAGAGGACAGTGAAGCCTCAACAGATGGCCCGAGATGAGAGCTGGAAGCTGCCCGATGGATGGGGGGAAAGAGCGGATCCTTGGGACCTGGTGATGCTTGGCACTAAGGAGGGAGATGGGAGCAGGAAATCCTCAATCAGTTGCTTAGAAGTGATATTGGAGACAGAATACCCACGCGGAGATATTTTTGTGAAATGTATCTTGTATGTACGTTTACTTTGGTCCTGAGCTGGGGCCAAGCCTGAAGGTATTTGTGTAGTTCTGTTTAGTTTTTAATCCAATGTTTTCGTTTTGGTTTTTCCCTTTGGTCAGTGGAATCATGTAAGTTTCAACCATCATTCGCATGTTTCTATTTTTTTGTTTTTAGTTATGTTCTCTTATTTTCTCCATAGTGTCCCAAAGTTTACTCAAGACCACCCAGGAACCTCTTCCCCAAGATGCTGTTAAACGTATGTTGTCATTCACTGGAGGAGGGGCGGGGAGGAGAAAGTAGTACAGTGCATGGCGGTGGAACTCCAGCATCATCACCTTCTTTGCATGGTTCTGTGTTTCCTGAGCACCTGTCTTTCAATAGTGTTTATTTCCATTGCTTTGCTTGTAATTATGTCCAGTTTTGCCAGACAACTTCAGATCCCGGGCTATGAGGATTGACCAAACTTCTATTTCTGATCAAAAATTTGTTTTCAGCCTTGTGTAGGTTCTGCTACGTTTTGTACATGTAACATTATCGTGTTTTATTTGCCATCACTATTCTATTTCCAAACGTTGTCAAGATGCCACAACTTAACAAGAGGCCATGAGTATAATTGACTCGTTTCCCAGAAAAATATATAACATGCATGTGTTGTACTGACTCCATGGACAGTATGGATGCACAGGCTTCACTTCTGTGCTGTAAGGCAGATGTTAAGCCTTAGGAAGTGAAAGACTACCTTTAGATTTCCTAACCACCTCTTCTTCCACTCCCTGAATGCACCCTACCAGGGCAGAAGTGCCCGACTTCAAGTTTTATCATTAGGTTGTGGGAAAAGATGCTTCTAAAGAAATCATCAACCAACCTTAGAAGTCTGTGTTTTGTGATTGATTTCACTTGGCGTATCTGACTCCCTTGGTTTTAAAATCCTAACACACAAGTACTTATATATTTTTTTAATGTTTATTTTTGAGAGAAAGAGCGTGAGTAGGGGAGGGGCAGAGAGGGAGGGAGACACAGAATACGAAGCAGGGTCCAGGCTCTGAACTGTTAGCACAGAACTCGACACAGGACTCAAACTCATGAGCCATGAGATCATGACCTGAGCTGAAGTCGGACAGTTAACTGACTGAGGCACCTAGGAGCCCCCACAAGTACTTATTTTTAAATGTGGATTATATCCATAAAAACATTTATCCTTCATTAGGTTAGCGATGATACATACACACACACACACACACACACACACACACACACAAATACAGACATGTTATTGATGCTTGTAGTTGCTAGAAAAAGAGGCACAATTTCAGCTGTAGTTCAAATATAATGAAAATGAGCATATATTTATATTTTCCAAAAGAAACCTGGTCTCCAAATTGATGAAACCAATTACCTTTAAAAAAAAAAAAGATAAATAACAGTTGGAGAATTATGTAATTTCCAACAGTTTTATCTTAGACCATTGAGGTTTTTTAATGGCCACCATGAAATTCATTCACTTTATATATAACTTTTGACGGATGTGAGACTATAGTCAACATATTTTCTGTGATTGTGACAAAGCATTTTTTTCCTAACACCATTGAAAGTATGACAAGTGAGTAGACACAGAGGACCGGAGAAAACTGGATAGTACACTGTAGGATTGATAATACATTGGTCTTTCTGGCAGGTTGCAATTTACCCAGCGTTTTCACAGATCATTTATTTTTCTCAGGAACACTTTGTAGGCATTTTGCTCATTTCCTTTATACACACGAGAGCATGAAGCGGTGAGAGCCATCAGACGTGGGAGGACCAGCTCTGAAACCTAGTGCCACTGTGGCTCTGCACTTACACCCCACACAGCCAAGTACGGGGTTCGGGTTTTTAGGTTAGAAAAATTAGTATTTGAAGTTCAAAGTGCATTTTAAGAATACAGATAACAGCAGAAGAGGAAGAATATTAAAAATATTTTTTTCTAAATGCAGTGAATATAGCATGCATCAGTGAAATATCTTTTCCCTCTTTTATAAAAAATATTTCATTTTTATCTCATGTTAGCCTACAATTGTGCTTTTCCATTTTTATTAATTAACAGAAATGAACATTACTTGAGACGTTTATTTCCATGAACCATTTGCATCCTCAGATTTTCCAAACAGACGTTGAAAGTCTCTTGCAATTTTCTCTTTCCCAGTAATTTTCTCCAACTACTTGTAGTGTATTTGGGATCATGACACCTCTCCGTTCTAGGAGGGGAAGGGATTGGCAGCTGCGTTTTCTCGTCTACCTGCAGAGACTATTCATCACCACGAGTGAAGGGTTCTGCAGCGCTGGTACAAACAGACTAGAGAAAACATATAATTTCTAGTTATTCATAGCCTGTGCAGTGATGCTTCTTATTTATAGCAAAGTTACACATCTGAATCAAAGGATTCACGGTCGAGTGGAGGTCAAATGCAGATGGCAGGAGGTAGTCGGGGAAAGATGAGCGAGCCCATAGGATTTGGCAAGGCGGGCTCGCACTTGGCCTCCTCACCGGTCTAGGCTTCACCGCAGAATCACTCTTTTCCCAACCAAAGTGGTTGGTTTGATGGGTTTTCTCAGTTTGAGTTGCTTCTAGCCAAATAATAAATATGAAAGGAGGTCGGAAAAGGTCCTTCGTTAAACTGATGTCACACTGCACAGGCAGAGAAGATGTGTGATGCTCTACATTACACATAGCATCATTTTCCCAACCAAGCAGATTACGATCAGGTTAAGCCTTTGTCATAAAAACCAATTCTGAGCATTGCAATTTTTAAATAAAAATTTTTAAATTTTTTTAAATGTTTGTTTATTATTGAGACAGTGAGAAACAGAGCATGAGTGGGGGACAGGTAGAGACAGGGAGACACAGAATCCAAAGCAGGGTCCAGGCTCTGAGCTGTCAGCACAGAGCCCAACGCGGGGCTCGAACCCACCAACTGTGAGATCCTGACCCAAGCTGATGTCAGACGCTTAACTGAGCCACCCAGGCGTCTCCCCCCCCCAAGTTTTTTTTAACATTTATTTTTGAGAGGCAGAAAATGAGTATGGGAGTGGCAGAGAGAGAGAGGGAGACACAGAATCTGAAGCAGGCTCCAGGCTCTGAGCTGTCAGCACAGAGCCAGACGCGGGGCTTGAACCTATGAACCATGAGATCATGACCTGAACCAGAGTCAGCCACTTAACCGACTGAGCCACCCAGGCGCCCCTCTGAGCAGTTTAAGGAACACTGTTTTTTTTATTATTATTTTGTTGTTATTGTAGATAAGACCCTAAACGACAGATAGAGATTTGAGACTAAGAGCTTTCATTTTACTCAAAAATTTTTGGATTTGAATCCTTTAAAAAAATCCTTTCCTATTTGGTGAGACCTGAGTTGTTTCTGACATTAATTTTGTGTGTGCCCATTTGGGTTTAGAACAGCGCAGAAGATTCACATCCATTCTGCCCAGTGCAATGTTTGCTAACAACAGTAAAAGTGCTATATAAATACCTATTGATTAGTTTCTCTTTCAAATATGAGAGAATAATTTTTTTTCTAGTGTTCTTCACATCACATTGCATCTCAAAAGGCAAACACACTGACTCCTTAATGCCATTTGATGTCACACAGAGCATCGTGCCTATATTTAGCTGATTGCACCAAAGGGTCTGGCCAAAGAGAATGACAAACAACCCATCTTTTGCTCTTTTCCTGCGGTGAGTTGAGGCACAGACAATAAATAAACCCGTCTCCCAACCTTGACACTCCTGACGTTTGAGGCTAGATAATTGACTCTTGCAGATTCTGTCCTCTGTGTGGAGGACGTTTAGCAGGATCCCCAGCCTCTACCCACTGGATGCCAGTAACACCGGCCTAACTATGTTAACTTAAACTATCTCCAGACTTTGCCAGATGGTGCACAGAGGCAGGGAGGGGCAAAATCACCCCCAGTGGAGGGCCTCCGATCTAGACTAGTGAGCCCACAGCTGATGGGAAGATAGGACCAGGCTGGTGCAAACGGTCGCACTTTGCACGAACTCAGAGGGCCTGTTGCTGTATTGCAGGTCAGAAGCCTCCAATTCTAAGGGCGCCTGGGTGGCTCAGTCGGTTAAGCATCCAGCTTCAGCTCAGGTCATGATCTCACGGTTTGTGGGTTCGAGCCCTGCGTCAGGCTCTATGCTGACAGCTCAGAGCCTGGAGCCCGCTTCGGATTTTGTGTTTCTCTCTCTCTCTCTCTCTCTCTCTCTGTGCCTCCCCCATCCATGCTCTGTTTCTCTCTGTCTCAGTAATAAATAAACATTTTTTAAAAATTAAAAAAAAAAGAAGAAGCCTCCAATTTTCAATTGTCATTTATGAAATTGAACTTGTTAGGCCAGCATCCCAGCTCTCTGTATGTACAAGTCAGGGCAGAAGTTGCTGTCGCTGCCCTGACTGTAGTCTTAGAGGTCTCATAGGGTTTTTGTTCTGACATGAGCATGCTGGGGAGACGGAAATAGACCGGCAAACCCCCATCCGTACCCACTCCTCTGTGTGTTTCATCTTCATTCCACAGAATCCCAGCATATGCTAGAGGACAGCCATCTGTCGTGATGCCACATGGCCTTGCCACACAGATGACTTGGCATGATCTCCTCGGAGTTGTGTCTATGGCCTTCGGGCCTCTGCAAAGGCTAGATCTGGCCTCCTGCAGGATCCGGAAAGGAAAAAGATGATTTTTTTTACTCACATCAAAATGGCCAAGATACCACAGAATAGACTAATACACTGCCAGAGTGTTTAAAAATGATGAGGACAAAGGCGCCCGGGTGGCTCACTTGGTTGAGCGTCTGACTCTTGGTTTTTGCTCAGGTCTTGATCTCACAGTTCATGAGATTGAGCCCCACTTCAGACTCTGCGCTGAGAGTGCGGAGCCTGCTTGGGAGTCTCTTTCTCCCTCTCTCTGCCCCTTCACTGCTCTCACACACATGTTCTCTATCTCTCTCTTACTTTCAAAATAGATAAATAAGCTCAAAAAATATATAATGAGGACATTAAATCAGGCCACATCACCACCCCAAGTTCTAAAGCTGCTGCAGTGGCTCACGATTTGCAAACCACATATAACTCACCATGCAGCCTTTGAATGGAATGTGCCACCTTCGCCCCAGATTTCTCATATCCCGTCCCAACACCCAGGCATTCGGTATTTGGCCAGACTTGAACCATTGTTCTTAATCACATTGTACGTGTACTTCTGATTGCAAAGTAGCAAATATTAGTTCCTATTCTTGAATACTAATGGAACTGTGATATGTTTCTAAAACTGTCAAGCATTATTAACAACAATTAAAACCATTAAAAGATGTGGGAGTGCATTAAATTACACGTCACATCAGTGGCAGGAAAATCTTTTAGATTGACACATATGAGAAGCCACATCTTTGGTACTGAGAAACAATCAGAATAAAAAATGGCTTTTTCCTACAAGCTATTAGAGGGAGAAATCCTAAGATTGATGGGAATTGATATGCTCAGCAAACTGGCACTTAAAAAAATAGCTCATCTACTCAAAACAATAAAATACCCGCTATATATGTATATATACATACATACATATACACATGCTCTATTCTCTAGCTATTTCCAAAAATGACTAAGTAGGTAGTTTAATGAAAGGTTTGGCAAAAATTTTCCCCAAAAGACCAGAGAGTCAACATTTTAGGTTTTGCAGGCCATATGGTCTCCGTTACAAGTACTCAACTTGGCAATGACAGCATGAAAACAGCCACAGACAATAGGTTAACAAATAGATATAAGTGTGTTTCACTAACATTATTTACAAAGAGAGACTAGCATTCCCACCTCTGATTTAATAAAGCTGTTACTTCTGAGCTCAGGATGTGCTGGTGCTAAGCTGGGTATTTTGACGGACACCAGTAAGGTAAACCGAGTTCCCTGCTTCCAATAACTTGACAGTTTTATTGATGAGCTGAGAGCTCAGTGTGTGAGAGGATTAAATAACAATATAAAGTTAAAATATACAAGTGTGGAGAGAGACTGTGTGGACGGCCAGAGGAAAATGAAATCGGTTTTATCCTTAAGACCTCCGTAGGGGATAACGGCTCTATCCGGCTTGTACTGCTACAGTTCCTCTGAAACTAGATAATCTTGCAGATTTCAACTCCTCGAACTCGTCTGTGGAGTGTTGAGTGACTGTGACAAGCCATCTCTTTATGATCCGCCATTAATGAAGTTGAGAACCGCTTCCGACACATGGACAAGAAACAATAACAGGAGGCTAAGGCCGTCTAGATGCCGGTTATTATGGCTCTGGCCTCACATGTGGTTTTTAGATGCAGACTCAAGGTTGCTCTCCAATTTTGTGGCGCGTTGTGCTAAATAAGATCCAGATATTAATAAAAACAACGCCAGCCCTCATGCCTCCACGCTCCTTGCACGGATCGGCAGGATTCCCACATCAGGACATGTCCATAGACATAGAAAAGAAATGTAGCTTGACTAGAGGAAACACCGCGGAGATTACATTTTTATTGCCTTCTGTCCGCACGAAGCAACGCCGGCCGGCTCTGATCGCGCGGCCTGTAACGCACGTGTGGAGCCAGGCGCGCCAGGGAAGGGGCCTTTGTTCTGTTTTCTCTTTTTCGTTTTTAGAAGAGTCTGGAACCATCTATTCAAGGGTCACGCAAGCTGTTTTCACATCACACGCATCCCCTCTCCCTTGGACCTGGTGGGTGTGATTAAATATTTGAGTTTAGAATGTGTTCGGGATTTTGGTCCTTTTGAAATGAGAGAAATGGACTTTTTTCCTTTCTTTTCATTAAAGTCAGGGTGGCGTTCTGCACCCTCTGCCTTGTTTAGAGGTTAAATCTCCACATAAAATCTTTCTTTACAGGTTCAAGCGTCACCCCTATGGGAAGGACCCTTGGTGCCACCTCTCAGAGGAGACACTGCTGTTTCTAGTCACTGTTGCCAGTTCTGTATAAAAGAGCATTTTCAGGGATAAAGCAGTGACTGGAATAGGTCTTTATTGGCTTTCATCTTCTGTTGTCAGTGCTGTGGAGATAAATTGCCTTTCTCCTGATGAAAGGAGACTAACCGAATTTTCTTGTTAGACTCTAACATTGGTATATCGACCAAATGCCATTCACGGGCCTCTGCTTGGGGCCTCTGTTCTGCCTCATGGCTTATAGGCCGTCAGAGCTGTTAATGTTTGAAGGTGGGGACATTCCTCCTTTTACATCCTGAGCCCTTCTTGACTCTAGAACTGTGTATGGGACCCCTGAGTGGCTCAGTCGGTTAAGTGTCCCACTTCAGCTCAGGTCATGATCTCACGGTTCGTGGGTTCGAGCCCTGCATCAGGCTCTGTGCTGACAGTTCCGTGTCTCCCTCTCTCTGCCCCTCCCCCGCTTGTACTCAGTTTCTTTCCCTCTCTCAAAAATAAATAAACATTTAAAAAAATTTTTTAAATTATGTATCTCCTAGAGATTGAGGAGGCAAGTAAATATCAACATGATGGGAACAGTCTTTCATGATGCCTGCAGTGTTTTGACTACATCCTCGCTGCTTTTGTTATGAAACGGAGATTGTACAGTCGGAACGAAAATGAACTAAAAATGTTGCATAAACTTTGATTTATTAGCTGAGTTTGATCGTGTCCCTGATACAGAGGTTCTTCCAAATGGGCAAGGGCAGGGACTTCTACCACATTCTGAAGATAAAACCAGTTTTCACTTTCTTTGGAAGTGGCTTTCCTAAAAATTAGAACATTTTCTCAGGAGAAATACTGGCATGGAAATGTCGCATTGGCATCGTGTCCCCGGTGATGGTGGTGTATTTTGTTACAGGAACACTGGGTGTAGCACCAAGGTTCATTAATAAACAGAAAGCAAACATGTGCGCCCAACTCTACCCACAAAAAACAAACAAACAAAAAAAGCTCTCTGACGGGTACCCGGAGAGATTACAAGGTGAAGTGGGAATATTGTGACACACACTGATACAAAATTATTTTTTTTATTTTTTTAATGTTTTATTTGTTTTTGAGAGAGAAAAAGACATCTTGAGCAGGGGAGGGTCAGAGAGAGAGGGAGACACAGAATCTGAAGCGGGCTCCAGGCTCTGAGCTGTCAGCACAGAGTCCAATGTGGGGCTCGAACCCATGAACTGCGAGATCATGACCTGAGCTGAAACCAGACGCTCAACTGACTGAGCCACCCAGGCGCCCCCAAAATTATTAAAACGGAAATGAACCCTCACACTCACATACGAAAATAATTTCTCCCTGAGTATCTGGTTACCTGTGGTGCAGGCAGTGAAAGAACCCAATCTGATTCGTCTGATGTCTGGGAGGAGGGATGGAGAGCCTTCCAGGAGAACTCCTCACCGAGAACTCCTCACCGCCTCCTCCTGCTGCTTTTCCAACCCACCCTCATTTTATCTTTTACCCTTGAAAGCCTCCTTCCTCTGCTTTTCCCTCAGCAGAGCCAGTGACCCTTTTAAAGCATCCTATGACATCTTTCCTCTCCTCGAAACAGCTCCCACTGGCTCCTCACCGTCCTCCCCGTGAGCTGCAGGCCTTGCCTGATGTGGCCCTCATTTCCTGTCTGCCTCTCACTGCTCTCTCCCTGGCCACACCGACCTTGCTTGTCCTGGAATTTTCCAGGCACACTCCCCTCTTACGGCCTTTGCACTGGTTTCTGCATCTGCCTGCTCTGTTCTTGCTATGTTCTTGCAGCCACTAACAGGGAAGTGGGACTTTGGCACCTTGTGTGAGCACCACCTCAATTAGACCGGCCTGGCAGCCTACGTCCTGCTGTGGTCTCTCGCCCACCCCCCAGCTCCCTCTCCTGCGCCCACTGATTCTCACCTGCCCTGTTCTAGTTTTCTTTTTCTCCATAATGCAAATCACATTCTAACAACGTGTCTTATATTTGTCTTTGGGGGGGGCGGGGTTCTCACCCTCCAATTCAATCCCACAAGGACGGGGCCCTTTGTTGTCTTTACTGGTTTCTCCTTGTGTCTCACAGAAGTGGAGCTGGGGAATGTTTGTTAAACAGAAGAAGGAATAAAGGGACGAATGGGCACGCTCAAGGCGGCTCTGTCTACATCTGAGCTGCTGTCTCAGCTTTTCAGAAACCTCTGACCTCCCGAGTAGCAAAAAAGCAAGGATATTGAAAGCATTAGTCATCCAGAATGGACTGAATTTTTGGAAGCAGAACGTTCACCTTGAGGCAGTAATGTGCTGTGAATTAGAACTGCTTTTCTGTAATTTTTTTTAATTGGTATTCCATTTAGACACCCATTCTTAGTATGAGAAGGTACATGTCCTACCATATTTTACAAGGCTGTTTTGAAACTAAGAAAATCAAGATGAAGATCATCTGACCATTTAAAAGCCCATGCATATGACGGTGCCATATGCTGCTAACGATTTGACGGCTTAGAGATCAAAACCCAGAGCTAAAGGTGTTTAACCTTGAATCGGAAGTCTAGTTTTCCATGGAAGGGGAATACACCCAGCCAGCTTGCTTGCCGGAGGCGTGGATGAGCACGTCTGAGCGGGGGCCCAAGGCTAAACCGTCATCCAGGCTCACGCTGTGTGCGGTCTTTTGTCTGACCCCAGTCTCATAACCCTACTTCCGCTGAACATTGCTTGGAGGTCATTTACCAGGTAGCTTTCAGGGCAGGAACAGCTGTTTGATAGAAACGAGGTCTACAGATAACGTAGCAATGCGTATTTTTTACCAGTTCATATCGTTCACTAACAAAAGCCAGTGCTTTCCAGTGCCCTGGATGTATCAATAGGATTAACCCTCTTCTGCTCTATTAACTTTATGGGTCTTTTCATAGTTTACCTATTCTCAAATTCAGAGATATTTGTGGGTCAGGGATATGTGGAGTTACCGTAAATGCACAATAAGTGGAACGGGTCAATTTTGCTTCTCCCCACATATTTTTTTTAATTTTTTTTAATGTTTATTTAATTTTTTAAGTGAGAGGAAAGGAGCAGAGAGACAGGGAGACACAGAATGAGAAGCAGGCTCCAGGCACAGAGCCCAAGGTGGGGCTCGAACTCACAAACGGCAAGATCATGACCTGAAGTTGGATGCTTAACCGACTGAGCCACCCAGGCGCCCCTCTCCCCATGTATTAAACGGGGACACCTGGAAAGCACCTAGCGTGGTGAAGGGAAATGAATTCGGGCTCTTATTATTTGGCCACCCTGGAAATCTAAGCCTGAATCACAGTTTTTAAGGAGACTCAGAGATCTCTGGACAGGACGTGCTGCTGTGTGTTAGCTTAAAGAAACACAACAAAGGTAAACGTCCTAAGCCCAGTTTACTTCTACTTTCTTCCTTGTTAAAATGACCTCTGTTTTGGAACACCTGGGTGGCTCAGTCAGTTAAGCATCTAACTCTTGATTTCAACTCAGGTCATGATCTCCCAGTTTCATGAGATCAAGCCCCACATCAAGCTCTGTGCTGACAGCGTGGAGCCTGCTTGGGATTCTCTCCCCCCACCCCTCTCTCTCTGCCCCTTCTCCACTCACGCTGTTTCTGTCTCTTTCAAAAAATAAATAAATTGGGGCACCTGAGTGGCTCAGTTGGTTAAGCGTCCAACTTCGGCTCAGGCCATGATCCCGCAGCCTGTGAGTTCAAGCCCCGCGTCGGGCCCTGTACTCACAGCTCAGAGCCTGTAGCCTGCTTCGGATTCTGTGTCTCCTTCTCTTTCCCTGCACCACCCACTCTCACTCTGTGTGTGTGTGTGTGTCTCTCTCTCAAGAATAAGCAAACATCAGAAAAATTTAATAATAAGCTTAAAAATTTTTAATGACCTATGTTTTAAGTGACTTGTGCTATACAGCTTCCTTGAACCATTCTTTCCCAAAGGAAACACCTTTCTGAAAGGGTAGGGGCGAAGGGCGCAGGGTTCCTGCCCCTGCCCCTGCCCGCTGCTCTCAATACCCTGCGTCTGGCCTACTGTGGACTTTATCACAAACTAACAACTGTTCCTGGCGTGACCATGTCTTAAGGATATGGGAATATTAGAGAAACAGAAGCCGAGCTCTCTGTACAAACCCCTCCTTAAAAATGGTCTTCCCTTCGTCCCTACCAGCTGCAGGGTAGTGATAATGAAATATTCAATTCATTTTCAGATATCAAGATGTACCATCATTCTTCTGTCTGACTGGACAGTGATCTGGTTTGCTCATTGGTATGAACACAGGAAAATTTCACTCAAACTAATTGAGATGGAGGGTTAGTATGAATGGCTAAAATATTTGATTTGAAGATTAAAAGAGAGCCTGCTTCCTTTAAAGTCCTCAACTAAAGGAAATACCAAGAGCTGCTTACAAGGATTTACTCAAAGAGAAATACTGGATTAAATGGAATGCATCAATAATACAGTATTTGTATTTATTTCCATGTGCCTAAAAAGAAGGTTTAACACTTGAAATATTCTTAATCCTCTTAAATATACCTCGAATGCTCATTTCTTTATTTTTCTTTTATTCTTAATATTGCAAGGCTACACTTTAACATAGGCTATAATGAGATTATACTGATTCGGATTTTAGTGTTTATCTCCTTTCCTTAAAACAGTAGAAAATACTTGCAAATCGTAAGACTTGGAGAAAAACCATAAATTTTGCCAACCATAAAGGATGGAGAACTTCCCCTACCGATGAGGTGTCTTTTATAATTCCAGTTTTCAAAGAGGAGGCCGGGCTGTAGTTCTGACGCTTAACAACCGGACGGCTATCTTGATCTGTGAAAATAGCCCCAAACGTTTATACATTTTCATGTGTTCAAAATGTAAAATACGGTTCGCCTAATTTTGTCATTCTGCCAGATTGTACTGTGCCAAAAAGAACTTTAACTCATTCTCATTTTAGCTGTACCAGTGTAAAGATGAAGAAATGATTAAAACCACGGGAAACATTTAACATGCTAAACGTCAAGTGGGGAAAACGACGAAGTTAAATATACTTGCACATTGATTTGCTTGAGTTTATGCTGAAAAATACTTGCCTTTGATTTCCTTTTTTAAAAAAAAAGATTTTAAATTGAAAATGATTTCTCAGTGTTAAAAATTAAGGACTCATTTTCAGTAATTTGTGGGCCTTTTATGTGGGTTATACCAAAGATCTTCTAGAAAAATACATGCTGCTTTTCCTGTGTGTGGAATAAAGGAGCTCAGTTTTTCTGTGGTTTGCATAAGCTCTACGGTTTGAATTACGCCTGATGCCAAGGGGGAGAGAGAGGGTACTGACCTGAAGGACCCCACGTGTGCTCTGGGCGCAGGGTGTGTAACACACATGGGTGGCACCTGTCCTGGGTCACAGCCAGTCGAAGAAAGCCTAACATCAAGCTGTGCCTAATTCCAGAGTGCATGTTGGTTTCCCCATTTGCTGCTGAAACACGTTCTCGCTCGTCTATCATACAGAAGATGGGGACAGATGCTTTCTAATATGTGTGTCCTGTGCCAGTCCCCACCCTATTGACTTAGAATCCCCTGGTGGAAGCCGAAGTGTAAACACAAAGTGTTCTGAAAAATAATTCCAGGAATATGCCCCACTTCCTCCCTTCCACCTGAAAGCAGCCATCTGTATATTACAGACACCTAAACTGTCCTTATTTAAAAAAAAATAATAATAATTCTTAAACCTCGATTAAAGAAAAAGGGAAGAAATCTGGACAAATATTTTCTCTTTAAAATTAAAGATATTACTTAATTATGTAGTGAAAAAAGCTTTCTGGTTTTGGTTCAAATCTTGAAACCTTTAGGTTGTGAAGATTCCAGGTACTTTTTCTCAAAGCATTTGTGAAAGACATTTATCGTAGAATTTAGTTTCCAAATGATTTAGTCATAAATACTTCTCATTTAAGCTCTCTTTGGGATATTATATCTCAAATATAGTAGTCAATAATTAGATAGTGAAGAATAATACTTAGAACATGGGTGATATTTTACCAATCTTATGAATAAAATACTTGAGTTGATTTGATCTGAAAACATAGTGAAAACACCAAATTTCACTGTTTTGGTTGAACATACTCTATTCTTTAAATCAGACTCTTTTTTTCTTTCTTTTATTAAAATTATTTTTTAACGTTTATTTTTGAGAGAGACAGAGCACGAGCAGGGCAGGGGCAGAGAGAGAGAGGGAGACACAGAATCTGAAGCAGGCTCCTGGCTCTGAGCTGTCAGCACAGAGCCCGATGCAGAGCTTGAACCCACAAACCGTGAGATCCAGCCAAAGTCAGACGCCCAACTGACTGAGCCACCCAGGCGCCCCTCTTTTCTTTTCTTTGAGTATGCTCATAAATGCTCTGAATTTTCACTAACCTTTACTAATCTTTTGGAAAACTGCTTGTATAGGCATTACAACTCACTTGGCTCATGAGTTAAAATAGTTTTGTTTTATAATACTCTTCAATTTTATGGATATTTGTGTTTCCACATAATTTAGCAGTATATGTTGCAACTCAGTAATATTGCTTAGCAGTTTTAGTTGAATTCAGAATAGAAATCACTTTGTGTTTGACAGCTCTAATGAATTGGTTGCCTCTTGCCAAATTCTGCGAAGGCAGAAAGGTCCTTTTGCGATTTCAGAAATGCGTTGATTGACGTTTACGGGGCTTGGGGTAGCGTTTCAAACACTGTCACCAAAGATGGCTTCGAAATCAAGCCATCTGGAAATACCGTACAATTTACCTTTTTACTCTATGGTGCCGTTAATTCTGCAATCGACTTTGAGATTTCTTCAGTTTCTGCGGGAATCCTAGGCTGTGATATTGATGATATATCTTACTGTCAAGATTACAAAAGTTAATTGAGCAACGCATCGGGCTTTGGGACGAAATGCATTAACTGATTTTGCTCTGTGCATGCTTGTTTTGCAGAGAAATTTAAATATAACACTACACTCACAAAAGGGACTGTTTATAGATTTTCCTTCACCCTGTCCTTGAAGGGGGTGACACCTTTTTACTGTGCTGTGACGTGTCTCATGGTGTTCCCTTAAACAGCATTAACTTCTTGTTTGTGCTTCTCTCTACTAAAGTCTTTGTTCTGGAGTAAACGGGAAAAAATGGCTTTCTTTGAAATGATTGGATACCGTTTCTCTGCTCAAACTTCCTTCTTTCTACCTTATAGTTCCTACGACAGCAGCCAGCACACCTGATGCCGTCGACAAGTACCTCGAGACCCCCGGAGATGAGAATGAACATGCCCATTTCCAGAAAGCCAAAGAGAGGCTGGAGGCCAAGCACCGCGAGAGAATGTCCCAGGTGGTGTGACTTTCCCATCCTTTAGTCTACGATAGGCCCAGGAGTGGGAGCACTCTTTAATTTTATCCAGATCTTTAAAGGCATAAAGTCTTAGTTTTAAATGTTTGCTCTACTGGTACCAGTTTGCAGTTTTTAGAATCTTCTTTGGGCATGCCACCTAGGAGAGATCCACTTACACTAAGTGTAGCAGGATTGTGTAAGCACAAATTCAGTTATGTCGACAACATTCTCTCTGGTTTCATTACCCACTTTTATATAGCCCCCTAACTATGGTGTTGGAAAGTAAAATCCCTCAAAAGATCTGCAGTAAAGATGAGTATTTTTTTATTAGATGCCATATTACTGTAACTTTGAACCCAACATGTCTTACAAAGCTAATTCATAGGACCACAGGACCTTAAAAGCAAAGTGAATTGTAATGATCATACCCTCTTGTTTCATAAATGATGGATAATGCAATTGTGGTTCAAGAGTGTGGCTTCCCACGCAACAGCCATGCAATGTAAGTAACGCAGGAGACAGGCATTTGGAACCGGAGCCGTTCTTGCTCCTGGTACAGTGCTCTGTTCACTACACGGTGCGGCAAAGCCTGGTTTTTTTGTTTGTTTAGATTTTTTTTAGCAGATTCTTTATGAAACAAGTTAAAAAATAATCTGTTCAGAAACTGATTTACATATAATAATACCAATTTGTGATGCCTGTACCAGGTGCTAGATGTTGTATTTATTAGAGATAGGCAATATTAAATTTAGCCCATGCTCAACTTCATTCATTCATTCATGTATTCGACAAATATGTATCGGCACTTAGTTGCCCATCACTGTCCAGCTTGCATCCACAATTTAGAGTGAATGTAAAAAAGCATAGGAAAAGTCAGGTTTAAGGAACCATAAATTAGTAACATGAGAAAAGTTGTCAGATTAAAGTCAACCATTCCTTTCTTTGGTGTTAACATTCTGTCATAAATATCGGAAGGTATTACTAATTCTTGTAATATTGAGCACCAACACTTACAAGTTTTCATAATAGACGTTGAATAGGATTCATGAAATAGCCTGCCATATATTTTCTAAGATCACAGTAAGTCTTTAGTAGACTGTATCAGTCATGGTGTTTTGACATCTGGGGCCTTGCTAATTCTAGGAAGACCTCCCCCGCCTAGAGTTAGCCAGATCCTAGAGGTGGCAAACGACTAGGCTTTGGGCACACCTACCATCGTCACACCAACCACTTCAAAGCCCATACCCCCCCAGTTACCTTCTTCATCAGGCCCTTGCACTCTGACCCACTGTCTACCGCCTCACCCCAAGGCTGGGTACCAGACATCTAGGAACAGCCCCTATGCCCCAGAACCTACCACAACTGTTCAAACAATTGGAAACCAGTCCTTCTCAAGGAAACCAGACCCCTGATTGCATTTGCCCCCATGCCCTCTACCTCCTGACCCACCCTGGTGCTTCCCCGCCCTCCTGCCCCTGGCCAGTGACATGGACTGCCACCTCTTGGGAACTGTGAGAGTCACAGTCTTTTTAATGGCATTCATCTCCTGATATGTTGACTTCACCATACTTGAATATAATAAAACCTATATTTTAAAACAGAACTGCTAATGGATTTAGAAAGACACAACACAAATTAGCTTTTTTTTTTTAAGATGAATGACCATAATACTTGGATCCATTTTGGAATAATAACAAGTGCGGGGAGAGTTAAAATTCTTCGGCTCTGGAATGTAACTGTGCGGTTGTGGTTGTTGGCCATGATGAAAACATAAAAGCTTGGATTCTAGATGAACTAGAAAGCTAGGTAGAATGGAAGACTGAGGTTTCACCCGAAGCCAATCTTTCTGAAAAACAGGAGTTTTCATTAGGAAAAACACAGACTGAATATAGAAGCACTGTTAAGAATGCATAGGATGACTTTGAGTTGTATTTATTGCCGCTGACATAACATCTTTTAAGCTTAAATCCTGTCTTACTGTTTGCTTCTGAAGGTTTCAGAGCCTTCTCACCGGTCTCAAAATCATTTCAGGTGCAACGAAGTCCAAAAAAGAATAATAACAAAAATAAACACTGAAAGCTTGGCTTGGCTTTTCCAGTACTGAGTGATTTATTGGTGTTTTTTTTTTAATATATAAATATGTCAGTTGCAGATACTCCAGATCTCTCCTAGAATAGTAACTTAATTTTATTTTAGCACATCTATTTAACCCATGACTTAGTCCATATAAATCTTTACGGAGTTTCTTCATCTCCTTATTAGCTATGTGGGAGATGACTTAAAAGATGTTATGCTAGAGCAGAGAATGCCGCCTGCTAATTCCAGTGGTCGAAGGAAAGTGAGATGCCTGAGATTCACATTTATCTTCCTAACCTGTGGTCCTGAATTCTGGGGACTATTTGACGTTCAACTTGCCTGCCTCTTAAATCTCTATGTGTTAGTTGTCATTTTTTTTCTACATAGAATAGCCAAGTCTTGAAGATCCGTAAATCTGATGGTAACTGATACTTTTGTTCATGCAGTGGAAAATTGCTTCACAAAAATATATGTAGGCACCTGAGAATTTTAGTTAATTTTTTTTGTAATTTTTGTTACTATTTGTTATGAAAACAGACATTTTGGAGGGTTTTTTTTGGTCTTTGGTTGCTGGGGCTTGTGATAACTAAACTTGTAGACTACTGTTGAATAGGGTGTAGCAAATCTAAGATTCTGAACAGTCTATGAATGCTTTTTATTATATATTTATATATCATATAATAATTATATATGTTACTTATTAATTTAGCATTGTACTTTATCCTTGAAATGAAATTTCTTGGGGTTTTTTGTTTTGTTTTGTTTTTAATTTTTTTAACGTTTATTTATTTTTGAGAGAGAGACAGTATGAGCAGGGAAGAGGCAGAGACAGAGAGGGAGACACAGAATCTGAAGACAGGCTCCAGGCCCTGAGCTGTCAGCACAGAGCCCAACATAGGACTTGAACCCACGAACCATGAGATCACGACCTGAGCCTAAGTTGGATGCTTAGCTGACTGAGCCACCTAAGCGCCCTGAAATGAAATTTTTTGAAATGAAAGTTGACCTTCCTCTGAATTTATTTTTCAGATAAGCATCAACATCTTAGGAATACCCCTTTTCCTGTCACCAAATTAAAAGAAACTTAGTTCACCAATTGAATTTGCCATTGAATAATTTTATGTTATTATATGTATTATATATTTTTGTATATAGAATATATATTTATAAATATACATGTATAATATATTATTTATATTGCTATATAAGCACATAATTTAAAACATATGTATAATTTTTGTATTTTTTAATGGTACTTAGGGCCGTGGAAGATAAAAGCATGGTCTTTAGAGTTTTAATGATCTTGGTGTATAGTCCTTCTCCGTGTTTTCTCCTCCATGACCTTGAGCAGGTAGCTTAACCTGGTCCGTAAAATGGAGATCTCCATGACTCATCTCATAGACTGCTTATGTCATCAATTAAGCAAGATAGACTTTATGAAGCACTTTATGAAGTACTAGTCGTAATGTTGTCTGTTATTGGAGTGCCTCAGTGAAAACTGTTGTTTCAAGAGAGTGATTGAGCCTGTGGTGTGGGTTTATCTTGCATTAAATAGACCTAGGGTGATGGTGTCAGTGAATTGTTTTATATGTGATGGTATAGGATGTGGGTAAAATGCTCTGAAAGTCAAAATTCTATTTCATTTTGTAGTAATGTTTCTTTTCAACGCATTAGCCAAACAAATCTCTTTCATTGTTCCATGTATTTCCCAAACTCAAAGTTTATGGGTTCTGAATGTTCTAGGTGAGATGGCAAAAATGTAAAGGTAATACAGGAAATCAGTTTTCACATTCCAATAAGCCATGTGGCTTCTCTCTCAAACTAATTTTGCGATCCCTTGCCGTAAGAGTTCATGGTGGGGTACCGCCAGTGTGAGCATTCTCCAGGCAGGAAATTGAAATATTTTTATTGCAAGCCTTATCTCCTCCATAAAGCAGAGGTAGCGTTCAGTAGCCCCCTCCCTTTAGGTGCCCTCCATTAACTCTTACAGACACCAAAGCATCTGGGACAATATGCGTCTTGTCTTTTGTGTTCTGTTCTTATTCATAACAGTGGGACATTTTTTCCAATTTCGTTGGGACCTTTTTAGGTTATTTTTACATGTTCTTCAAGTGTAATAGAAAATTCACTCCATTCTGTTTTCTCCATAATTTCATAAAAACAACATGAGGAAGCTAATCTTGTATCCTAGATAACAAATTAATGCTAGTAGCTAATAAAATATCTAAATAGAAACTTCCATGGTATTACCTCATAGAAGTTCTCTGTCAAAAATTTTTTATTCCAAGTCTCTCTCTCTTTTTTTCTTTCTGATCTTGAAGGATGTCACCAAAAAAAGAGATTCCTTAGGGAATAAATACCAATAAATAACAGGCTTTTATAGTACAGAAGTCAGGTTCTTTTATGCTTTGTGTATCTACAGAGTATATAAATACACAGCTGTCAGGAGACCGTTATTTTGCTTACTTGATCTTTCTGTTCTTTGTTTCACCCAGCTCAGGTATGAGTTGCATTTAAAACAACTCTGCTTGACAGAGCATAGTACATCGGGCAGGGAAGGCAGCGGTAGGTGGTAAGAATCTAGTATCATTCCGTTCCAACAACATGCACACAGCTGCAGACCCCATCTTGGCATTCAGGAGAATGAATGAACCTCTCAGGGTTGGACTTCAAGGATGAGAGGAGGAAACATTCTTTTCCTCCAAAACAGATTAGCCTGGTTACTAAATTCGCATTACCTGCTAAGAGTACGTTAGGCTACGTTCAGAACATTATAATGTGTAGTCTCTTAGAATTTCTGGAGGTCTACTTTGCCATCCGTGATAGGGGTTGGTGAGCAAAAGGCTCTCAGTACCCATGGATGGGGTGGACCTGAGGATTTCAGACAATAGAAGTCTTTTTTTTCTTCCTCCATTATGTACTTTTAAAAAAATTTTTAGCATTTATTTATTTTTGAGAGACAGAAAGAGACAGATCACGAGCAGGAGAGGCAGAGAGAGAGGGAGACACAGAAGCTGAAGCAGGCTCCAGGCTCTGAGCTGTCAGCACAGAGCCTGACACGGGGCTCGAACCCACGAACCGTGAGATCATGACCTGAGCCGAAGTCAGACGCTCAACCAACTGAGCCATCCAGGCGCCCCTCCATTATGTACTTCTTTTGGGGAGTGTGTTCATGGCATGTATACACACCCATTAAATATTCATGCCTTCTCCCCCCTCCCATTTACCATTTGAAAATACACAGTTTGAAATTTTGTAACTTGCTTTCACAGGACTAAAACCAATGCATTCGATTCAATGTTGGAAATCCTTGCTCAAGAAATGTATATAGGGGCATCTGGGTGGCTCAGTTGTTTCAGCATCCAACTCTTAATCTCGGCTCAGGTCATGATTTCACAGTTTGTCAGATAAAGTCCCGCATTGGGTTCTGTGCTGATAGTGCAGAGCCTGCTTGGGATTCTCTCGTCTCTTCTCTGCCCCTCCCCCACTCATGCCTTCTGTCTCTCTCTCTCTCTCTCTCTCAAAATAAATTTTAAAAAAAGAAAAGAAATATGCCCTTTATGAATCATTGACATTTCTGCACATCACACAAAATGACTTTCATTCATTTCTCAAGGAAAGAAAAAAAGACCATCTTAGTTTCAAAGGGCCATACTCCTTTGATAAACGGGAACATTTGTGCATAATATACTGCTGTGGTAGGTGACACCCTTCTTAGTGGGAGGTCAAGTAGTTTGGTGATGGAACTGGGATTTGATGATTTTTTTTTCCATGTTTACAATGTCAAATACAGAAAGAAAATAGTATCTAATTAAATAGATCTTCGAAAGAAGAACGGATGGTTTTAAATTGAAATGTTTTTTCATCTTGTAGGTCATGCGAGAATGGGAAGAGGCAGAAAGGCAAGCAAAGAACTTGCCTAAAGCGGACAAGAAGGCAGTCATCCAGGTAAAACCCAGGCCGATTCTCCACCGGGCAGCGTGAGCTAGGAGCTCCAGAACCCCCAGGGTGATTGTTCCCATTCCCGTTAATTTGGACTGTTGTTCATCATTGTCCAGAAATTCGGTTTCTTAAGCTCTTCCTTGAATTTGCTCTGAATTAGCTCAACTTTTAATTCATTGCCATAAAACTCTTATTGTTACTTGCACTCTGCTCTTGGTTGCCAAGGTCTTTCTTTACCTCTGCCCCTGGCACAAATCACACACCTTGATTAGACTTTTGTGACAGGAACTCCCCTCACAGCTGCCTTATGTAGACTGTGGGATCCTCATGGTCATTTTATTAAAGTACTTTGAATAAGAGGGGAATATTTTTTTTTAATTTGCAATGTTTTAAGAGTAACAGAAATTTAGCTCATCTAGTCAGTCTCCGGGGGCCATAGCGAAGACTGATTTACAGTGAGAAATCGGGATTGAGGATGGGGTGCAGGAAAGGGAGGCAACCCGGAAAGCAAGCCAAATTAGCCAAAATGGTAGCCCGACTGTAAATCTTGGAGTCAAATGGAGAACGATACCCCTTTGGAAACCCTGGCATTTGCCGCCCCGCAATGCGTGTTCGGTTCCCTGGTGATGTGTGCGTGTGTTTGCAATGGCAGCATTTCCAGGAGAAGGTGGAGTCCCTGGAGCAGGAAGCGGCCAACGAGAGGCAGCAGCTGGTGGAGACGCACATGGCCCGAGTGGAAGCCATGCTCAATGACCGCCGCCGCCTGGCCCTGGAGAACTACATCACTGCCCTGCAGGCTGTGCCCCCTCGGGTAGGTCTTCCCGAAACTTCCTTTCACAACTCACTTGAGGGCACAACACAGACTGGAAGCCCTGGGGGCTGACGGCCACCAGAAGGAAATCTGAGAGCGGTTACGAGTACTGTTATGAACAGGTTCAGCCTCGGTTCACCTTGCCTTGAAGGTTTTGGGGTCGTGGGGTGGCCGCCCGCACAGGCTTATCTCAGCACAATAGACACTTTTCCACAGATCAGACAGGCTTCCCGGGAACTCGGTGCACAGGACGCGGCCTCCGTCAATGTGCCTGGGACGGTGACACGTCAGGAAACCGAAGAAGCTGGCAGGACTTTCTATGTAACCATCTATTGACGAATAACCAAGGGTTAAGAAAAGTTGGGGTCAGCTGTAAGTTTTTACATTAATAACAGGAAATAGAACTCCAGTGTCCTACTGAGGGCGGCAGCCATATTCTCTGGTGGGAAACCCTCATCAGTTATGGCATCAGCAGGGAAGAGACCTTGTTTGAGATTTTCAGCAATAAATGCCCAGAAAAGCTTACTGAGCAGTGCAAGCAGACCTCCTCAGTGAGGCTTCATGGGAGAGTTTACTTTGGACATAAGGAACATTCAGAGCATGAGTGTGTGTGTATTATGTCTGTTAGTTCTATCCGTTATTGAGCGAACGATATTAAAATCTCTAATATTTTCTCATGGGATGCTATCAGCTTTTGCTTTTAGTATTTTTTGGCTTTGTTTTTAGGTGCTAAAATCTCTGATATTTTCTCATGTGATGCTATCAGCTGTTGCTTTTTGTATTTTTTTTGTATTTTTTGTTTTTAGGTGCATAAACATTCAGAGCTCTTATGTCCTCCTTCGCCCCCCCCCCCACTATCCTTTTGACATGACCTCTTTATTCCTGGTAATATGTTTTGCTCTGAAATTACTGTGTCTGATATTAAAGGTATTTCAGTTTTCTTTTGGTTAATGTTATCATAGCATATCATTTTTCCCTCTTCATTCTTTCGTTTAACCTATCTGTCTTTATATTTGAAGTGCATTTCTTAAGGCATATAGTTGGATCTTGCCTTTTAAAATTGTGAAACACCATGTAATGAAGTTATTGATACAGTTATGCCTAAATCTGTCATCTTGCTGCATCTCCAGTTTATTCCATCTAGGCTTTGTTTCCTTTGTCTTCTTTTTTCTCCAACTTTTGGACTAATAAGATATTTTTTATGATTTTCTTTTGTGCCCTTTGTAGGGTCTTTAGAACTGTAACTATTTCATTATTATAGTGTTTGCCTCAGAGTTTCAGGAAATGTTTCTAACGCTCCACAATTTTATACCAGCACAAGTGATACTGTGTCACTTCATGTATATTACAAGAACCTCACCAAATTCTTCCATTTCCCCTTTCCCGATCTTTGGGCTATTGTCATGCTTTTTCCATACTACATTATTGTTAGTTTTCTTTTAAACAATGAATTATCTTTGAAAGAGTTACATAATAAGAAAAATAGTTACCTAGAGGGTTAGCGTTTCTGGTGCTCTTTAATCCTTGTATCCATCCATCTGAATTTTCTTCCTTCCACCCAGAGGACTTCCTTTAAAATCTCTTTTACTGCATGTAGATGGGTGAAGAATTCTTTTGCTTGGGATATATCTGAAAAGAGCTTTATTTCACTTTTATTTTGAAAGACATTTTTGCTGGGTATAGAATTTTAGGATGAAGTTTTCTTCTTCAACTACTTTAATGATAATGTTCTATTATCTTATTTGCATGGTTTCCAACAAGAATACTGATACCATTTTCTTTATCTCTGTAAATAGTATATCTTTTTTTTCAATCTGACTACTCTGAAAATTTTCTCTTTTTCACCAGTTTTGAGCAATTTGATTATTTTTTTAAACGTTTATTTATTATTGCGAGACAAAGAGACACAGCATGAGCATGGGAGGGGCGGAGAGAGGGGGAGACACAGAATCTGAAGCAGGATCCAGGCTCTGAGCCATCAGCACAGCCTGATGTGGGGCTTGAACCCACAAATCATGAGATCATGACCTGAGCCAAAGTCAGATGCTTAACCGACTGAGCCACCCAGGGGCCCCTTGACCAATTTGATTATGATGTGCCATGGTGTATTTCAATCAGCCACTAATCCTATACAGCTATTTCTCATCCCCTACATTGTAGCTTTCATAACTAGAAGTTTAGTCTAGTTTTTGTTTGTTATTTTCATATCTTCCATTTCTTTACTGAAGTTTTTGAACCTGTGGAATGCACGTATAGTAACTTTAATATCTTTGGTTGCTATCTCTAATATTAGCTTTGGGTCAATTTTGATTGGTTTTTTCATTATATATGGTATTTTTCTTCATTTCATATCTAGTAATTTTTTATTACCTGTCAGACATCGTGAACTTTACTTTGTTGAGTGCTGGGCACTTTTGTATACCTCTATTTTAAAAAAGAAAAAGTTTTTTTAATGTTTATTCATGTTTTGAGAGAGAGGAAGAGAGAGAGACAGAATGTAAGCAGGGGAGTGGTGGAGAGAGAGGAAGACACAGAATCTGAGCCAGGCTCCAGACAGCTGAGCTGTCAGCACAAAGTCTGATGTGGGACTCAGACTCACAGACCACAAGATCATGACCTGAGCTGGAAGACACTTAACAGACTGAACCATCCAGGTGCCCCTGGTGACCTCTATTCTTGAGCTTTGATCTGCAGTGGTATTAAAGTTCTAAGAAATAGTTGAATCCTTTGGGTTTTGCTTTTAAGACTTGTTAGGTGGGTTCAGGGCAGTTATCTGCTTATGCCTCATTTACCAATATGGAGGTAAGATCCTTCTGAGTAATCCACTGGGAATACTGAGTTTTCCCATCTGATGGTGGGAACAGGTGCTATTCCTGACCCTGTGTGAACACGAGGCACGCACTGGTGCCTCTAATCTTTTCGGATTTTTTTTTCCCATGATCACCCATGGATTCTCACTTGCATGCTCTGATCATTAGTCATCTATTTTTTGCATATAAGGGACATAATATGCAAATCTGGGTTCTCTCTCTGAGCACTTCTGTCCTTCTCAGCACTCCTGCAGTTACAGAGTTCACCTCATTCATGTCCATTTTCTCAGTGCTCACTGTCCTTCACCTGATGTCTACTATCTTTTAGAAACATAGTTCTGTGTATTTTGTCCATAGTTTGGTTGGTACTGGCAGTCGGGAAAGTCTGGTTCTCATTACTCCATCTTAGCTGAAAGAAGCAGTTTGCCTATGTGATGTGACTAAACCAAGAAGCCACCCACTTACACTGATTCTCCTCATTTTGATGCTAAAGTTGCCGCCTAGAAAGCTCTGAGGAACCGTAAAAGAGCTTCCAGTACCCTTATATAGACAGTGAGATTGGATTGACCCTGTTCTACCTATGACATCACTGAGATTGAGTGGCTGGTCCGGGGTGACACCACCGCACTGGTGCATGGACAGGGTGGAGCTGTGAGTCACAGCCCATCACTACAGTGCTTTCTTACTAGACCGCACTTCCTCTCTGAACAAAAAGCCTTTGAAAAAGAATATCACATTAGCATTTTCATATTCTATTCAGAAAAAAAATCTCTGTCCTAGCACTGTTCAGTAAAATCCTGTTTACGTGCGTTTGGTGAAAAAGTTCCTTGGTTACTCTATTTTTTTTCAATTTTGGAGTCAGGATCTTTAGGATCATTTGCCAAAGCAGGGCTGGGGATGGGTGTTGAGACCAGAATCCCAATCACTGACATTTAGTGGAATGTTCCAGCTGAAAGTCCAGTCTCTGAAGCAGGGTCTTTGCTGTGTGGTCATTGATAGAGCTAAAAATAAGATGGGGACTGAATGGAGTCCTAAACCAATGCACATTGCAGAATTTTCAGTTCTGCCCCATCTGCCATCACAGGGAAGAGGCGATGAGAAGAGTGTTTGCCAAAACTTGCCGCCTTACTAAAGGGGATAATTTCAGATGGGTCATAATCGTACCCATTCTGGGCCTGTCAAGCTCTTCATGCAGAATTAAACATCGTGTTTATTTGAAAGAAAAATTAAAGACTGGATTAGAGACAACTATTTTACTGTCAAAAAACTCAGATTGTTGTTGACTGGTCCAAGAACTCTATTGAATCCTTCCCTAGAAATGCACAAAACTCTCCCATGTAATAAAACCAGGGCTGCATAGTCATGAGCCTGCAATCTTAGTATCGCCTACCATTAAAAAAAAATTTTTTTTAACATTTATTTATTTTTGCAAGACAGCATGAGTAGGGGAGGGGAAGAAAGAGAGGGATACCCAGAATACATACAAAACAGGCTCCAGACTCTAAGCTATCAACACAGATCCCGACACAGGGCTCGAACCCACGAACTGTGAGATCACAACCTAAGCTAAAGTCATTCAACTGACTGAGACACCCAGGTGCCCCCACCACCTGCCATTTTTAAGTTAATGAGCGTTTTATTTCAATTTTATTTTGTGTGTTTATTTTAACTTATAGCTTAACTTGGCTCTGCACATTAGAAAAATGGAAGAAAATTCTAAATTCACTTTTAAGGACTTTTCTGTATTGCTGTTAAAAGGCAAATGAAGAGCGTGCCAGTTACTGTCCAGGGAAGGTTGCATCCTCTATTGGAGCCATAATTTTCCTGAGATCTCCGTCATACTGAACACAGTGCTTGGAAAAGATGAAGCATTCAGTGAATGTTAGTTGAATATAGGAAATGAATTAGTCACAGTGTTTTTCCTGTGGATTCTGTTTCTTCAACATAAGTATAAGTATCCCCTAAACCCCTGACCATATTCTGCCCGGTCCCAGCCTTTGCCACCTGGGAATCTGAAACAGCATGGATCGTTTTCATCTTTGAGGCTCAGGTTTAATCTGTATTTTGAACTATAATTTTCAACGCAAGCTTGGAAGTGTTATGTGATGAGGCTTTTCTGCAGCTAGCATTCCTTGCTTTACTATGAATTTCATTTGTGAGTCCCCATGGCTGTGTGTGCTTTCTATTCTAAATTTCCTTTTTCATTAATTATGTGCCTGCTGGCCCATGCAGTAAATAGCCTATCTAAAAGTGCATTGGAACTATACTTGGAATTTTGCCATGTCCAAATACTTCCAATGTGACAAGAGATAAAACAGTTGTATTTCTTCCGGAATATTTTGATCTTTCTACTCAGAATAACTCTTAATCTGTAGAGAGCGAGTAATTCTTCTAAGGACCAGCCCCTTTCATTTTTCCACTTTCCTTAAAGTTTCCTTGGAAAGTCAAGGAGTTACCCTTTCTCTTTCCCTTAGAAATGTTAATTTCTCTCCAGAGTTGTATCACACATGGTGAGACTTATTTATTTATTTATTCTAAATCTTCCATTAGACAACATCCCAATTATTATCTTGACTGCAAGGACTTTGAAGCATTTGCTACATGGAAGTGAGAATTAGGAAATGTTTTTATGTATATCTGTCTTGTCTGTGTGCCACTGGTGTGTTGTTGGGGTTTTTTTGGTTTTTTTGTTTTTGTTTTTGTTTTTTGTTTTTTGTTTTTGTTTTTTTATGGAGCCAAGAAAGCCTTTATTGGGATCTGCGATTCCTGGGTGAGGTTCCATGACCCCGGGAGTGGGGAGTCAGGGAAGTAGCCTGGTGTGTTGTTGTTGTTGTTACTGTTGTTACTGTTGTTTTCTGGTGTCTCATAATTGCAGTCATCTTCTATGCACTAAAATTAATTTGTGCTTCTACCGGATGCCTCACATTCAGACTTTGAACACTCAGCGGAGGGGGAAAAAGTTCCTTTAGTGCCGACACTCTTTCCTTTCTCACTTCTGATTAGTTCAGCCCAATGTTAAATTTCCTGAGATTCCGGAAAACTGCCTCATTGAATTCTTTGGTAGAGCATTTAATGTAATGATTTGTGAGATTCATCATCCAGGAACATGGTTTTGTCCTTAGGTGGAGATTTTGCTCAGTGCTACTTGGTGAATTCTAACAGCAGGGCATTCATCAATAAGAAGTAGCAAAATCATTGGAGAAAATCAAGGACAGAAATCAATGGGTGTGAAATAAAGGCGCTTAACTTGACCATTTAAAAAAGTTTCCATGTGATATTGCAAACTGCCCTTCATTTTCTTCATTTTCTGCTAATCAGTTTGGGTCAGAAAAGAGATATGAGCATTTATGGAATATATGTAGACAGCACGCATCCACATGCCAAGGTAAATCTGCTACATCTGTATCTCAATATAAGGGACGATAAATAAGTTAAAAACTATTTGCCTAGTTCTTCATATGTGAAGGCCCTGAGACAGATGAGCCTCAAGATGTTTAAGGCATACTACCCTCAAGCTTTTAATATAATAAAAATTTTGTAAAGCTGATCTGAATGTACTTAAAAGTTAAAAGACTGCTACATTGAAAACCACTTTTGAGAAATGGAAGTAGTTATCTGAAACCTTATATATTTAGTATTGATCCAGTCATCATTCATTTATTTTTAGTTGCAATTTGTAAAATTAGTGAGCACAAAAAGACTCAGTACCTTGAGAGCTTTCTTGTTTTTTTACGTTTATTTATTTATCCTGAGAGAGGCAGAGACAGTGCAAATGGAGGAGGGGCAGAGAGGGAATCCCAAGCAGGCTCCGCACTGCTGGCACAGAGCCCGACGTGGGGCTCAGACTCATGAAAGCACGAGATCATGTCCTGAACCGAAACACTTAACTGACTGAGCCACCCACCCAGGCTCCCCTAACTTTTTCTTTCTTTTTCTTTTTTTTTTTTAAGTAGTTTATTGTCAAGTTGGTTTCCATACAACACCCAGTGCTCTTCCCCACAAGTGCCCTCCTCCATCACCACCACCTCTTTTCCTGCCTCCCCCTTCTACCCTCAGTTTGTTTTCAATATTCAATAGTCTCTCAATTTTTGCATCCCTCTCTCCCCAACTCTCTTTCCCTCTTCCCCTCCCCCTGGTCCTCCATTAGGTTTCTCCTGTTCTCCTGTTAGACCTATGAGTGCAAACATATGATATCTGTCCTTCTCTGCCTGACTTATTTCGCTTAGCATGACACCCTCGAGGTCCATCCACTTTGCTACAAATGGCCAGATTCCATTCTTTCTCATTGCCATGTAGTACTCCATTGTGTATATATACCACATCTTCTTGATCCACTCATCAGGTGATGGGCATTTAGGCTTTTTCCATGATTTGGCTATTGTTGACAGTGCTGCTATGAACATTGGGGTACATGTGCTCCTATGCATCAGCACTTCTGTATCCCTTGGGTAAATCCCTAGCAGTGCTATTGCTGGGTCATAGGGGAATTTTATTGATAGTTTTTTGAGGAACCTCCACTCTGTTTTCCAGAGCGGCTGCACCAGTTTACATTGCCACCAACAGTGTAGGAGGGTGCCTGTCTCTCCACACCCTCGCCAGCCTCTATAGTCTCTTGATTTGTTCATTTTAGCCACTCTGACAGGCATGAGGTGGTATCTCAGTGTGGTTTTGATTTGTGTTTCCCTGATGCTGAGTGACGCTGTCAGGCTACCCTAACTTAAGGGCATTTAAGGACAGACACAGTAACAACTAGGTGGAAAGGAAAATGGGAGAATTAGCATTCACTGAACAAAATCCTACAGACTGTGCTGAGTGGTTGGCGCGCTGTTTCCATAAAACCTCTCAATATGATCTCCTTACCTCTTTACCAAGCTCAGTAGACCAATTAACCAGAGACACTAGTGCTTTCTGTTTTTAACTGAATTAAGTTAAATAGAAAATTATGAAATATGTAGGAAAGGCATTAGCTTGAAAGCTGTCCCATGCCTCTGAGTCCACATTCGTCACCCGATTCCCTCCACAGCAGCGCCCTGCTTCGGCACTGCCTTCAAAGTCAGAAGGTCTCTGCATCAGATACCATCAAGACATACAGCGCTGGGGCGTCCTATTTCATTCCAGGACAGGCTGCATGTACATATTTATATGTTGATACCTGTTTCCTGTTTTCGTTTCCTCCTTGAAAATAAGAACCCATCATGACATTACGCATTTTTAGACAAATGCATAATGGCATGGTATTTAACAATCTGGGGGTTACTTTCCTTTCTGGCATTACAGACATCTCCCCTGTAGGGCAGAGAGCAACACGGGCTCTTCCCCTCAGACACATGTGAGCACATGAAGTTCATCCACTGACCAATGTAAAGATCCTAAATTGCATTTGGGTTTTTATAAGCTTTGTTTCGCGTTTCCTCACATTAATGATTCCAGTAGGTCAAGGCACTGTGGTTAGCTGGAGTAGGAGAAGAAGGCGAAATTAAAAGAGATATGAAGGTGTGTGTCTTTGAGCAGGGTGCAACCAGTTGGAGGATGTGGGAAGCAAAAATGCCAAAATGCAAGTGTGGATACGCAAAATTAGACCATATTATTGTAACTCTCTTCTAAAAAGTCAAGATTATGTCACAGTTGGCATTAGTGGGGCGATCCGACCACTTGGCACATCTTTGCAAAGTTCTGCGGTATCCTTTCAGACGTGCTTTGTGTTATGGTTTCTTCCGCAGTGCTGTTGGCTTTGCCTTTTGGGCTGTAGTAATAATCCTCTTCACCATTAAGAGCTTCAGTGTGTTTCACTCTTCGCATAAACAAGAAATTGAAGACCTGCAACTCCAGAGAGTGTGTGGCCCTTCGTGGCTCTCAGCTCGGTTGATCTAAGCTCTGTATTCAGTGGGTGCTACAGTTGGTCCGAAAGCGTTGATCGTGGGGTTTGGATCAGGTCCTGAATGTCAGTTCTGTGTGCTGTCTTCGCTGGTTTATAGCTGTGGTCTGTGTGACTCTGCTCTCGGTGTTCTGACACCAAATGTGAGGGGTCTTTTTCCCCTTGCATTAAATAATTCTGAAACTAACTCCCCATCATTAGCATAGGCCCCACAGATTGAGGGCTCAGTCCTACCAGACTGCCCCCCATTTCAGCCACCCACCCCAAGTCTCAAATTTTCTCTCCCTTTTTTTCCTTCTGACCAACCAGCCATGAATCAGAGGTTCCCACAATCCCCTTCTTGGGTTTGATAAATTACTAGAACGACACACAGAACTCAGATCAGTGCTTTACTTACTGTTAGCAATGTGTTACAAGGGCTGTAAGTCTGGAAGAGCCAGATGGCAGTGACGCGTGGGGCAGGGCAAGGCAGAGGGGAAGGGATGTGGCACTGGAATGCCTCCCCAGGTCTGTGCTCTCCTGGTACCCATTGTGCTCCCCAACTGGGAAGCTGTCTGAACCCCACTGTGAGCATTTTTTTATGGAGATTCCATTAGGTAGTAGGCACAACTGATTAAATCCCTGGCCCTTGGTGGCTGAACTCAATCTTCAGTCCCTCCCCCCTCCCAGGGGGTGGAGCTAAAAATTCCAAACCTCTAATCATGATTCCTCTAGCAACCTGCCGCCATGCACCAGGAGTCACTGATGAGTGTACCCGAGACAGCACGTTATGGCTTCAGGGTCTTAGAAGCTCTTGTGGAAGGAACCAGGGGCTCCGACTGAATATTCTTTTTTTTTTTTTTTTAATTTTTTTAATGTTTATTTATTTTTGAGAAAGAGAGATAGAGTATGAGTGGGGGAGCAGTAGAGAGGGGGGAGACACAGAATCCTAAGCAGGCTCTGAGCTGTCAGCAACAGAGCCTGATGTGGGATTCTAACTCACAAACCGTGAGATCATGACCTGAGCTGAAGTCGGACACTTAACTGACTGAGCCACCCAGGTGGCAAACTGAATATTCTGGAAAAAGATGCTCCTGCCACCCCTGTTACTCAGGGAATTACTAGAGTTTTAGGTCCTCTGTGTCAAGGACTAGGGAAAGAGACCAAATAATAGACTCCTTATGATGTCACTGTACCCAAAATAAATTATTTCTGACAGCTAGATTAAAACCGCTCTTATTTTCTAAGTTTTATAGTAGATATCAACACCAGTCTTTAATTCCCAGGTGTGCCATCGATATAACCTATAACTTGTAACAAAAGACTTAATTAAAAGGATTCCTCCTCCTTCATTTGCAAATTGACATTAATTATTCTACTCTTACCATTAGCCTAGTTCTAGCTTTGTTAGCCATATTAGAAAAACAGAAGGATTAGTCAGAGGTTGAGATGAGATTGTGAAGTTAGTGAGATACCTTCCTCCCTACGAAGAGAAAGGCTAGACTAACTTAAGGTGGCATACATGGAGGCTTTGTCACCAAGTCCCTGTTAGGAAGTCTTTTGCTTCCCTGTGGAGGAGGGAAGGTCTGGAAGATGACTGTCTTCTCTTCTGGCGGCCGCCATGCTCCGTTCCAGCACAAGGCCAAGAGCCATCGCACTTACCTTGCTGTGGCAGGAGGGAAGTAGATCTGACACGTCCTCTCTTCTCCAACCTTGAGAAATACTGAACGGGGGCAGGCACAAGAATCTATTTCCTGGGCTGATTCCTCAAGATGTCAGTGTTCAACTTGGCATAGAATTGTCATTTGCCTTCTTCAGCTCATTTTACTATAGAAATCATGTATGTGCTCTTCTGAAGAAAGGAATATGGATGAATTTTACAGTGAACTTTAAAAATTTAGTTCAACTCCCTAGCTTTAAAGATAAACAGGGGTGCCTGGTGGTGGCTCAGTCGGTTAAGCGTCTGACTTCAGCTCACGTCCTGATCTCTTGGTTTGTGAGTTCGAGCCTCGTGTCAGGTTCTGTGCCGGTAGCTCAGAGCCTGGGGCCTGATTCAGATTCTGTGTCTCCTTCTTTCTCTCTGCCCCTCCCCCGCTCATGTTCTGTCTGTCTCATAAATAAATAAATACTAAAAAAAATTTTTTTAAATAAAATAAAGACAAACACAGCTGTGATCCAGAGGTTCCCATGAACAGTTCCCTGAATGCCTTTCTCCCACCCCCACCCCCCAGATTTTTCTGGCAGCAGTGAAGGTACATGTGGAATGCTGAAATTCTGAGGGCCAAAAGTATCGAAACAAACTTAACTGAGACCCCCTCAAGCAGAGAAAGGTTTAACTCCAAAGAGTGTTTTTTTTAATCTGCCCAGAAATTATATACTTTTTACATTTATATGCTTAAGACTTCTTGAAATCCAAGATGTCGAACTATGAAAACAATGGCCTTAGCCTGTTTGTGAAAACAGGGGAGACTTGTGTTTTCTTGATAGGCGGTTAACTTTCCCGGTTACATGGTTAGGGATGCAATTTAATGCTCCAGGAAGCAGCTTTCTGAATAAGTCCCCAGCGACCTGGAAAACGGAGGGTGCCCCTTATAAAACGACCCGTTCATTTCCCCCTCCTCGGTGAGATCCCACCCAGTGCCTGTAGAGGCTCTTGACATATCACTCCCTCTCCTCAGGTAACAGCTTAAGACACAAGTGTATTATGATAAGATGTCAGATTTCCAGATCAAGCATAAAGCGCAGAGTGAAACAATAGGACCAGTTGATCACATTGTTCTGTGCCTCCCACGTGAACTGCGGGATAAAAAGCGACACATCCAGACATGATTGGCATTGAATCAGTCAACACCAAATGCATGAAGTTGCATAAAAACCCAGTGAAAAGGCAACAACACATTTGAGAACAGGGGAAGTTTTTTTTTAATAGTTATCTTTTACAGAGAAGGGCTGTGAAATTTCCTTCAAAATTATCTACATCAACCTGTCATCAAAATCCAAATCCTAAGGCCAGCTATGTCCTCTTCGGAAATTAATGAGATGAGTTCTTGTCGATAGTAGTTTGAGCGTGCCGTGGAGAACATTTTCTGGGAAGTGGTCCTCGGTAAGACAACTTCCTAAAGGACTCCAGGACCCTGAACAGTAGCTCAAGTGGGGCTGTACAATCACTATGTTTCCTGAAAATTGGGAATGCATCGTGGTGGAGAGATGCTTATTATGAACTCAGATAACGTGAAGGATGGATTTTGCTACTGGAACCACGGGTGAAATTACAATTAGCTCTAGGTTATTCATTAATTTAACCAACAAACATCATTAGCAATCAAATTGTGCCAGGATCTGTGCCGGCAGCCAGAGATTCGTTACCTTCTTGTTCCAAGAAAGGAAAATGGCTAATGTTCCAAAAGGTGAATCTTCTCTTTTAGGTTAAGTCGAATCCACTTCAGTAACACGCAGTCTCTTGCTCCTTTAAGAAATTTTTTTTGAGATAATTTTTTTAAAATGTATTATGATAGTGAAGTGAATTTAGTGCAGATTGAAAAGTGTCACATCAGCTGCAAATAGACACTTTGTTCTTACAGACTAAACACTCAGAAACAATAGTGACAATAAAAACGGATTGGATGTAATTAGTCCCTCAGGGGCAGATATTTTCCTTTTATTTCCTCTGTTCTTTGCTATAAATTTTAATAATAAGATCGGCCATCCCATGCCAATATAATCATACTGTAGCATTAATATGTACAATATGTAAATTGTGAAATAACGGGAATTTGGCAGGAAAAAAACGTGATTACTAGTTACAGAAGATTTAAAGACTTGAGAATGATTGAAAGAATATGCAGAGTTTAGACACAGGTTCCTTACACTCTGCTTCCTATGAATGTGTTTGAGCCGCTGAATTCTTATGCTCGTATTTCTAATCAGATGAACAATCTTGTCGTAAATGTAATAGTATCTTTTACTTTAAGAGAATACATTTCTATAGAGCTACCAGGATGTCTTTTTAAGAAACTGATCTTTGTCTCAGCGTAAGGAAATAAACCCTCGAGATAGTCCTTTTTATTCTACAATGCATGGATGATACATCTCTAGAAATAACTAGGTTTAAGCCTGGTAATTCTGTATCCTGGCTAAAAGTGGTGAAAGCAATTTCTTCTTTGATTAAAATATGCAGTGAATCCTATACCAAAGGTGGCACCCTTTTTGGGTTTTTTTTTTAACTTAAAGCAAATGAAAAACATAAAAGTATAGAGAAATGGTATGTTTTTCTTTGTTACCTAAAAACCGTGTTTGTTTCTGAGGTGCAGACATAACCAACATTTTATTTGGTGTGATTTATCTGCCTACTCCAACATAAAAGCTAATCTGATTGTTTTTTCATTTCTAAGCCTGATTCTTAGAAATGTGTTTGCATGAATAAATCAACCAAGCAGAACCGTGTAATTCATTTATTGAGGGGCATGGTAATGTCTTCCTGAATTATCTCATGTCCCGAGGCATAGGCATTAGGAAGAAAAAGGCTTATGTTTATATTGGACACACACACAATGTGCATCTGAGCTCATAGAAACAATGATGAGGTCATAGCTTACAATGGGCTCTTAGGGCTCATTATTCTTTCTGGAGCTTTGTTTTCTGGTAGAGAGAGCGAAAGCCTTGCTGAGGCCTTGGGGAATCGTGAGATCCGGTGTGCTACTGGTTCATTGTCAAGCTCTAGGGATTTGTGGGGGGAAGTTACAGATATATTTCTGAAATGAAGACATGTCAGCATTAAATAAGATAAGCAATTTTAAACATGTGAACACATTCACCATTTGATTATCCATCTTAATAGGTGATAAGGATGGATCAAGAACTAGAATCTGCATGTCATGAAAGCCTAACTTGTAACTAATAAATTTAATCGTTTTCTAATAATCCTAAACAGATTGACAAAGGACATTCCTGTCTTGCTATTTCACCTCCCTACATCTGACACAGTAGCTAAAACTGGAGTTCCAGAAAGCAGGGACGCCAGTAGAGAGACTGAATAAGCTAAACCTGGATGCTCTTCTGCACAATGAAAAGGAGCGGGTGTTCCGTGTCCCGGAAGAATATCATCTGAGCTTAGAAACACTAGAAATTTAGGCGAGGACTCCTAGAACAGATGCACTTCTAACCACTCAATGATTTCTCTCTGTGTTCAACGATGTAAGTTGCTTTTTGGAATCATTTTTAGCTTCATCCATGTTACAGTTTTCTTGGAAGGAAGGATCACACAGCAGATCAGGAGAACGGGGTTAAGAGCCAGAGCCGGACTATTTGTTCTCCCTGTACCACGGACTAGCTTTGTAACTGACTGCGTGACTAACCATATTCCCCTTCACCTTCTTTGTGCTGTGTTTTATCTGTGATAAAACTCCAGCCATAGGGCTGATAGGAAGATTTGAAGAGTTACTGTACGTAAAGCACATGGTCTTGCACGTTGGTACAAGGAGTCAATAAGTGTTGAGCTGTTACTGCTTAGAGGAAGGAAAAGGGGGTGGGCGTTGGAGGTGACGACTGCGTGGAAGAAATCAATGCGTATTTTGCACCTGCTGTAAACGGAACATTACCCTGGGCAGCTCACACAGAGCCTGGCTAATACTCAGGGTGCTCTGTATGAAAGATACTATTCTCTGAATTGCACGGAAGAAAAAATCGAGGCCTTGATCATACGGGGGAATCTCACATTCATTTTCAAATTGATGTTAACAGTAATAATTTGCAAGTGGGAATGTGTGCTGTTTTGGGTGATAGTGGAAGAAAAAGGGGAAACCCAAATGTTAGTTGTCAGGAGTTACCTCTCCATTGTCTAATTTGAGATTGAACTTTAGTGCAGTAACGACAAGGCGGCGTGGAGCCTGTCTATTCTGGTGCGCATGCTCCGTGCTGACCAGCATTTCAGGCCAGGAAGCCTTATAGCAACTTCCATAGGTGACTGGCTGCAAAATAAATAAGAAAAGGAAGTTTTGATGATAGCAATCCTTATGTCTAATTGAAGTATTTTTTCTTACATGAACTGTTTAAAAAAAAATACGTTTTCCTCAAAACAATGAAGCCTTTTCAAGGGAAAAAAATGTAATCAAGCTAAGAACGCACACGGGGTCAGTCAGCTGCACACATCGTGCATAGATGCAGTTAGTTGTAACCCTTTCTGTCTCCAGCCTTGGAGGAATCATCGTGATAGAAATAGAGGAAGGGTTTTTTTAGACGTTTTGGTGTTAAATAACAAGCCAGGGGATCAAGGGTATGTAATATCCTTACTGCACAATCCTGCATATAAAGGATCCATCACATTCAATAATAGCCTACTGTTAAACGAATTGTCTTTTAAATATATATGTATAATCAATGTAGCTGGTCAATTGTTATCTCTTTTATTACTTTTCTTCTCTTAGGGTTTAAAAGATCATTCTCTGATGCACAGATTCAACTGGACTTCAGAATACAAATGAGAATTATAATGATGCGTTGCCAAAAGCTAGGTTTCCAGCTGTGGTGTCTGCCTTCTTGGGAATTATGGAGAAATATGTTTCTTGTAGGGTGAAAGAAATAAGACAGAAGAGCATAGGATTATTTTCTTTTTACTGCATTTGTTTCCTTTCTTAAGTATAGGAAGGTGGCCTGCAGACAGCAGAAAGCAAGCACAGAGTGCGCTGAGTCAGGCACTGGCTTCTGTGTGATTCCTGATAAAGACCAAATCTAGCCTTAAAGCTGTCACAGTTCAAGAAAGCAGTAAGAAACATAAATAATTTGGGACACCTCGGTGGCCTAGTTGGTTAAGTGTCCGGCTCTTGATCTTGGCTCAGGTCACGATCTCCCATCGGGCTCTGTGCTGAGAGAATAGCGTGGAGCCTTCTTGGATTTCTCTCTCTCTTTTCCTCTCTCTCTGCCCCTCCCCTCTTCTCTCTCTCTCTCTTTCTCTCTCAAAACAAATAAGTAATCTTTAGAAAGAAAATAAATGAAACAAATAATTTAATAGACTGTGTTAAGTGCAATAATGGAGAGATGTATAGCATTTCATGGGGCATAAACAAAGGCTACCACTTCTACCTGGGGTGTTAGGGAGGTGACCCCTAACTTAGCCAAAGGAGAAAGGCAGGAACATCCCATAAAATACTACAACCTCCACCCTACCCCCAACATACCACCTCAGGAGACAAATCCTGTCCTCCTGCCTGGTTTACAAAGTGCCCATGACCTAATTAGTAATAACTGGGTTTGCCCACGTGGCCAAAATTCCTGATATGAACTTTTTCATAGGGCTTCTTTGCTTGTTTGTTTGGCTGTTTGTTTTAATGAAGAGGAAATGTTTATCTTTGAAAATCATCTCACAAAACCACATAGTGAAACATATACAGCAATGGAATCACTGAAGACAGGAGCCTTTGTACTTCTTTATCAGGATGAATGCTTTCAAGTGACACTAGAGTAAAAGTGAAGTATAACCAACTAGGAAAAAAAGAAATAGAAGCACCCAAGAAAGCTAGACGGCATAGAAAGAATTTAATTATATTTCGAAGTAAAATAACTACAGTTTCGCATTGGCCTTTCTCCTGGGAAACTATAATGTGCCTGAAAGCTTTTGAGTTATTCCTTGGCCTCCAAATTAGTAGTAGCTAAGTTGTCGATTATTTTTCTAATCTTAATTATTATATTTTATATGCTACTGGTGATGGGGTTATTTGTGCGGCATTACCATGGAGAAAACCACTAAGACCATGCATGTAGAAATGCAGTCTTGTATATGCCCCTGTATATTTGGGTGGGAAAGGGAAGGACCTAACGTAAATACAACAGATCCAGAATCATCTCTTTGGGGCACCTGGGTGGCTCAGTTGGTTGAGCATCCGACTCTTGATTTCAGCTCAGGTTTGATATCCCAGGGTTGTGGAATCGAGCCCCGTATCAGCCTCTGCACTGAGCGTGCACTTACTATTCTCCTTCTCTCTCCCTCTGCCTCTCTCCCCCGCTTGCACACTCTCTCTCTCTTAAAAAGAAAAATCATCTCTTTCTGTAGCAGAATGCTACCATTGAAAAAGAAAATGTTGATTAAAGACAGTCCTCATATATGTCAAATGCTAAATGCTCTTGTCACAATGAAAAATGGCCAATCAACTAAGTAATTACCCATTAAGAAAGTAGTGGGGAAATTGCAAAATAACGACTCAGGATCCTTTTACATTCCGGGATGAGTTAGTGGGCCCTCTGACCCACAGCCCTAGGAAGAAGCAATGTTTTGCACAAACCTGAAAGGTGTTTTCTGTTCTTTCATTTTTTTTCCTCAACAGCCTCGTCATGTGTTCAACATGCTGAAGAAGTATGTCCGCGCTGAGCAGAAGGACAGGCAGCACACCCTAAAGCATTTTGAACACGTGCGCATGGTGGATCCCAAGAAAGCTGCTCAGATCCGGTCCCAGGTAAGCACTGAGTGTGGTCGCCGTGTGCAACCTTGACATTGCAGTGGCCTTGCTCTTTCAGTTACATCCTTAGGCATTCCCTGAGTACCCGTGGGCGCTTGACCTCTCTAGCAAGAGTCCTTTAGTACCTGCTAAGTTCTGAAGGCTTGTCTTACACCAACATGTGGTTTGACATTTCCTGATTTATGAAAATAATAAGGAATATAAAAATCCCAAGGGTCTATATTGCTAGTTCTTAAGGAGCCATTTAAAACTCTGCTGACTTAAAATGAAGAAAATAAAAGTTGTATTCACTATAACCTCTAAAGTTGGTTCCATTAAATTGTGACGGGCAATCAAACTTCACTGCTACCACCGTGCATGGATCTAACCTGAGCCTAAATGAAGCCCTTGTAATGATGTGTTATATTTACATTCCAAACGGGTGACCGATGAGATCTACCTCTGGCAATATGAAATTTTACATTTCCTGAAATGGAAGAATTTTAAATAGCTAGGTAGGTAGATAGAAAGAGAGGGAAGAAGGAAGGGAGGGAGGAAGGAAGGTAGGAAGTGACTCGGAAAGAAAGAGAAAGAGCCAATTAAATTGAAATGTGTTCCTCTCTTTTGGACAATTTGCACAGAAATATATTTAGAGCATTAGGGTTATTTAGGGAGTCTAAATATTAGGAATCAGAGTCGGGCAGAACTGTTCTTTTTCACTTGGCCTTGTAACTTATGGCTAGGAGCATACAATCAATACCATAGGAACTTTAAAGCAGCTCTGAAGTTAGAGAATAAAGAAAAAATAGGAGAACAAAAAAAATAAGAATACCCTTTCAGGTCACAAGTTCCAGCAGCATGTTGTCAAGTTTATTTTGGAAACGTGTACCTCTCAGTAGTGCTTGGTAAGGAAAACAACTCGTCCCTGCTCCAGAGACGGTTTACCCGGCGCTGTCCCCCTTTACCGCAGGTTATGACACATCTGCGCGTGATTTACGAGCGCATGAACCAGTCTCTGTCCCTGCTCTACAACGTGCCCGCCGTGGCCGAGGAGATCCAGGATGAAGTTGGTAAGTCAGCGATTCTGTCGATGCTGAGCATTTAAACATACTTTTCTCCTGCAGGAGAAAATCCGGTCACTGAGGTCATCTGCAGCGGGAATCCCCAGTGTTCTGATCTGTGGGAGGACAGAGCAGATTTCCTTTTCACAGTGAAAACTCTTGGGGGTGGGACTCATCAGAACCTTATGAGTGGCATGATATTCCCATTTTACAGATGAAGGAGCTCACACTTAGAATTTAAGGAACTTACTTGCCTGTGTCACACATGTCCTCGATAGCAGAGCAAAAGCACAAAACAGTGTCTTCTGACTTTGAAGTTATTATGTGTAGTGACAGTTGTTTCTCTGATACTGTCCCGCCAATGGCCATGCGTGTTCACTGAACACAGTTGTTGTTTAAACTTCAGTAAATATATGCCTCTCGTCTTTAAGCTTTTATTTTGAAATGATCATACACTCACGGAAAATGAGTACGGAGAAATCCAGTATACACATCACCCCCCCCTTCCCCAACAGTAACAGCGTACAGAACTATGATACGTTATCAAAACCAGGAAATTGGCATTGTGGGCCCACTGTCTTTTATGTCCCTAGTTTTCCTAATGTCATGTTTAATATTTCACATCAGTGCGTTCTCCCGTTTCATCACATAATATAATTCCTCACAACCCCCCACCCATGCCTGTATTTGTTTGGATTTCCAGCACAAAAGCCCATAGATAACAGTTATGCTAGTGAATCTTTCAACCTAAAGGAAATGTTTCTGTCCTGTAGATTTGGTCCATAAACAGTCAGGAAATAAACAATATCTCCCTGTCTGTAACTAACCTGCCCTTTGTTCATCGGGTTGGAAATAGATGTAGGTTATCTGAACTCAGAATACCCAGGATGTTGTCTGTGGGTACACCCATTACAGGAACTCCTCCTGTAAAGGGCCTCAAACACCCCTTGGCTTGCTTGGTTACATTTTGTGCCAATTCTATTGCACTCTTTCTTTTCTAGCTTAGTCCTGCCTTGTAAATACTGTTTGTATTGCCCTCAAGTATTCGGCAGGTATCAGTGATGGTGGTCTGCTCAAATCAAGTATACTTCAGGCTGCATGCTTTAAAAAGAGACTTCATGGTAATGTTATCTAAACTTTTAGTCAAGTCAGTGTTGAGCAAGTTCTTAAGAGAGTCCTGGGGTGCCTGGGGGGCTCAGTCAGTTAAGCATCCAACTTCAGCTCAGGTCATGATCTCACAGTTGGTGGGTTCGAGCCCTACATTGGGCTCTGTGCTGACAGCTAGCTCAGGGCCTGGAGGCTGCCTTCAGATTCTGTGTCTCCCTCTCTCTCTGACCCTCCCCTGCTCACGCTGTCTCACTCTCTCTCAAAAATAAATAAAACATTTTTAAAAATAAAAAAAAAAAAAGAGAATAGTCCAGAAAGTTTTTAATGTATACCATGGATTGAAGACAAGCTTTCCAATTGATCTTTCACTCTATTATATTTCTATAACAAATGAATATTCTTGTTAGGTATACTTGGGGATAGAAAATTGGAAGGAACCTTTAATACTGTATGTTAAGGAAGTAGAAGAAAGTCTTCCAGGGGCGCGTGGTTGGCTCAGTTTGTTAAGCATCTGACTTCGGCTCAGGTCATGATCTCACAGTTGGTGGATTCGATCCCCGCATCAGGCTCTGTGGTGACAGCTCGGCGCCTGGAGCCTGCTTCGGATTCTGTGTCTACCTCTTTCTGCCCCTCCCCAGCTTGCATGCACTTCCGCTCGCTCACTCTCTCTCTCTCTCTCTCCCTCAAATATAAACATTAGGGGTGCCTGGTTGGCTCAATTCGTTAAGCATCTGACTTCGGCTCAGGTCATGATCTCACAGTTTGTGGGTTCGAGTCCCACATTGGGCTCTGTGCTGACAGGTCAGAGCCTGGAGCCTGTCTTCAGATTCTGTGTCTTCCCTTTTCTCTGCCCCTTCCCTGCTCATGCTCTGTCTCTATCTTTTTCTCAATAATAAATAAATGTTAAAAATTTTTAAAATAAATAAATAAATCAACATTAAAAGAAAGAAAGAGAAAAAGTAAAAAATCTTCCAATAAGTCGTAGAAGAAATCATCACTCTTAATGAAGTGGAGCTCCGATCTTCTGGATGGATATATTTTTGCCTTATACCTGCCTTAATAAGCTTATTTTCATATGTGTTTTCAAGTGGGATGATGTCAGTAATACCAAACTATAGAGGAATAAGCCACTGCAAAGGACTAGAAAGTTAATGACCAATATATCACTCTTGCCCAGTAATTATAGTTGACTCTTTCTCACTAAATTATCAGAGCATCTTATTCAGCAAAATGCTACTGAAAACAGTGGCCACTAATGAGTGACACTTCCACAGAACAGATGGTGATTCAGCTATCTCGAGGGTTGCAAAATGCCCAAAAATAGGACAATACAGTGAACTTCAGACCGCAGTTGACAGGGAGGATACTCAGATCTTTAGAATCATGGGGTATTTTTCTTACAAAAAAGAAAGCCTCAACTATGAAGTTGGATGAAGAGCATATTGTTTAAAAAAAATTATCATTCTAAATGTACTAGATATCAAATCCTAAAAGATAATCTTTTTAAAAAATCTTTCTTGCTTCCATTTTAAATGGCTGTTTCTGTAGAAAGAGAAGTTTTCCTTGATGAACGTCCATTAAGTAGACCTATTTACCTACCATTAGAGCTCCGGGTATCAGAGCTGTGGAAGAGAGCACCCGGGGGAGAATGCCTTTTCTGGATTGAGCTTAGTTACCTTCATCATTGTCCTTCGTTTGAAGGAACATTTAAAAATAACTCCCTTTTAAAGGAGGAATTTAGATGAAATAAGGTTGGCAATCATGCTAATGTGTTTCAGCAGAGTAGGAGTTCTTCAAGGTATTCTCTTTACTTTGTAAAAGTTTTAAATTTTCCATGGTGAAAGCTGTTGGGTGCCAGAGTCTGGGCTCCAGCAGGTCCGGGGGTCCCTGAAAGGATGGACGGTGTTGGCAAAAGAGAGTGAGAGAGCCTCAGCTTTCTTTCTGATCACCAGGCAGGCATCTCTGCACTGTCGGTTTTTCTGCCTTTATTTACAGATCAAGTGTTAACGTGACATCAATCAATTATTACTACAATAATTCTCAGTGATAAGATGCTTTAAAAAGTGTACAGAAACAGGTTCAACAGAGACATTTTTGCAGAACTACTCTAATTTCAGTGAGGTAGTTAATTTTTATGAATAACAGGACTAACAGTGAAAAGCAGATAACATATACATTTGTTTAAACCGGTTGCAAATCCTACAATTAAGAAGATCGCAGTGAGAAACGATAGCAAACACCTTTGTTGATATCAATAATGCTAAGATTCAGGCATAGACTACGCTAGGAGTCATTCTGTCAGGCTCACAAAAGGAAGAATGTATTTGTACTGGTTAGTAAGTAAACCTTGTTATTTGTTGTTGGAGGAGTAAGCACTATAGGGGCCCCAGATGTGCCGGCCTTTGTATATGAGTTTAAGTTTTAACTACTCTTACCCGTCCTCATAGCGGATATCAGTATAAGGGAAGGTATTTGTGGCACCAGTTAGCAAAGGGGTGTGCAGTAACTTATGTCCGGCTCTTGTCTGTTTCTTATCTCTAAGTTAGGCTCTTTTTCTCCAGGCCAGAGTTAATAGTAACTCTTGTGTTTTTTAACCCCCTTTATTATCTATGTCTTGGGTTTGTAAGGCTCATTAGAAGAGCCTTTTGACAAACATCTGCAGTGCTTTGTCTAAATTCTTCGTTGTAGAGGGGGGAATAAGCTTCTCTCCATGAGGTATCTGTGTGGGAAATATCAGTCTGATTTGGAACATTGTGAGGCCTAATCGATAACAGCAGTCCCATTCCACAGCACCTGACTTGGGGCTTGAACCCATAAACTGTGAGATCATGACCTGAGCCAAATCCAAGAGGTGAATGCTTAACCGACCAAGCCACCCAGGCACCATTATACAATCACACTTTAGCTTTAGAGCCAGATCTGTGCAAATAAGAATGATACTAAAATTCGGATCCGCTGGCAAAACAAGATTTGGAAGTACCTGTGAGTGCATGCCTGCTGTATAAAAGTTGGTGCTTATGAATGCGGGCAGTTAGGACGTGTTTAGTGCAACAAAACATCTAGAGAAAACTACAGTACTTTTATTAAATAAGGGTAACAGGGTTTTTGCCAGTCTCAGGAACTACTCGTATCTTTAGTGACACAGCTGTATCTGCTTCAGTGAATTTATGCTCCCATTAGGGTAGAATTCTCTGGTATGAACAAAAATGAGGACAAAACTCACTATAGGAGAAAGAGGGGAAGGGTGGAGCGCCTGGGTGGCTCAGTCAGGTAAGCATCTGACTTTGGCTCAGGTCATGTTCTTGTAGTTCATGGGTTTGAGCCCCGCTTGGGGCTCTGTGCTGACAGCTCAGAACCTGGAGCCTGCTCTGGATCCTGCATCTCCCTCTCTCTCTCTGCCCCTCCCCTGCTCATGCTCTGTCTCTCAAAAAAAAATGAATAAATATTTTTTAATTTAATAAAAAAATAAATAAGAAAGAAGGGAGGGGCATGAATTGGGATGAAATCTGTACGAACAGTAAAGTGTGATAGACTGGGCCATAGAATTCATCATGCCAGTGAATCCGGCCCCAGCTGTTCACCATTTTGTTTTCCTGAGGAATTCTATCTGTCTGTCCAGGAAATTCCAAATCCCTAGGTCTAGCAACAGCCTGTCCACTAAATCCCATAACATATTCCAGACTATCAGAACATCCCACACATTTCTCATACTCCAGTCAGTGTATAAAGAAGACATTACTGTATTTCTCTTGAAATTGATTTCTACTACAGTTCCCATTACGGGTTCTCCGGGTTGGCCTATATTTATCCATGACACCTTCCTGTCCTGCAGCCATGATTTCTTACCAATCTCAAGACCTGTGAATGGTTGGTTCTTCCTTGCTTCAAAAGTGGCATCCTTCTGGGGTGCCTGGGTGGCTCAATCAGTTAAGCATCTGACTTTGGCTCAGGTCATGATCTCACAGTTCATGGGTTTGAGGCCCACATCAGGCTCTGTGCTGACAGCTAGCTCAGAGCCTGGAGCCTGTCTTCAGATTCTATGTCTCCCTCTCTTTGACCCTCTGCTGCTCATTTTCTCTCTCTCTCTCTCTCTTTCCCTCTCTCTCTCTCTCTCAAAAATAAATAAAACATTAAAAAAAAAGTGACATCCTTCAGTACTCAACTGAAATGTCCATGCTCCTGTAAAACCTCAACTAGTCTTCATTGGGAGCGAGAGAGAAGAGCTGGCATTTGAGTGACATCCATGGAGCAAACTCATGAGCATATGTTATGAAGATGTTCACAGTCCAAGTTGTTTGTGAACATTCACCCTTGCGGTCCAGGGCCACTACGCACAGACGCTGCAGGCGGTATGTGAAAAGTACAGCTGACCTTCTGCATCCCCCATACAGCCAAGCCCTCTGATGTTGGGCCATGGCCCCCTGAAGAAGCAGAGCTTTCTTGTAATTCACCCAAACGTAGCATGTGAGCTAGTGACAACATGATGAGTTCAGTGATAGCATCCGCAATCTGCAGTTGAAGAAACCGAACCTTAGAGAGGGTTGCTAACGTATCCTTACAGATTATAGTGATGATGGTAGAAGTGGACCCAAGGTCTCCCCAAGTCCGACATTCATGCTTTCTCTGCTACCCGTTCTCTTCTCTCAAGTGGAGTTTCCTTCTACCTAATCTCAGTGTGTAAAGTACCATGTATTCACCTCTAATCCTCTGCTTGGTATTTAATTATTTGTTTACATGTCCACTCACCCCACATCCTGTGAGGTCTTCCCCTGACACATCGTGGTCTCCTTGGCTTCCTTAGGATCTAGGAGAACCTGGTACTTTGCAGGTATTAGTAATTGTAGACAAGGTTGAAGCAAATCCTCGGGCTGCAAGATAAATGCTCCTTCACTTAGGTTGATCAGGTGGACTCCTTCATAACCCTGCAGACCCACCTGAGCTCCTTCCTTAGCATCTAAAAATGCTGCACCAAACAAATCTCTTTCCATGGCTACAGAATTCTTTATGGCTCTAAATAATCAAGACAACAAACTGGGTGCAATAAGCAAAGCTATCAAAGTAAAGACTAAAGCAAGTTCTAAGTACTGGAACTAATAACATTTTACAGTAGCGCCCTATATAATTTCCATGACCCTCTACTCTTTGGTTATCTGTCCAATTCACATACTTTGACACTCGACTGATTAAGTATATTGTCTGGTGTGACTGTCTGTCGATCAGAGTCTGAGGCTATTTATTTGATTTGCTTCCCCAGTAACTATGAATTATTAAAACCACTCTCTTAGTTTTATAAAAGCTTGTTTTTTTATTATTTCATAATAATTTTTCATTTTGGTTTCAGTTATTATGTGCAAGTTCCCAGGCATGGCCATATATTACTTAATGTTTTCCCTTTTAAAAAAAAGTTATTTGCATGCAAATTATGCAGTTTTCTTGCATGTAAAAAAAGACGTAAGACATTGTTTCCGGAGAGGGGAAAAATCCCCTTATTCATTTAAAATAGCTGTTTAGGACTTTGCTTTTTAGTCAGCAAATGATAGAGTCCATATTTTAATGAAAATATGCATCCTCTTGAACATCCATATTCTGTTTTGTCTTTTAACCCTTCCAGAAAGCAGAATCTTTCACCTCTGCTGTTCAGCTCAAGCTTTGCGTTGTCAAATTGCTATTTCACAATGATTGGGTTTTTTTGCCCTTTGTAACCTTCCTTAAGTTTGTGCTAAAAAGAGTCTTTTCTACCTTTTCTATCCGCACAGAGGTTATTTATCAAACATGTGTCACTTTGTAGCTACCTCAAGGCTAAAACTATTGGCGCTCACAATTGAGACATGGCTATATCACAAAATGAACGCTATGATGACCAATTTATGAGAAAGGCAGTAGGGAGGAGGGGGGAAGGAAGGCATAATTGTTTCACACCCTGGGATTATTTTTTTGTTTTAGCATTCAAAATTAATAAAAACACGTACTATTAGAAAACAGATGTTGGAAGGATCTCAGGCTGAATAAAATCCACAGTGAATGGGCTAGGATTGAAATCATGTGGCAGGAGATCAAGAAACTAGTGCTAATGAAAGAATGCTTCTAATTTATTATTACAATTTTACTGTGGCCTCTTGATAAAATGTTCTACTCTTTGGGAAAAATTCAGCATGTTTATTTCAAAGACAGTGTTTCCATTCTCTGCCCCTAACAAACCTATTGATTTTTGGATTTAATGAATCCAAAGTAGTCTAAGTTTAAAATAGAATATTGATAGCACTTGCCAAACCAACAGAATAGAACATTCATTTGTACTGAGAATTTTAAGTATCCTTATGTATAATTGTTAGTCAAGGAAGGGAATTAAGGAGAGAATAAATCACGAGAGACAGAGAGAGAGAGCTATCAACTTATTCGACTCATACTCTTCATTTTTTGTAAGGAATGACTTTTTTTTAATGTTTTATTTATTTTTGAGACAGAGCATGAGCGGGGAGGGGCAGAGAGAGAGGGAGACACAGAATGGGAAGCAGGCTCCAGGCTCCGAGCTATCAGCACAGAGCCTCACACGGGGCTCGAACCCACGAATGTGAGATCATGACCTGAGCCGAAGTCGGAGGCTTAACCGACTGAGCCACCCAGGTGCCCCAAGGAATGACTTTCAAATGTAGGTAGATTATTTTTTTCATTTTTATTTTATTTTAGAGAGCGTGTACACAGGCAGAGGAGGGGCAGAGAGAAAGGCAGAGAGAATCCCAAGCAGGCTGTATACTCAGCGCAGAGCCCAATGCAGGGCTCAATCCCATAACCCTGGGATCATGACCTGAGCAGAAATCAAAAGTCAAATGCTCAACTGACTGAGCCACACAGGCACCCCTGGGTTTATTTCTTGACTCCCAGTTCCATTCCTTTGATCTATATGTCTATCTTATTACAGTAGGACACTGTTTTGATTACTGTAGCAAGTCACTGCTGTATGTAGTAAGTTTTGAAAGTGGGAAGTGTGAGTCTTCCATCTTTGTTCTTTTTTTAAGATTGTTTTGACTATTTGGGGCCCCTTGCTTTTCCATATGAATTTTAGGGTCTTTTTTTCCCCACATCTGCAAAAAAGAAGAGTAGGGATTTTAAAAGGATTGCATTGGATCTGTAGACCAATTTGGGTACTACTGCTATTGTAATTATCTTAATGAAGTTTTAAAAACACTATAGCTACTTGAAGAGGTATCCACTATGAGATGATTCCACTGTTTAGAAGTAGAAGGAAAATTAATTTAGAAAACTGTCACCTTTTACTCCAAATTTTGCTTTTTCTTAAATCATGATGACCATGACACATCAGTAGTTTTGTCTGTTCTCATGCCTTAGCTCATGTGTGTGTTTGTGCGCACACACACACGTGTGTGTGTGTGTGTGTGTGTGTGTGTGTGTGGACCCTTGACCGAGTGGGTGACGCTGAGGCAATGCTCTCCCACCAAGCTCTACCAATTCTTGTGATGATCCAGCACAGCTCTGGGGTTTTCTCGTAACTAATCAGCTCTTATGTACGGCCCTATAATTTGAATCAAATTATGAAAAGAAATCCTCAGTCACTAAAAATGATTGAGGAGTAAAGTCTGACCACAGTGGCGGCTGCTAGGCTAGAACCCTACAGCAGATGTGTACTGATTTTTTTGGTTTTTTGGTAGAGTCTTGGGGACAACCAGTGATTTTAAACTAGAAGAAAGCTGAGTGATTTTGTTTTTCACAAGCAGCTGTCGTCAAGGGCCATATTTTTTAAAAAGGAGGAAGAAAATACGGTATATCTGCCACCCTGAATATAGAGATGCATTGAAATTGAGATTAATTCTGAAGTATATTACCACAAAGACTCACTGGGCATGAGATGAATGTGTTTGCATGTGAGGCAAGGTATGGAAGGAATGTTAATTTGCCTCTGGCTGTTAACTCAGGGACAGATTTTACAGTGTATTCCCCTGTTAGCCCCGTTACTGTCAGTTAACTGTTCTCCTGTCATCTATGCTGTGGGCTGCTTGAGAACCATTTCTGATCAAGAAGAAGAGATCAATCCATTAACCTATTTCAAATTATGAGGCACTTACAGGAATATTGACTAAGTATGAATCAAAATACCAATCAGAAAGAATCTTTTGGACTGAGAGTCAGAAACCAAATGGTCAGAGAGCCAGGGCAAGGGTGTTCCTTAATTTCAACTATTGTTCATGGATTTATTGACCTAAAATAGTGGGTTTAAAATAACCCATTTAATGTGTTTAAGTTTTTGTAAATATTATTTATTTACCTATGCTGATGGAAAAATCAGTTAAGGGCATGTGGTTGGCTCAGTTGGTTAGCCTCCAACTCTTGATTTTGGCTCAGGTCATGATCCTAGGGTCGTGGGATTGAGCCCTGGGTAGGGCTCTCTGCTGGGCATGGAGCCTGCTTGGGACTCCCTTTCCCTCTGCTCCTCCCCCACTTGGACACACACTCTCTCCTACTTTCTCAAAAAAAAAAAAAAAAGAGGAGCAGCTGGGTGGCTCAGTCAGTTGAGCGTCCGGCTTCAGCTCAGGTCATCATCTCATGGTTCATGTCGGGCTCTGTGCTGACAGCTCGAAGCCTGGAGCCTGCTTCGGATTCTGTCTCCTTCTCTCTCCCTAACCCTCCCCTGCTCACACTGTCTCTCAAAAACAAATAAAAAACATTTAAAAAAATTTTTTTTAATGAGTTAAATCTTACTACATCTTGGAAATAGTAAATGGTGACTACCTGTATCAGGTATGGCTCTGTCTGTGGTTTTAGTTTAGGCGGCCCGTCTCCTCAGAACAGATGAAAAAACCATGTGTTCAGCCTACTCTTTAACATTGAACTTGGTAAAGCTGGTCCTAAGACCCATAGAGACCAGAGATATTATCGTCTTGGGGAAGGAAGTAGGGGCAGCCACCAGGTTCATGCCTCTCGGAAGCAATAGCCTGAGCCAACTTGGTCCTGGCAAGCCAGTCACCTCTCCACCTCCAGAGGCTGCAATAGTGATGTGAAGCCGCGAGGGCCTAGCCAGTTGCTTCTGAAACTTTGCCAAGTTATGAAGGAACTTCCTGGGACAGGGGCAGTGGAGGGCTGCGAGGGCACACGGGAGCAGATCACGTTAATATGGTTGTACTCGTTAGCACGGCAGAGAAGCAAACCAAATTTCACATTCTGGGTTTGGGGCAGGGGGTTGGGGAGCTTGAAAGATTGCTGTTCAAAATTTTAAATTCATCACTCTTTTGCGAAAAAAACCTGCCTTCATTTTGTTGAGTACTGAGACTCGAAAGTATTAAAATGGGTTTTCTCTCAAATGATGGTCAGTATATTTGATCAAAAGGAAAGTTGCCAGATATGCTCTTTTTGATATGACATCCACCCTAAGCATATGTGTAGCTAGATATGAAAGCATTAGCCATTCATAATGTGACCTTTGTTTATTACATTAAAACTGTTTTTACTGGGGCACCTGGGTGGCTCAGTCGGGTGAGTGTCTGGATCTTGATTTTGGCTCAAGTTGTGATCTCACAGTTAGTGACTTCGAGCTCCACATCAGGCTCTGTGCTGACAGGCCCAGAATCTGCTTGCGATTCTCCTCTCTCCCCCCTCCCTGCCCCTCCCTGCTCACACTCTCTCTGTCTCTCTCTCTCTCAAAAATAAACATTAAAAAAAAACACTTTTCTTTACCTAATGACTGTGACCAAATAACATATACTTCTTGCTGTTTATAAGTCTCCAGTGATACCAGTAAGTCATTTTCTAAAATTTTCATATATGAAACTTTGTTAATAGTAACAGTTCATAGACACAGGTTTTAATTGTTATAACTTTTAATATCAAACAGATTTTATTAAATAAAAAGAAAACTAACGTTGCCGTGAGCTATCAGTAACCACTCACAGAATTTGGAAGCAGTACTAGAAGGTTTCAAAAGTACCAGGGGGGGCTCACTTCAGCGGCATACCTACTAAAATTGAAACAATACAGGAAATGTTACAATTTCTGAAGTGTCCTATACTGTTTTTTATCTCACTTATAGCTAGAGTATGACTGGAGGCATCTAGAGTAGTAAATTCAGAGACTGAAAGTTGAATAGTCATTGTCAGGTCCTCGGGGAAGGAGAAGGAGAGCTAGAGTTTAATGGTGCAGAGTTTCAGCTTAGGAAGACAAAAAAAAGTTCTGGAAAAAGATGGTGGTGATGATTTCACACCACTGTGAATGTATTTAATGAAATGGTTAAAATAGTAAGGTTTGCATTATATACGTTTTGCCATAATAAAAGTACGTACACATTTATTCATATCATTTGCTATTGTGAACAGCAAGAGGATCCAAGAATTAATCAAGGATGTTGGGTCTTCCATACGGATTTGTTAAATGCCTACATATTCCAGATTCTGTGCTCATTGGCAGACATATTGCAGGTTTAGAGCTCATCCTTCCTCCTCGGAATCTGCGGCAGGGGGAGACTTGGGGTAAATATGGTTGGGAAGGGGGCTGCACTCATAAAGCTGAGGGATGTCGACTGCCATGTCTCTTCGTAGTGGGTAATAACATCTGAAGGCCATTCCTTACTTACTCACTGCAGATTATTACAGGAGGGAACCTTAGTTTTCAGGTGGCTCAACTACGTCATTTCAAAAACCCAGAGAAACTGTGATGTGCCCCGCATCATACACCTGCTCAGTCAGACCTAGAGACCAACTCCGTTCTGATGCCTGTGCATCCCCTGCTGTTTGTTCTTCCTCACTGCTGATGCCAAGCTAAACACAGCTGGGTCTGGGGAGCTACGGACTCAGCTTCAACAACTTTTCTTTTAAAGTGTCCCTCTTTCAAGCTGATATGACTCAGTAGACATGCTTCCTAAAGCTCAAAGACTCACCACCCTTGAATGCTTAAGTCAATGTTAAGGTGTTTAGAAAGGCCATCAAAATCAGCTACGTTGTACCTTCTGCAGGATTTTATGTTACATTCGTATTCTGTATTTGCTTAGAAATCATTTATCAACACATGGAAAATGACAACTACCATGCCTTCTCAGATAGGACTGCCATTCGATTTTTTAATGCAGGACAGGCGCAAATTTCCCTGAAAGTGTAAGATAATAATCCCAAGCCAGGGCTTAATAGTTTGTGAGGAATCCTTCATAATGGCTCTAGCTCTATGAATGTCAGTGGCTGAAGACCTCTGAATCATACACACCATTAGGCTGCCTCCCAAGACAGGGCGGAGGATCGTTTTCACGACTGCCAGCAAAGCTCATTTGCTGCCACTCAAACATATTTAGAAAAAGAAGTAGAAGAAGAAAGAGAAAGAATTTAATGCAAGATTTTATGGATATTTTTTGCTAAGTTTATCTTATGTACTTGGTTGTCTTCTTTCTGATGACTGATTTTCTTTTTGCTTTCTTCTCTTCAAGACTCATTTGGTTCTCAAAATAACCATGGACAGACAAGACAGACACTTAACTCCTTTTGTTCTGCATGAACCTGACTTTACAGGAAGGCTGATATTATACCTCCCGTCCTGGATATGCTTACTGATGTTGTTTCATTTGTCTACAGCACCCGTGCCCGGTGTTGGCCTACTGAGAGATCCTCAGCTGTCAAAACCCCAGCTCTCAAGTCATCTTTTTCTTTTTACTTTTTCTTATGTCTTTATTTTTATTTTGAGAGAGAGAGGCGGACAGAGTGAGCAGGGTAGGGGCAAAGAGAGAGGGAGACCCAGAATGGGAAGCAGGCTCCAGGCTCTGAGCTGTCAGCACAGAGCCCAACGTGGGGCTCAAACCGCGGACTGTGAGATCATGACCTGAGCTGAAGTCCGGCACGCAAACCACTGAGCCACCCAGGTGCCCCTCTCATGTCATCTTTGATTAATACAAAACGTCTGTCCTCTGATCATGTATTTTATATATTACATGTGGCCACTATTGTTTTGATTTGTACATAATCAACTAATTGCCGCATGCTAAGTATAAGCTGTTGGAGGGTGTGAATCAAATCTCATGCATTTGTCTCTCCTGCAGCAGATTTTAAGTATAAGTGATTACAAATGCCTGTGTCCAAGGATCTCTTCAGTTAGAATAGTTCTTGGACCAGCACTGTCAGCATCCCCTGCAAACTTGTCAGAAATGTACAATCCAGGAGTGCCTGGCTGGCTCAGTCAGTAGAGTAAGCTACTCATGTGTGTGTGTGTGCGTGTGTGTGTGTGTGTGTGTGTGTGTGTGTTTAATTTATTTTTGAGAGAGTGAGAGAGACAGTGCAAGCACGGGAGGGTCAGAGAAAGAAGGAGACACAGAATCTGAAGCAGGCTCCAGGCTCTGAGCTAGCTGTCAGCACAGAGCCCGACGCGGGGCTCAAACCCACAATCAGCGAGATCATGACCTGAGCTGAAGTCGGACACTCAACCGACAGAGCCACCCAGGCGCCCCAAGAGTAAGCTACTCTTGATCTTGGAGTCATGAGTCCGATCCCCACACTAGGTGGAGAGATTACTTATATAAACTTAAAAAAAAAAAGAAAAGAAAAGAAAGAAATGCACATTCTCTGGTCCCACCCCAGACCTTCTGAACCAGCAACACCAGGGTGAGGATCAGAGATCTGTCTTAAAAGCAAACGGTCCAACTGACTCTGATGTGTGCTAAACTTTGAGAACAACTGGTTTAGACTGTATTAAACTTGTGAAAAGTGAATAAACGGTAAGGACCTATCCTAGCACCCCAGTGAGCCAGTTTAATCACCTGTACGGTTACGTTCTAAATCCACGTGATAAAAACCGCATGCCACAACAAAAATGTGTCAGATGAAAACCGAAATGAATTATTGTGTCTGCTTCATTCATAGTCTACAACAGCTCCAGGTCACGGGAAAAGCTACGTAATGACTGAGCAGTCATAGGCAGTGCACAGCGTCTTGGGATTAAATAGTACAAATCAAAACATAATTTTTTCAGATTATCAAATTAGTAAATGCAAACATCTGTCCTCTTCTACTGTCATGACAAGAGTAAGTGAAAAGTCACTTACCTAAGCTACCGCTCAGTATAAGGGTGTAACCTGTGGGACCATTTGACCCTCCCTAATAGATATAAAATGTGCAGTCTTTTCTCATTTCGCACCAGATGCCTGCAGATGCCCTGGGACGCTTGAGGAGAGAGACCCCACTGCCTGTCTGGTTATACTTTCTCGATAAGCATTATGACCTTTAAAGTAACTATCAGAAAAGGATGAATGAAATACAAGACTCGCTTTCCCCTTCTCAGACACCTCTTCAGTTTATCTTTCTCTCATTTTGGGGTTCAGTGCCCCTAAAATTATAGGGAAATTGCAATGTGGGGCGTTGGCTGGAAATGCAACATTCCAAGAAACTTTGGCGCAAATGGTCTTAGCCACCAATCTAAGTAGCCAGTGAAAGCGCTAGAGCATCTGTTTTCTTCTCCCGGGATTTTATTTAAACTCCATGGTCACCCTAGAGCTGTCAGTGTTTCTGTAACTCTGGTGAAAAGGAATGAGGTACTTCGATTGCTGTCCTCCCTCTTTATTTATTAGGGTAGTTGATGTCAGTCAAACTGAGCTCTGTAAGTTCTTAGCAGTTTTATCTTTTGTCTTTTTTTTTTTTTTAAACAATCTTTTAAGTTTATTTTGAGAGAGAGACTGCATGAGTGGGGGAAGGGCAGAGAGAGGAGAGAGAGAGAATCCCAAGCAGGCTCCACGCTGTCATCACAGAGCCCAGCGTGGGGCTCGAACTCACAAAACTGTGAGATCATGACCTGAGCCAAAACCGAGAGTTGGATGCTTAGCCGAATGAGCCACCCAGGTGCCCCAGCAATTTTTTTTTCAATACTAAGAGCAAACACTTGGAGCAAACTAACCAAATTTAAGTGTTTTGAGGATAGTGACAGTAATAGCAACAGTCCTCAATTTTCTGCTAAGAATCAGATTGAACTGTTTCCAAACTCCTGTTGACAATGCCAGTTATCATGAGGAAGAGAGAAAAAAGAAACTACTTCAAGAAAAGGAGGACTAAATAAACATATTGGGACGTATCTTTTTAATCCAGTATTTAGGCCATGTTGGAATGTGTTTAGTTTGTAGAATGACTTTCCACATCATTTGTCTTGTCTTCTTTTCCTCTTTAAGAGGAAGCCTTCCTGTACCTGAAGTATTTGCTTTAGGTATAAGAGAAGTTAAGGCGAGACTTACTACATTTACTAAATTTGCTAAAACATGGCTATCAAAAAGGGGGTGGGGGTCCTAAACAGCCTATCGATAATCATGCTGTCGATGTAAGTCAGATGTGGTACAAAAATATGAGAGAACTCTGATGTAACATGAAGAGGTAGGTCTACGTTCGGTATGGACCTGCATCCACGCTGCTGCCTGTACCTCTTCAAAAGGGACAGAAATATGGAATCAGACCTCTCAATGCTCAGATTAAGGGTTCTGGCTGATTTCGAGGCTTGATCACAATCAGAGACTGTGACTGTGCTATAAAACCAGCCAAGGTCCAAGGGGTTCAATATGTCTTCCCGTCGCCTTTCGGAAATCAAAGCAGGTCTTCACATACTTGGGTGTGGACAAATATGATGTGTTTTTAAAACATAGTCCCATTGGAACAGAATTGGGAGTCCTGTGTGGACGATTGGGTCTAAGTGTTCTGGTTTTCATACGGTCTTGTTCACCTGGGCTTCAAGTCCTTGGAACAAGCCACTAATCGAGCAGGCTCGTGTAGACAGAAAAGAGTATCTGGCATTTGTTGACGTCTTCAGTCTGGTTGCTCTAAGCCCTTGGACATGAAGGGCATCTGAGAGTTCCTCCAACACACTCCCTGTGAAAATTGTTATTCTGATAGCCATTGCTTCTTAATGTGTTCTTGGGGCCAAGCAGAGCACAATAACACGGAGGAATCCTTGTTAAAAATATACATTCCTGGGGCACCTGGGTGACTCAGCCGGTTGAGTGTCCGACTTCAGCTCTAGTCATGATCTCACGGTTCGTGGGTTCGAGCCCCACGTCAGGCTCTGTGCTGACAACTAGCTCAGAGCCTGGAGCCTATCTTTGAATTCTGTCTCTTCCTCTTTCTCTCTGACCCTCCCCTGATCACACTCGCTCTCTCTCAAAAATTTAAAAAAAAAAAAAAAACACTAAAAAAATTTGTTTAAGAAAAGACTGCATAAAAAAATATATATATATATATATATGTATATATATATATATATACATATACACACATTCCTGGCCCCCACCTCTGTTCTACAGAAAGCTGAGTTTCACTTACCCCCTCAGGTGATTCTTCAATATTCAGAAGTCTTGGGACTGACTAGTTAAGCATCTGACTTTGGCTCAGGTCATGATCTCACCATTCATGAGTGAGTTTGAGCCCCGCATCGGGCTCTCTGCTGCCAATGCAGAGCTCACTTCAGATCCTCTGTCCCCATCTCTCTGTCCCTTCCCCAATCACTCACATGAGCTCTGTCTCTCTCAAAAAATAAATAAACATTTTTTTTAAAACGTTCCAAAGTCTTGTCTGGAATAGCAAAAATTTAAGGATTCTTACAGCCTTAGATCACGGTTAGGTTAGTCTTGAACACAGAAAAATGGCTGTTGTCGTCAGTGAGAATTAATATATGCTGGTAATGAGGCTGTGTCGATTTCTAGTGGTAGTTTGTTTCCAGTGCTGTGACTGTATAAAATATGAAACTGAATCATTATTAACCTTGAAGTTCAGATTCATTGGGAATTTGTTTAGGTGTGACAGAGTTGATGGTTTTATTATCCAAGTTAAGACTTCTTATTAACTATGAAAAAGGGTTGGCATAAAGTGCTTATTAATGTTGATTAACTGTATCTAAAAGGAATAAACAGTACAAGCATAGAGCAGTCTTCAGTTAGGAAATGCCATCTTTCATAATGTTTTCCCCGTTTACTTTTTTATGTGCTCTTTCAGAAATTGTGAATCTACTACTCTATCAGAATCTTTTCTTCCCTCTTTAGATTCTTCATTTTCTGTTATAGCTATTGACATTTTACTTGAAAAATTATCCATTTAGCCTCTCTTCAAATTCAAAGTGATCTTATTTTAGTAAGAAATGAAAGGGGAAATTGACAAAATACTCTTGGAGTTGTCAGGATTGTAAATGACAAACAGTAATAAAATAAAAGCTTATTCTTAGAGGATTGTCAGAGAGCTTAGTGCTAGCTCAGATTGTCAGAGGGCTTAACGTGTGTTCTCAGGGAATTGACAAAAAAATTACCAAGGAAAGGCGTGCTCCGAACCACCTTCAAACCTGAGAAACAACTCCCTCTGTTAAGCAATGGTATATGTGTTTTGCAGGTTACACGGGAAAGCAAATCATATTTCTTTGCTTCTTAAAGTATCTTGTGTGGTGACTTGGCAAAGAAATCACATCCCATCTCCTCAATTCCCCCAAAGCAAACAGACGACATAACTAGAAACATGCCAGAAACATAGGGAAATTGTCATTTGGACTTTTCCCTCTACCTGTGGTGAAGGAAGAAGGTAGCAGAGGGGAGGACTGGAGAACTTTCTAGGCAGATGGCCATGAGAAATAAAGAAAATCAAAAAGCCCCAAAGGTTAAGTGCACTTTCAAACCCTGAACTGAGTCATATCTGAAATAAATCACTTCCTTGTCATTTCTATGAAAGGTGCAGTACAAGAAATTCCCCCGGTGACCTCTTGATCATTTATACTAATTTTCTCAGCTTTAACTATCATCTTTCTTTAAACACACACACAGAAGAAACAAAAATGCCACAGAGAAAGCTGTTCTGACCTTTGCTTTTTCTTTCACCTGGGTGTGACAGAGTGAGTGTCGTAGTGACTTAAGGCTGCCGCAACAAAACTCCACAGACCAGGTGGCCCAAACACACGGTTCTGGAAGCTGGAAATCCAAGATCAAGGTCTCAACTAGGTTGCGGTCTCCTGAAGTCTCTCTCCTGCGCTTGTGGGTGGCTGTCTTCGTGCTTTGTCCCTACACAGACTTTCCTTTCATGGAGTGAGAGAGATGCTGGGTGTCTCCTCCTCTTATAAAGGACACCAAGCCTATTATAATAGGGCCCCTCCCTGATGGCCTCATTTAACCTTAATTCCCTGCCTAAACGCCCTCCCTCCAAGTACAGTCACATTGGGGGATAAGACTTCAACATAAGATTTTGGGGGGAAACATGGTTCAGTCCGTAACACGTGACTAAACATGCTTTCGGATACATCCAGTGTACCGTACCCCTCTCTCGTCAACATTTCTCAACTATCCTCTTTTTGGTACACATGGGTTCTTTATCTTAAGAAAGTCAGGGGAGGGTCACCTGGGTGCCTCAGTCAGTGGCTCACAGGTTGTGAGTTCAAGCCCCATGTCCAGCTCTGTAATGACAGTGCAGACCTGCTTGGGATTCTCTCTCTGTCTCTCTCTCTCTCTCTGCGCCTCTGCCACTCATGTGATTGCACGCTCTCTCTCAAATAAATATACTTAAAAAAAGGAAAAGAAAGGGGCAACTGTGGAAGATATCTTCCCTAAGTTATTGGAACTAGGTTCCCCTTTTGCAGCCTACACTCTGCCTTTATGAACTTCAAATATAAGACCTCTTTGATTCGTAAAAAGCATATACTTGACATGGAGAGATTTGGTGGATTTTTATAATTTGTCTCTCACTAATTTATCCATACAGTGTTATGTTTGTTTCTGAATGACTAAGGCCAAGCATTCCCAGCGGGAGGGTAAAAGACAGACCACACGTTAGAACAAAGTATGTAACATGATATGGTCCATAACTTGGCATTGGTAACCATATTTTCCTCCTATCTTGAGCCAAAGTGTCACAAACAACCCAAAAGTTGCTATTAAACACTCTATCTTATAAAAAAAATATTCCATTCTAATCATCTCTGTGTCATGCAAGAATAAAGAAAAACTTGGGGCACCTGGGTGGCTCAGTCAGTTAAGTGTCTGACTTCAGCTCAGGTGATGATCTTGCAGTTCATGGGTTCAAGCCCTGGGTTGGGCTCTGTGCTGATGGCTCAGAGCTTGGAGCCTGCTTCAGATTCTGTGCCTCCCTCTCTCTCTCACACACACATAAATAAACATTTAAAAAAAAATTTTTTAAAGAAAGAATAAAGAAAAACTTGTAGGCTACAGAGTATTTTTTCAAGATATGACTTGTTGAATGTGAATTTTAAATTGCCACTGATAAGCTCAGTGGTCTAGATAGAGTCCAGCTGTCCCAAGTTCCCTCAGTGTGTGTGGTAGCCAGCTCGGGTCTGGCATTGGTGATCATGTTTTCATCACTCTGGAGTTCATAAAGCCTGAAACCTGCCCGGCATTTGCCACACGGTGTGCTGCCAGGGACAGCTCAGCTTCTGGCTTCTTCGAGAGGATGTGGCATAACCTTTGTGCTTACAAGGTATTTGAAACCGAAGCCCTTTCACTTCCTTGCTGAGCTGAAGAATTGACACTGGTGTCCCAAATGCCTTGGGCCTTATCAGGACAAGGCATGCAGCCAGCCGCTGATGGTCAAGAAAGGGAAGTGGATGGCATTCCCTGTAGATGGGAAGAGTTGCTGAAATGAAGGAACCAGTTAGTCTCCGTGAAACACTTGCTGATATTCAAGGGAAAAAACATTTCTGCACTAATTAGAGTAGGCTGCTAGATGATAGAGCTCTTTATTCTTCTCCCCAGTCTACCCATTCCAGCCTGGAGTAAAGGGCCCAGGAAGAAACCACATGTGACTATTATAGCCAGAAATAGTTGTCTTGGGTACAGATGGTTAATATTCACCTATATGGGTGGTATTTTAGTTTCCTAGGGTTGTTAGAACTAACTACGACGAATTGGGTGGCCTGAAACAACAAATCTATTTTCTCATCATTCTGGAGGCCAGAAGTCCAAAATCAGGATGTCCACAGGGTAATGCTCCCTCTGAAGGCTCCAGGGGAGAATCTCTTCCATTTCTTTCTCTTGTTTCTGGTGCTGGTGACAATCCCGGACATGCTTTGGCCCATAGACACTCCAGTCTCCGCCTCTGCCTTCACATAGCGTTCTTCCCTCTGTGTCTGTCTGTCTGTCTTCTCCAGAGTGATCAAGAGCCCACTGTAACTCCAGTAGGGTCTACCCTACTCCACTTTCGATTGAGGACCTATCTTATTCCAGTAGGACTTCATCTTTACCTGATTCCATCTCCAAAGACCCTCTTTCTGACTAAGGTCATCTTCATAAGTACTGGAGATGAGGACTTCAATACATCTTTTGGGACAGAATTTGACCCATACCATACAGTTTTATTTTTTCTTTCCCTTGACTTTTATGAGTCCAAAAAACTGTCCAAGTTTCTTTCTTAAAAACACTACCAATTTAAGTCAGAGGGCTGCATGTCTTGAATTTATGACCTCTTCTTTGAAAAAAAAAAAAAGAGTTCCATATTAAATTGGTTCAAATTATGAAAAGCTTTAAATGCTTTGCATTTGCTTGAGGCTGATTAATGGGTAAATTTGTAAACCATGGTTGTTTTAATTAGCGGGGGTTAATTAATGTTTACTGCACTTTGAAGATGAAAAGACATGTATAAATGCACCGTAATGTAAATCCTTTTTTAATTTGTTGTTGAAGCTTAAATTATATTTAAATAAAGATTTGCTTACATCACACCAAAAATTTTAAAAAGCTGTTGGAGCACTATGAGAATTAGTATAGAGGACTCTGAATTTTAAAGTGAATTGATTAGTAGTTATTCTACTAATCTACTCTATTAACCATCTGGGTGGCTCAGTCAGTGAATCATCCAACCTTCAGCTCAGTTCTTGATCTCACGGTTTGTGAGTTCAAGCCCGGCATCGGGCTCTGTGCTGACAGCTCAGAGCCTGGAGCCTGCTTAGGATTCTGTGTCTCCCTCTCTCTCTACCCCTGCCCCGCTCACACTCAAAAATAAACAAACATTTAAACAAAATTAAAGTGAATTGATTACATATTATCAAAGATGATCATGTTTTAATATGATCTATTCAGAGAATGGTGGTTACATTTTCAAACCTGATTATGTAAAAAAGGAAAGCGTAGAAACCTGAAACTGAACTGGTAACTTTTCAAAAAATATGTCATAATTTGAGGTGAAGTCTGTGTTTTGTTTTTTGTTTTTGTTTATTTCTAAGTTGAGACGTTCTCAGAGCATGGTGGAGAACAGACCAGGTTTAACTGTGCTGACATGAGAATAACACTTTGAAGCAATTCTTTTAAAGAAAGGAAATTACTCAAATTCCATGTAAATTGTCAACAGGATAGGCTTCAGGGATTGGCTGAGATCTAGTGCAGAGACCAGGAAATGTGGAGATTAGAAGCCCGTTAAGAAGGAAATAGTGGGGGCACCTGGGTGGCTCAGTCGGTTAAGCGTCCGGCTTCGGCTCAGGTCATGATCTCACAGTTCATGGGTTCAAGCTCCGTGTCGGGCTCTGTGCTGACAGCTAGCTCAGAGCCTGGAGCCTGCTTCAGATTCTGTGTCTCCCCTCTCTCTCTGACCCTCCCCTGCTCACGCTGTCTCTCTCTGCGACTTTCTGATTCAGAAAAGTGGTCGTGAATTATAGTTTCAAGGCAACAGAGTGGGTTGGGCTCTGAGAACATGACTTCGAGGTGTGCAGAAGTTAGATTTCTTCTGGCAGTATTATCTGTTGACCGTGCTCGTCTTTCACACCTTGTCTCGAGATTTGTGACAACCAAGACCGTTGGGTAATGATGCCTCTGTACAACTTGTGGCAGTGCTTGGACCGTAATGTGCAGAACAATCGTGTGGGGTGGGGTGGGGGGCGCCTGCGTAGCTCAGTCAGTTAAGCATCCGACTTCAGCTCAGGTCATGATCTCACTGTTTGTGGGTTCGAGCCCCATGTCGGACTCTGTGCAGACAGCTCAAAGTTTGCTTCGAATTCTGTGTCTCCCTTTCTTTCTCTGCCCCTCGCCCATTCACACTCTATCTCTCAAAAATAAATAAAACATCAGAAAAAAAAAAAGAATCACCTGGGGACCACAGTGGAGTCGGATTCTGGTTTCCTAGCTCAGGACACGGGGGGATGCCTGCCTAGCAAGAGTATAGGTAATAGGATTCAAAGTGAAGGAACTAAGCCCATCCGTCCAACCTCCTCTAATTTGATGGGTGAGGAATTGCAAGCCTTAGGGGGTTTCCCAGGCCGTGGCAATGGTAAGTATAATGAACAGCATAGCAGTTCTGTGCTGAGCCATGAATCAGACATGCACAGAGCTGTGATTGGGAAATTAAATGTGATCTCCTCATCCTGGTGTGGGCAAAATGCCTAGAATGGATGACAGCAGATTGATAGTAGAGCTTCTTGATAGGGAAAAAAATGACATCGCTTTCATAAATACTTCCAGCGCAGGTGGGGCGACTGCAGGGGGTGGGGACAGGGGTGCATCGTATGGAGGTGTGATCCTCAGTTCTTTGAGATGCATAAATATTTATGAAACAGAAAAGAGCTATGAAAACATACACGGACAGATCACCGTAGAGAAACACAAAGGTTATGATTTCTTAATTATTTTAAAAAAGATCTAAGCATTGGTTATATGAGAGTCCCCTGCTAGAGTTGAAGGGAAATTTCCATTTTGGAGAGAGGCTATGGATAAATACATATTTTCCACTAGGAACCAGAAGAATCAGAAAATAGGGAAAAAAGGTAATGATAGCAATGCAGTTCAATCCTACAAATAGAAAAACCAGCAAGCTAGGTGATCTCAGTTTATGCCTGTCTCCAAATCAGAACTTTGTAAGTGTGACAGAGGAAAAGGCTGAGGCCGACCCTCTTTTACATGAAGGAGGTTGTCCTTCCTACCCCAAATACGTTTAAAAGGTAGAAGAGATCATTCATTGATTATAACTGAAGCTCGTAAAAGAGAACTGCTTTAATGTTTATAACTATATTTCCTCGAAACCGAAAATACGGCAGTTAAATCTTTAGAAGGAGTTTGGCATGTAGACTAATAATTTAAAGAGGCGTGTGAAACAAATGGTCTAGAATTCATCTGTTTCCCATTCAGTAATCGTTTTTTGAGGTCAATTCTCTCAAACTATGGTAGAAGTCTACTGCTTCCACACACACACAAAAAAAACCCAAACTGTTTTAGTCATTTGAAGAGGATTATTGGGTGATTCTCTTGATGCTGCTTTCTTCAAAATATTTTTTTAGGTTTTTATTTAAATTCCAGTTAGTTAACAGACAGTATAATACTCGCTTCAGGTATACAGTATGGTGAGTCCACACTTTCGTATGGCACTCATCACCACAAGTGCCCTCCTTAATGCCCACCACCTCAAAATATTTTAAATGTTACCTATGATAACTACATGGTGAGGTGTTTTCCCCCTTTGCTATTAAGTATGCCTAGTATACTTAATATACCTAGTATAGGTACTCAACACACTTTTTTTTTTTTTTTTGAGAGATAGAGACAGTGTGAGGAGGGGAAGGTCAGAGAGAGAGGGAGACACAGAATCTGAAGACAGGCTCCAGGCTCTGAGCTAGCTGTCAGCACAGAGCCCGATGCAGGGCTCGAACCCACGAACTGTGAGATCTGACCTGAGCCGAAGCCAGACGCTTAACCGACTGAGCCACCCAGACGTCCCTCAACACGCTTTTTAAAAGGGCAGGATGACAAGCTTTGTCATGTTTCTTTTTGAAATTGAGTATCTCTGTTTTCTTTAAGCTGTAGGTTAAATATTACTGTCACTGAACTCAGTTAAATATTCCCGCTTCTAACTACAACGCTCTTGTGTGCTGGGTATTCTCTAGAAAGAGAAAAAATCTAACTCCGGAGATAATTGCCACAACTCTGGACAATAACAAATAGCTTTTACAAAGGGGGGGTGGGGGGGGAAGGAGAGTCTTGGGGGGAAAATGAACCTAGCGTCTTAGTTTAATATAGCAGCTGGCAAATGTAGATGTTTAAAGGCTTTGGAAATCGCCAACATATAGCATCAGCGCATTGTAATAAAATATTAAATTAATTCAGATACACAGGTAATCCATCAGAGCCACCAACGTACCACATGTGTGCTTTCTGTGTGATAAGTCTTCCCACAGAATTCAAAGATGCAGCCTCACTTAGAAGGGCAGTGAAATAATTATGTATGTGGCTCTGTATTTTTTTTATAATAACACAGACAGAATTGCCTGGGGCCAGTGATCTTAGCCACTGGTAAAATCCCTGAGCCCTTAATAATATCAAGAGGTAGCTGGCTGCCTTTGACATTTTATGATCACAAAATGGAATCCTACCCCAACTAATGATAATCCATCATTTCCACCTGCTTTTTATTCCTTAAAAACCACACCGACCTCATTGTTCCAAACGAGATCACCAGAGGTGGCTGTTTCTTAATCTGCCGTGTTAACCTGAGGTAGGAGCATGGATTTCGGCTCTTTGGCACTCCCCCCAAAAAGGATAAGTGCCTTTCACTTGGCCAGAAATGTAACATTTCTTGAATGTCTAATTCTCTAATTTTTCTGAACATGAATATAATAAACCAGGAAAATTAACCACCATGGGGCTCAATATTTTAGTGGCCATTTGGAGGAAATTTTCTGCCAACAGTAAAAGAAATAAAAGAGAAAAAGAGGTGCCGCAAGCCAGAGTGTCCTGGATATTGTATGAGGTACAGGTATAAGATTTTCCTCCGTGACTGTGCCCTGCTCTACCCTAAAGTGCCGTGGGCTGAGATGGGGACAGACTTTCTTTGAACTCCTGTGCCCAGGAGGTGCCTGTTTGAAGGCACAAAACAATAACTGTTCCATGGGGCTGGTGGTGTTTGAGTCCGGTTGCAGCCCTGTAAATGTGCTGAACATTCTGGAACAGTTAGACTTACAGTCACTCCACAAATGAGCAGTGCAGTACGGAGACCAGGAGGGAGCTAGAGAGGTGAAGGGTGCAGGCGGGAAGGCCGGCTTTCTGCAGCCCAGATCTTGCAGTGCAGCACGGATGCTTGCTGCCAGGGAATCTCAAAGAGATTCAGCCACCCCTCCCAGCCTCAGTTTCCTGCCCCATAAAAATAATAATGCCTGTAACATTCATAAAGTTGTTGAGAGGAGAGTTAGAGAGGAGAGGGCATTTGAGCTGGGCTTCTTGAGTTTATATAATTTAGGGGCGCCAAGGTTGGCTTGGTCAGTTAGGCATCTGGCTTTGACTCAGGTCATGACCTCACAGTTCATGAGTTTGAGCCCCGCTTCGGGCTCTGTACTGACAGCTTGGAGCCTGCTTTAGATTCCATGTCTCCCTCTCGCTGTGCCCCTCCTCTGCTTGCACTCAGTCTCTCTCTATCAGAAATAAACATTTTTTAAAAAGCTATTTAAAAAAAAGTTCATATAATTTATATAAGCAGAGATGGCCTTCCCATGTAACAGGAACAGAGAGAAAAGGTGTCCGGTGGGAATGCATGGTCCCATCTGGGGATAATCCAAGCTGCTCGGTTCAAGCGAGCTGTGGGTCCAATTCCAACGTGTGGGGTTTTCCCCGTGTCACCAAACAGTTCCCCAACATCAGCCGGAGAATTCAGTCATTCAACCCAATTCTGACACCGTCTACCTGGAGACAGTGCAGTTAAGGGCTCAGTCCTACAAGACCCCCCACCCCACCCCCAACAGCCAGTTGAAAATCCAGATTGTCCTGTGCTTGTGATGACTGACTATACGTCAGAGGTTCTAACTACCTTCTCCTTGGGTTCTATTAATTTGCTAGAACGGCTCATAGAACAGAGGAAATATTTTTCGTACTAGATTACTGGTTTATTATAAACAGGTACAACCTAGGAATACTTAAAAGTAGGATAAGGTCTGTGGAAAAGGGCTCACAGCTTCCAGCATGTTCCCCTCCCCATGTTTGCACGTGTTCATCAACCTCGAGGCTCCCAGAACCCTGTCCTTTCGGGTTTTCACAGAGCCTTCAGTACATAGACTTGACTGATTCATTCATTGGCCATTGGTGATTGAGCTCAGTCTCCAGCCCCCTCCCCTCCCGGAGTGTGGGACTGAAACTTCCAACCCTCTGACCACGCGGTCTGTTCCTCTGGTGACCAGCCCCCATCCTTAGGTGACCAAAAGCCACTTCATAACATAACAAAAGATACTTTATCCCTCCCATCACCTATGAAATTCCAAGGGTCTTAGGAGCTCTCTGCCTGCAAAGACCAAATACATGTTTCTTATTATAAATCACAGCAGCACAAGTGTGTACAGCAGAAAGCTTAAAAGCCTCATGGGTAGGAAGATGAGGTGGGCCCTGATCACAGAGGGCCTTTAACATCCGGCAGAGTAGTCTGGGATTATTTCCGTAGGAAATGAGGAGTCCCCAGAATGAGGCAGAGCCTTTTGGAGAGGGCTGAAAAGTAGAGCAGAGACCACAAGAGACCATCACAGTGATCAAGGCAGAAAGTAACGATGGTTCGAGGGAGGTAGGTAGTAGAAAGGGAGAGTGAGAAGTGAATAGGAGAGAATCCAGAAGTGGAATTTCCAAGGGAGGTGTCAGTAACATAAGAATGGGACACGAAGAAACACAGAGAGCCACCGACGGTTAGGAAGGTTTCAGACCACAGCGGAGCCATGATTACAGCAGGAAAAGGGCAGGAGGAAGAGCCAGGGCCTTGAGCTCAGTTTTGTACATTTAAAGTCCGTGGGAGATATAAGCTAAGAGACCCAGCAGACTTAGAAATGCATGGAACCTAGGTAGGAGGCACCGGAGGGACAAGGGAAAGCTAGGAAAGCACATTCATCCAGAGTTTCAGGAGTGGGTGGGATTTCCAAATGAAAAATTGCAGAAGGAGATGGATGGAGGGTCAAAAAGATAATAGAAGCACAAAGAGATTTTAAAAAAGGAACAAGAGTTATTCAGAGACATCACAGTGAACCGGCTTCATACTGACTATGCAAGACAAAGACAGATGTTTCCAGATGGTAGGGGAGGGGGTTAAGTGACGGTAAATGCCACAAAGGTTCCAACATGGCGCCAGGTGGGACCAAGAGTGGATCACGCTGCTGAAGGTTATCCCTTCCAAGATGAACTTGTGAGCACCAGTAATTATTCCAGAGGATCATCTCTTTTGTATTCTAAGTGCTTAACAGTCACAAGCATAAGATTTATATAAAAGAAATGCCCATTTAATTTATTAAAGCAGACATTGGCTAAGTTATTAGCCATTACCTATGACTCTGTAAGACATGAAAAAATTGGAGTAAATGTAATGGGGGCCTTTCATCTGCATGGGAAAGGTCATTACAAGCATCAAATATTGAATTTAGAATGGCGCTGCAGAAAATAGTTATACATTATAACTCAAATTAGACTTCAGGAGGACTGATTGGCTTGAGATTCCATCATTCAAAATAATATCTTGCAATAAAACTCCACAGAAGGGTGTTAATCTCATGCTTTAATGCTATTCTATCAAGTTTTTTTAATAGATCCAGTCAAACAGAAGTTTAATTTTTCAAGTAAAAAAGTTTTTTCCATTTAAAAGAGAATGTGAGGGATGACAGTAAAATGTTACAAATCAAATTTAAATCCTGATTTTCTCTTCTTCGTCTTTTGCAATAATACTACTAACCAATAATTGGTTTGAAATGATTGGGAAATGAGATTCTCTGGTGAACATCATTTCTAACGGCACCCATGCCATTCATGGGCGTCTAATTTTTAAGAATATATCACACAGAAAAATCTGGTGAAGTGTGGCAGCATAATAGGGGACTCACAAATCTTGAGATAACCCTGTATTTAAAGCAATGATTATAGTCGATGTATTCCCAGCTCTCTTTTCCAGTAAAAACGCACTGCAATCATGAAACGTATAATTTAGGAATTTTCACTAGTCCACAAAACTTCAGATACGTCAGTTCTGTTCCAAGAGTCGATTTAGTTTAGTTCCATGTTAGAAAAGCGGGTAACTGATAGCATCTTTTGAAAAGAGAGGCAGCAGAGAGAAGAGAGTCGGGAAATCTGCCCTGAGGTGGTGTGAGATCGCTGGGAGTCAGGGAGGTTTAGCCCACAGAAGGGGAGGCTGGAGCAGAACTTCGTGCCCTAAGGCCACGGCCGGGACAGCAAGGCAGCTGCTTCTCTGTTGCCTCAGAACACAGATCAAGCTGCACCGAAGGGGGCCTTTGGGGAAGGCAGGTCTATTCAAAGCCAAACAATGAGAACTGTTCGAGAACAGAGAGGCTACCATCAGGCTTACGCATGTTCAAGGAAAGACCAGGGATTCGTTGGATTATATCCTCCAGTGTGAAAGTAACTGTACCTTGCATGATGCCACCACTTACCGGCAAACACCTCCCCACAGCACACAAGTGATTCCTACGCGATCACAGGATACTAGAATCCGTGTCAGAGGAGGAAATGGAGATTTAGCTCGCTGGGTGTTAGCCATTCCCCGATCCTGCCTTGAGCACTTGCTATGATTTTGCCTAAGTGGCTCACCTGCCATGGGCCTCAGTTTTCCCATCTGTAAGATGGAGACAACCGTGGTGCCCACTTCACAAGCTCACAGGTGTAAAACAGGTAAAGTCGTGTGTGGGCCTCAATTTTCCCATCTGTAAGATGGAGACAACCATGGTGCCCACTTCACGAGCTCACAGGTGTAAAACAGGTAAAGTCGTGTCTGGCAGACAGTAGGTGGTAGCTGCTGCTGCATTGTCCCTGTGACCCACCAAAGTCATGGCTTCGTTTTGTTTAGATGAGCTGCTTCAGAAAGAGCAAAACTACTCGGATGACGTCTTGGCCAACATGATCAGCGAACCAAGAATCAGTTACGGAAACGACGCCCTCATGCCCTCTTTGACCGAGACGAAAACCACCGTAGAGCTCCTTCCCGTGAATGGGGAGTTCAGCCTGGACAATCTGCAGCCCTGGCATCCGTTCGGGGTCGACTCGGTGCCGGCCAACACAGAAAACGAAGGTAAGAGGCCACGGAGACAACAGGAACATTCTAGTATGTATATATCTTTCTGATCTTCTTGAGTGGTGACTTCTTATATGAATTTGAAAAAAATACTTTCTCGCTGAGAGGTATTCTGTTGCCTCTGGGAAAAAAAGAACAACGTTCAGTGTACATTTATGAGGCAGTGACCGTGCTAGACCGTTCAATGCAAAAGGAGTGAAATGATGTGAATTACAGTTCACCCCCTGAGGAAGCATTTTCGCAGGCCCTGCATAAACGGAGCTTTGAAAAGCATCCAGTAGTCTTTGTTGAGTATTTATTCTAATGCATTAAATTTCAGATTGCATTGAATGTTAAAGACAAAGGTAAAGAGTCACCTACAAATAAAATGTAATTTTACTCAAGATTTAAACAACTTTATGTTTAGGAAGTTAAGCTTAAGGCAGCTGTCAAAATTAGGAAGCATATTAATTAGTACATGTTTTTTCCTGGGAGAGCTCAGAGATTTTCTGTCAACAGATTTGCACATTGGATGATGTACTTTCTGATGTACTTTCTTTCACAGGGATTTCTTAGCAGAAACTTCTAAATACTTCTTAATGAAAGGATATCTTTTCGTTCTTTTTCTTCCATGAACATTTGTACAGGTTCGGAAGTATAAAATTTCAAACACAGGAACACCTTGATATCTAAATACTAATAGCATGTTAACACTAGATTTTACGTGTGAGTTTCTTAAAATAGCAACTTTGGATAGTGGTAATATTTGTAATATGAATATTTCTAGTGTGGATACCTCGAAATGCAATCAGTATACACCTCAGACTAAATATGAATTCAGTATTAGACCTTCAGTGTACTACAAAACTTTTTTTAAAGAACCATTACAGAAAAGACTGTTTCCATATGAGTAATTCCTCCAAATTTGTTCTAATTTGAAAAAGGACGCCTTATACTATTAATATCAGATACAAACAGCGATGATATATATAGCATAAAAGTAAGACTCTATCACTTATATAGAAAATAATTTTTACATAGAGGAAAAAATTTTAAGACTTCTGCAAAAATTTAGGAACTTTATTTATCAGGGTAGCTTCCTTACTAAATTATAATAGAACACTTATACCGTTTTCTTTAATAAGTGGGTGTGTTTGGGCCACTTAAAATCCTTATCATTCAGTCACTAATGAGAATTCTTTGTAGAAAATGTCCAGTCTCATTTGTAAATTTGAATACACACCAAATTTCCTCTTTTCCTTTAGAAAATTGAGTTGCTTAATTCAAGGAGAAATAGGTACCACTTCTGAAGTCTGATGAACTTCCTTTTGTAGAAAATTACAATCTTAATTCTCTTTATACCAAATAATGTTAAATGTTTATCATTTACATTCACCTCCTAGCTTTTTATGAAAATAAAAATAAATCTATAGATTAGACTGTTTTTTAAAAAATTACCTATGCTTTTAGGAATGTATTCATCTGCAGTGATTCTAAAATTATAATTTGTAAAGAATTTCAAATCAGTTTCTCATCATCTAAGACCTTTTCACATCTTTCAAATATATAGTTTCTATAAATAAAATGTTCCCATGTAGTATTTTCCATTATTTACTGATTTTGGAAAAGTAGGATAAAGCTTATTTCGGAGCCTACCTGAATTTTTATGATCACGTACACATGCACAAAAAATAGACACTAGAAATTATAATTTATTTATGGTAAACTTTATCGAAAGAGGTTTAGCCACCAGAAGCTCTATCAGAGTAAAAATTAATTTATAGAAATTGCCGTGTATGTTTGATGTAATACTTGGTATTTCTCTTAAGTGTTGTAAATCCTTTACAGATGTAGAGTGTCCAAGTTTAACAACAGAGAAAACCACGCAAGCCCTGTTTACGTTAACCTTCAAGTTTAGTGAATACAGTGAAATGCAAGGATCTTGGTCCCACATAGCACAATCTAGAGGAGCAAAATAGTATGTATTTTTCTAGAAGGTGTTGCGTTTCCTGAATTTCAGATTTTCTCTTTCCTTTGTCAGCTACCGAGACTTTAACTGCTTCATAAGAATAGCACATTTCCATGGTATCTTTAATGAGGTAAATTTAACTTTGCATTCATCATATGAGGAGTATAAATAATACCATCAGGTACATAAATCTGCTTTTATATGCTCCAAGCATTTCATCTTGACTTTATATGTATTTGTGTGTGTGTATGTGTGTGTGTGTGTGTATGTGTGTGTGTGTGTGTGTGTGTGTGTGTGGCCTTTGTTAAAAATTATATGCATTCTATACAACATTCTGCTTATATTAAAAGTTTTAAATAGTAGCCAAACTGACCCATTCTGTTTAGGGAAAGGAGATGCAAGGGTATTTGTTGTTCTTTGTGCATAGAGATGGAGGGAGGAGCTCTTGGACCAGAGCAGCTCTCTAAACTCCAAACCTCGATGCCACTGTCCGCATATCCACTGTTTGCCTGGTCTTCTGCCCCTCCTGACAATCCTCCAAAGTCAATGAGAAAGAATTCCTGGTCCTCGTTTGGAAACAAGCAGTGACTCTTCCCGCACCTCTTGTTAAATAATCCGAAGAAAGAAGATTAGATTAACTACGGGGTTTCCCCAAGGTGATAAGGTTTGGAAGGCTAGGGATGACAGGTTTTGGAGATGCCCCAGAATAGCGATGGACTTAAACACATCTACTCAGAAGTGGACTCTGAGAGTGGCCTGTGGCCATCGGGGCTAGGAGACAGTCCATGCTTTTGCACATATACATACACCCTGGGCCCGTGGGTGTTGCCAAGATGCCCACTTGGGCTCAGTCCTTCAGTCCCTCTGGGTCCCTTGACTGGACACGGCTGTTGCATTGCCCAAGGCTCATCAGAGGAGATGATATTCCTGTTAAATAAAGATCTGTTACTGAAACAACGAAATCTTACATGAAACTATTACAAGGCAGTAATATTTACAATCTCAGAGCTTGATTCTGGTTCTCACTGTTATCAGACCCAACACTCCTTTTATCACCTTTTGAAAAGCCTCCCTAACAATGAATCTTAAAACGATCTGACAATGTTTGGGGGGAGAGAGGAAATCAGTATAATGGATGTAATTTATAAGTATTTCACCATGTAAGTATTGAGGCTTCACTGCCAGTGGGAACAATGGCACGATCAGGTGTTTGTCCTGATGGATGTGACAAATACAAATGCAGACTGATAACAAGGGCTAATTCCATGATTCAGGTTCAGTGAGCAAGAGTGGAAGATTTTCCAACAATGTAAATAACTCTTGGGAAAGCTCAAAATAAAGCAATCTTCCCTCCTCTTACTCAGCGGTGAGCTCGTAGAGTATCCAGATTACAGGAAGAACTGTGCAAAAAAGGCTTTATGTTTCTATATTCTAGTGAGTTAGGTTCTGGACTCACATAATCATAGATAAACGAATGTCCAGCAGGACTTTAGGAAATCGTACAGGATGTAGGACTATTTTTATGTGTTGGGGTGGGGGGTGGGGGTTGCCCTGTGCACAGCATCTAGCGACCTTGGTCCCCATCTGCTAGAAACCAGTAGTGTCCCCTCTTCCCCTGTGGTCGTGGTGACCCAAAAACAGCTCCACACCCCCACCATCCGATGGAAGAGTAGCTACCCCACACTCCTGAATGGTGTGGATCAGAGTTTAAATTCCAACGCTGCTGTGTGTGGTGGGCAAGTTGGAGAGCCTCTCTGGCTAGTTCCTAGTCTGTCAAACAAAGGGGATAAGAATTCCTAATTCATAGTTAGGGCATGAGCATTAGAAAAGATGGCTCTTCCTTCCTGCCTTCCTTCTTTCTTAACTTCCTGCCTGCCTGCCTGCCTGCCTGCCTGCCTTCTTTCTTTCCTTCCTGTAGAACCAGGGTCTTACCAGAGAGGCTTTACCAGCTGGTTCAGGGAGAATCATCCTATGGCCCAAACAGTATATCCTTAAAAACTCATGACTGCAACAAGCCATATCATGCCACAGCCCTAAAATCTTGCCCTTCCTCTCCACCCCATCTCTGTCTACTCTCTCTCCCCAGAGCCTTATTCCTTGTGACCATCTCAGATATGTGCTCACATACAGAGCCGTTGAAAATATCTAAAATTCTCAAACGATTTCCTTTCCTTGTTCATGCAGTCCTTACCATCACAGCTTCAAACACCAACAGTTTATTGCTGTCTCTTAAGAACAGTCCACTGAGTCCAGAGAGAGGGTCAGGCAGCCAGGTATTCTTTTAATTTTTATTGATAAATGAAGCATATCACAGTTTTCCAATATTTTAGCCTCTTTGACCAGCTGTCGTTTGCCTTGAGGGGTTTTCTGTGGTTTTTTTCAGATCCACAAAACTAACTGGATAAACCGAAGTGAGGCTTCTGTTGATCAAATCTTGTTCTTATGGGCCGTGAAGTCATCTGGCTAAAGGCATTTGTGTTTATCGTGTTTTTCCACGACTGCCTGGGCAGGCTAGCCCAGAAGTGGCCACCGGCCAGCCTCTTCACGTAGAATGCACACCTGATATACTATAGTGTTCTCAGAGAGGCAGAGCAGGTGTTTGTAAGACCGTATGCATGTAATTACAAAGTGAAATTGCCCTCTGGTATATTTCTAACTAGCCTAATAAAGAAGCAATGACCAGATCACCTTAAATGCTGAAATTGAAATTAAGTCATGTCCTTTTCACGCCTGTGTTCTGTATGTGTAAAACCGTTTTCCTGCTGCTCCCTCCATTCCGTTCGGCTGGTGAAACGTGGCGCGAGGCAGCGTTCAGCCTAGGAGGGGTCTGTTACAGGAAGTACCGGCGCAGACGCAGAAGCCCCAGAATTTTGATCAGTTTCTCCCCTCTCTTAGGGAAAGCTTTGAATCAGAGCTACTGAAGGCAGAGAATCACCCATTCTGCTTAAGGCTGATCTAAACTCTTTAAGATGACCTCTTTCTCATTTTTAATTTACGAAGTAGCTAGCGCAAAATGTTGGGAACACTGTACCAAAGCTCCTTTCTGGTTCAACAAGTAATAATTCATTTGGAAAATTAGAAAGTGTTTATGTTGGACTGGGAAATAATGCACCCCTTTGTCTTGTTGATGTATATTCATTTTAGGCAACAGTGTCATAACTGTCTTCTAAAAAAAATTATATCTGCTCACTGAACACAAGAGTTGCTTATTTGGGGAATATTAATTCATACTGAATCCATCTCAAGCTGTTAAAGCAGACGAGGGTTTAAGTCCGTAAAACGACTAATTTGTTTTATCTTCCAAAAACTAGACTAGATTTTATTACTGTTTTCAAATAACACACGTACATTGAGAAGAAAAGACAGAAGTTTTTTAGAAACAGTCTTTCACCCAGAAATCACTAATAATAGCTCTGGGTGGTGATAATATCTTTCAGACCTTTTTTCTGCATACACTTGATGCTTTTTCTGTATTTAAGTAATTGGGGAATAGTAATTCATCTTGTTAGGTTCTTATACATTTGTGTGCACATTAGAGCCTGGAGAAACCCTGTTTACTTAGGACAAAACTGAGAATAGGACAGAATGAGGCTTCCCAAGATCACAGAGTAAATAAACATACCATGAAGCCGGACCCTGGGACCAGCTGCCAACTCTGCAGCCTGCGCTTAAACCGCAGATTAATTGCTCCTCCCCTCGTGAGTCAAGTACAGTTTCCAGTGACTTAGCCATTGACAAATGGGATCGCCACTTAAAGATACTTTCTCCCACTGTGAGTGTGCTTTGGCACACTCTTATCTTCACCTGAAGCACCACCGTTGGAGCTCTTGTGAGGAAATTCTCAAAAAATACAATAATCCCTCTGTTAACTGTTTTACCAGGAGTAATAAAGTCCCTCCTGAATCCTGTTGCAGATGGGGGGGGAAAGGGGGAAATACAGCGCAACTGTATCATTCAAATGGGTCTGTGAGATGCAGAAGGAAGCATGTCTTTTCATCCATCACACCAGTGAAGTACTAGAAATTAGTCATCCTTCTCCTTAATACATAGGACATTTAGTAAATGCAGTCTTGTAGTATGTGAGCATCTCTGAACCAGGTTTTAAAATGTTTTGGTTTCTCACTACAACCAGAAGACGCTAAGCTTGCATACGAAGAAACGGCCTTGGAAGTGGCCCCTCGCCCGCAGTTGCTTCCGTCATGAAGGTTGGATTTAGGCACCCCCCATCCCCCTTCTCCGCCATGTTGCTGGTCTGCATGATGAAGGACCAACCCATGGAGCTCTTTTTGATTCTTCCAACTGTCTTAGAATTCTCAGTCACCTGATTTTTTTCATGTTTTGAAGGCTTGACTTGCTGCCACTTCCTTCTCCCTCACTGTTCTGCCAACATGTGACATTCAGAATCAGTTTGGGTTTGGAATCCTACCTTTGAAATGCCTGGGCTCTGCACACCAGTGAGCCATGTGGTCTTACTGAAATTGCTGATCTAAAAGCCATCCCCTCGAGCACACCTTATCTGCCCATGGATGTCTTTGTTCACCTTCTCTTACCTTCTTAGCCCATATTTCCCAGGTTTTACTTAAAGGGGCTTTTCCCTTCCATCGGCTTCATTTGCCCCTTGTCCAACTATTAATCCTTAAACCTTTGTTTCTGTCCCTTGCCTGTTTCTTCAAAGACCAGCTAAGTTTAAGTTATTATTTTCTGAGAATCAGGGGGCAACTGAGCGGCTCAGTCAGTTAACCGGCCAACTTCCGCTCAGGGCATGATCTCACTGTTTGTGAGTTCGAGCCCCAGGTCGAGCTCTGTGCTGACAGCTCAGAGCCTGGAACCTGCTTCAGATTCTGTGTCTCCCTCTGTCTCTGCTCCTCCCCCGCTTGCGCTCTTTCTCTGTCTCTCAAAAATAAATTAATGTTAAAAAATATTTTTAAAAACCAGAAGCACTTTGGAAATACCGGCTGGTTGTAAGCAATGGCAGGACCCCCTTGTACCTCCTGCACAGTTGTCTTTGGGTCCCGCCCAAAATACTCACAAAGGAAAAATTGTGAACGTTGAGGAATGCGAAAGGAAATACTCACCTCTCACACATTTCAACTGTATGTCATCTATAAAAATAGAAACCAGCCTTTAAAATTAGAGACTGCCTTTCCATTTTACTTTGTTTACCTCCAAACTGGAAGCAAATCTGACTCACTAAATGGCAGATTATGTGGTGAAACTTTTCTCTCCTGATAAATTCACGTTGGCATTTCCCCTGGGGATTTAATGGAGTCCTTTTGTAGTTAATTAACTGTAAAATGAGATAAGATCGGACAGTTGTAAAAGGAGGTATCTTTAAGATTTTCCCGCCGGCTGGGTATAATGGGTTTTATTTCTAATCAAAAGCCAAGAAACCATCTCTAAACCTGATGAGAGGTAAATCCACACTTCCCAGCCCCTTTTCTTTGATGTTGCTTCGCAGCCTGGTGAGTGCTTTTATTAGAAAACTAAGGAGGAGAGGGGTAGGGTTGGCCCATCAATAGCGATAAGCCTTTTGAAGTGGTACCCCTCCCGTTCCTTGATGTTCAGGATTAACTCACTCTGGTTCTTTTCCAGCTGCTCCTTTTTTTATAACTTGTATGTTTCACATGCTTTGCCCTGCCCAGGGTTCGGGAGCCACAACTTAACCATCTTGATTTGTCTTGTTTGCTTTCCGTGTATCTTGCTTCCTGTGCCAGTTGAACCTGTTGACGCCCGCCCTGCTGCCGACCGAGGACTGACCACCCGACCAGGTATAACTCAGTTCCCTCCTACCTCCCCGCATCATGCGCATGAGCAGACGCCGTCCGCTTCCTTCGTTAGTAGCCTCTCTAACCTGCAAATATTGAGAGAGAGGATAGGAAATGCCCGTGGAAGCCAAACTTCTAAAAACGCCCCTTGCTTTTTCCTTCCACTTTATTTTCCAAGTTCCTATGTAAGGACTCTGTTTTTTTTCGTTCTGAGATTCCCTTTTCAAACAATAAAACAGCCCTTCCAACGTATGGGGCTTTTTTTTTTCTTTTTTAAGTAGAGAAGATTAAATAGACCTCTCTGTCCTCACAAATGGAAGCCTACAGAGATCCAGATTCTGTCTGGTGGCAACTTGGTGTCTGCTGTGAACAGCTCCTCCTTCTTTTCTTGTTTGCTGTGCAGATGGGTCCTTTTATGCCTGAATTGGGCTCCGACATCAATCGGTTTCTCAAGTAGACGGGACTTCCTAAAAATACCAGGATAGGACCACCTCTAGAGCCCTGGAGTATTTGCATGTTCTCTTTTGTGTGTTGTATGGACTTATTCTCCATGAGTAACTAAAATGACAGAAAGAATGTATGTGCATAGTTTTGTGTAGAAGTCTTTTATTTTTCATACCACCTAATTCCCATTAATGCTAAAAGACACTTCTCTCTTTCTTCCTTTTTTAAATTTTTTATACAGTTTCCCAAGCATTAAGAAATGCACCTTCACCCTTTGTTCTGTATTTAGCCTCTGTCTCAAACTGGTTTTTAAATAATGTCACACCACAGCAGAAGCACACATGAGCCTGGGTTTTGACTTTGTACACAACTCTGCCCAACTCACAGCAGCCATTGTTTTCAGTGAATCAAAGACAGTAGTCACTGAGTTGACTAATCTGTATATTCCAGAAAGGTTTAACTCCACAAACAGTGACTACCTTCTTCCTTATCCTCCTCATGTCCCCGTGCAATAAGGAAGGAACAGGGAATTCACCTTGTTTGGAGATGTTAACACTTGGAGGTCCCTGGTTCAGGTCAAGAACAGAACCTGCCAGTCTCACGGCCGGTGCAGGCTCGGACCACCTCTGCCCCCATCCACAGTCCTCGATAAGAACCCCAAGTCTGCCTTGTGGCATCTTCATCCCCTCTGTGTGGTTGTTAACAGGGCGGCAGGGACAGTGGAGTGACACATGTTGACGGCTCATCTCATTGATGTTATGAATCTCCACCTTTAGGGCTTTTCAGAGGAACTTAAATTATAGTAAGTCAGACACAGTTTGGGCTCTCCTAATGTCTTCCTTATTGCCATTGTCACACAAGTGAATTTTCAGGAGCCAGCCGTTGACATCCAGTTGACATCCCCATTCTGGTCACATGGAGCTCAGGACTCAGGTCCAGTTCCATTCTAACTGTGACCGAGGCCAGCTCAAGATGGTCATTTACCCTGGGCTTTTCTTGATGGCACTTTCTATTTTATTTTTAAGGAAGAGATGCTTTTCATCTTACAAAAATAAAAAGTGTGTTAGAAGCACTCTCGCAACCAGTTTTATAAAGTTCCTACTCTGAGCCTTCTAGGCTAATATGTTCTTATTGAAATTTGGGTGGAGGTGGGGAGAGTGATGCCAAAAAAATCACCAAAGTTGATTTTTTCCCCCATCCTTTAAAAAATCTAACATGAAAATAACTTTTCTATTCATTCCCCAAAACAATCTGTCCTAAGGGAAGAGCTAGAAAATGGAGGTGTTATATAGAGGGAAGAAGCCATCTGAAGTCTTTATTATAACAATATTTCAGTAACCGCAGTATCTCACTTTAATATTTCACACAAAGATCAATGCCATTAAATGCTGTGGTGGGTGGAGAGAAATGAAATGAGAAGGTGCCTGTTCTCAGGAGCTTGATGTATAATAGAGGGAACACACTTTGCGTATTTGAAAGAGGAGATGGAAAAAAATAAAATAATAAAATAAAATATAAAATAGAGGTGCCTGGGTGGCCCAGTCAGTTAAGCATCTGACTTCAGCTCAAATCATGATCTCACATGTGCTCATGTGCTGCCAGCTCAGAGCCCGGAGCCTGCTTCGGATTCTGTGTCTCCCTCTCTCTCTGCCCCTCCCCAACTCTCATTCTGTCTCTCTCTAAAATAAACATACATTTTAAAAAACTTAAAAAATAGTAATAAGTTTTTAAAATAACAAAATAAAATAAATAAATAAAAGAGGAGATGGAATTAGAACGCCGGGGGAATCCAAAGCAACATAAAGTTTAAACCAGGGTGTCTGTGATGTAAGCAGACAGGACACTCACCAAGGGGTGTGTTAACCTGGACATGTGCTGGAAGATGACTTGGAAGAAGGTTTTGGAAGAGTTGAGTCTCATCCATTGGCAAAGAAGAGGGGAAGGAGTCAAAGATGAGAGCAGCCTACGTTCAGCTCTGTTTCTTCTACTGGGTAAGGCTAGGGTCTCCCCAATAGAAGAAGGTCATAGGTAAGAAAGACTGATCAGATATGAAGGAAGGAAGAGTCTAGTTTATGAATAGCTCTATTTGCTGGATCCATATTAAGACCTATGTCCATATGCTCTCTATTTCTGTGCTTCTAGTGAGTCTCCCAAGCATTTGGACCAATTCCCCCCTACGTTCATCGCATTCATTTTGGTTCTTGAGGAGATTGCATGCTTGAGTCTAATGTGCCAAAGTATATCTTTAGACTTTTCAAACTTAGAGACTCTTCCCAGGATTGTCCTCTCATGTCATTCCATTGATGGCATCGTTGTTGAATAATTGCCATTGACAGTCTGAAACAAGTGAAGAAAGGGTTTTTGTATAATCATGACTGAAGAAGATAACTTCTCTTTGTCTTCCATACCTGAAAAACAAGGGCGCTGTAACTTTTAGAATGTGGTGTTGAGTAGGGGAACCAGTGGTAGCAGTGGTGATATCTGGGCATGGTGGCCATTCCATAGCTACTCGCCTGGCTTATTTCCAGGGAACAGTGAATTCTGAAGGTCAAGTTATGCCATTTGACCAGAATAAAAAGGAAAGATTCTTAGCAGGCTCTCCACAGGGGAAGGAAAGCTATGCTTTCCACTCTAATTTATTACCACCCTTCTCCAGTCCCCATGAAAGAGACCAAGTCCTTGACCCCAAGCCATGTGAGAGGTTTCATGAGGGACATGCCTCCTTCCCCCTTCAAGTGAACTACAGACTCTGCTCGCTTACTATGGCATAGACCGTTGGAGTCACACCAGGGCTTAGAATGGAATCCACACAACTGAGAAAACGCCATCTGATTAGCCCATAAGCAAAGGTCCTTGCGACCTTTTTAAATCTATGCATCACATTTAATCACATACGTGGTATGAGATTACTACCCATGATGTTTGCCTATATGCAAACGTATTCATTTTTTTACCTTTTGGTGAGATTTCCTTAGTATACAGAAGGTCTTTTCACTAAGTGATGGTACCTGCTGTACAAAAATGACCTAGAAAGATCCCTTTCTGCTGAGAATCTCACAAACTGTTGAGCTCTAGTTATCTGTTGTTCTGACTTGTTTTGTTACATGAATTTCTATTTTGCTTTTGACTCTCAAAAGTATTTTCAATATTCTTTTAGAAATGATATGTGGGCTTTGACAAATTTGAGTGGAGAGCTCCTATTTTTTTTTTTTTTATGTAATTGTTTGGTCCCGAAAACCTAAAAAAGACTCTTCAAGAGACTTTTTTTTAAAACCTCAGAAATACAGAGGTGTCTGGGTGGCTCGGTCAGTCGGGAAAGCACCCAACTCCTGATTTCAGTTCAGGTCATGATCTCACAGTTGTGACATCAAGCCTCACATCGGGCTCCACTCTGAGTGTGGGTCCTGCTTGGGATTCTCTCCTCTCTCTCTGCCCCTTCCCCACTTGCATGCCCACACTTTCTTTCTCAAACATAAATAAACAAACATTAAAGAAATCTCAGAAATTTAATTCTAATGGTTGCATTGCTAGATCCTGATGACAGAAAAAGGGTGGGCTATAAAGAAATCACTCTGGTTACACCAGCATCTCAGATTTAAAAGGAGCTGTAGAAAGATAAAAATATACAGCCATTATATTATATGTGTGTAGATATATATATAAATATTCTCCGTTATGAGAAATAACAGAGCTTTAGCATCACACAGCCTAAGAAAAATAGTGTCAGGAAGATTATAGGTCAGAATGACTTGAAAATCATGAGAAAATACAAATACTTTTAAAACTATTTATATAGAGAGTAGAGAGCCCTGCAACTCTCAGGACATGGCCGGGGGTTATGGGATGGTTGAGAAGACCCAGCAAAAGATGAGACAGAAAGGGAAACTGTCCCACTTTGTGCTTCTGCTGTTATGTCTATATCAAAGATACTGATCTTCCGAAAGAGGGAAATTAAACCCCAAGGTAGATCAAGATGAAAAAAGAAAACACTGGTTCCTTGTAGTAGTTATCTGCTAGTGTAACAAATAATTCCATAACTTAGCCACTTAAGACAACAAGCATTTAGTTTAAGTCTTAGAGTTACTGTGACACTCGATTTCAGGGATGGGTTAGCTGGATGCCTCTGGCTCAGAGTTTCTCACGAGGTTGCAGTCAGGACATCCTCCAGAGCTGCAACCATCTGAAGACTTGAATCTTGACTCTGGTGGGTCTGTTTTCAAGATGGCGCACTCACGTGGCTGCTGGCTTTCCCAGACCAAGTGATCCAAGAAAGAGAACGTTGCCTTTTTTTTTTTTTTTATTTACGTAGACTTAGAACATACCTAGGATCACTTTCTCTATTTTCTATTCGTTAGAAGCAAGGAACTCCATCTAGTCCACGCTGAAGGGAAGGGGATTAAGTCCCACCTCAGGAAAGGGGGAGTATGAACGTATCTGTGGATATATTTTAAATCTACAACAGGGACACCTGGGTGGCTCAGTCAGTTAAACCTCCGACTTCGGCTCAGGTCAGATCTCAGGTTTGTGAGTTCGAGCCCCGCGTCGGGCTCTGTGCTGACAGCTAGCTCAGAGCCTGGAGCCTGCTTCCTGTTCTGTGACTCCTTCTCTCTCTCCGCCTCTCGTGCCTTGTCTCTCTCTGTATCAAAACTAAATAAAACATTTTGAAAATTTTTTTAATAAAAAAAATAAGTCTACAACACCATTGCCATTGTCACTCTGACAACAGTATTTTCAATAATCTTTTAGAAATGATATGTGGGCTTTGACAAATTTGAGTGGAGAGCTCATGTTTTTTATGTAATTGTCTGGTCCCAAGAATCTAAAAAAGACTCTTCAAGAGACGTTTTTTTCAAAACCTCAGAAATAACAGAGGTGCCTGGGTGGCTCCTGATTTCTCCACCCACATCCAAGTCCTTGTGACCCAGACAAATTGTAGGCTATGAGAACTTGAGAGTGAAATCCTGCAACTGCCCTGCATAATCTTTGTGGATCTGTGGAGAGCAGGAGAGCAGGGAAGACAGGGCGAAGAAAGTCATTCTGACCAAGAGGAGAGAAGATAGAGTGACAGGCCAGTTGTAGATTGACATTGATCTGCGGTCTGTTTTCAGATGAGTCCTTAAATGGAAGCTTTGTGAACAATTGGACGAGGAATCAGGGATCTGTCACAACCAGCATGGGTGCCCATGGTCACGTCCAATTACCCTCCCTTTCCTTTTATATGAGCCATGCCCTTAAACTGGCGCACGGTGTTTTGTGGACATTGCACTCTTCAGTTCCAACAAGGCGTGTGACAAGTTTCACAGCACCCGGTGGACAAGACTGGAAGAGTGACTACACAGAGAGCAAGAAATTAGATCCCATGGGAGCTGAAGGGCCTGGTAACATGTAGCCTGAGCAAGAACCATCGGGAACATGAGGGGTCTGATCTGCTCAAGGCTACAATGCAGGAGGGGGTTCGGCTTGCGATGCTGCGCAGACTCAAAGAGCAGCTGCAGGAGAACTGATCTGGGCTTGCTGTGAAAAGGCCATCACTCTTGTAGGCAGAGCTGTCGAAATGGAGGCACGTGGATAGATTTTTTTTTTCTCCACTCACTCAGGAGTGGAGGGTTGTGATTGTGTTAAAAGTCTTTCTCATCCTAAAATTCTGACTTTTGATATCTAAATGCTACAGTACGGAAACTGATGTTTACATCTGGTACTTTCAGTTTTCCTGTGAAAAATGGCTTTACAATTTTTTTAGCTTCAAACTATTATTTGAAAACCAAAATTTATTGTAACCATCAGGGTAAGAATCACATAGCAATTTATAGAGAAGGAGTTAGTACGTTACAAATTCTGTTAGTCCTACAGAAACACGTTCAAAAACGATGCACCGCAACTCTCCATTCAGCAGATGAACCAATTACATTCTGCATCTGCAACTAAATCACTTAAATAAATGATAGGATTTTTACAGCGCTTCACTGCATAGATAGACAGACATAATTTATTTGTAATTAGAACAATGCCCTAAAGTCGCGATTGAATCTACCGGGTCATTAGTGCTCGTTTTTAAAGACTTTTATTATTTTTTCCGAAGGAATGAGAACACATGAGAAAAGACACAGAATAGGCTAGACTATTAATAAGCCCCTAAAACAAGCCAATATATTCTGGGAATGCATCCTTGCTAACCTCCCAGCTGGCATTTAACTTCTGGTTTTCCCCATTTAAAAAAAAAAAAAATTACAGTGTGTGTTTAAACTCAGTAGAAGCTTTAACTTTGGATTTCTTTAATCTTTAATTTCTCTTTGTTTAAAATAGGTAGGGGTTAAGGGTTTAAATACAGGGTGTCAGCTTCCTTGAAGAAAGTCATTAATCTATTTCCTCTCACTCCCAGCCTAGACAGAAGGTTTTGGTAGCCTTTGTGTTGCAGTCGTATTGTTTACAGATAAAATGAATTGAGTGCCCTGCGTCGTTTAATTACCGTGTGATGCTTATGGATTAATGCAGGTTCAGGCTTAACAAATATCAAGACGGAAGAGATCTCTGAGGTGAAGATGGATGCCGAGTTCCGACATGAGTCAGGATACGAAGTTCATCACCAGAAATTGGTACGTGAAATACTTGACCTCTTCCTGCCAAATGACCTGTTAACACTTGTTCATTCTGTGCCAGAAATCCAGTAAAGGAGAAGATGCAAATAAAGAACTTGCCTAAAGAATTATCATGAAAACATAAAGAAAAAGAGGTCTTTATATAGTAGTTTTTTATGCCTAGAAGGTTAGCTAAGCCCAGCGAGCGCTTACAGTGGAATTAATTTATATAATACTGTCCCATCTAGGGGCACCTGGGTGGCTCGGGAGATTAAGTGTCTGACTTCAGCTCATGTCACCATCTCATGCTCCATTGAGTTCAAGCCTTGCGTAGGACTGTGCTGACAGCTCAGAGCCTGGAGCCTGCTTCAGATTCTGTGTCTCCTCTCTCTTTGCCCCTCCCCATCGCGTGCTTTGTCTCCTTCTCTCTCTCTCAAAGTAAATAAAAACATTAAAAAATAATAATAATAATATCCACTCTAATTAATTTCCACTGTGTTTGCTAGGAAGACCAGTTTATAAGAGGTGGATTTGAAATGCAAACATTACTTGGTTTCCAAGAATATGTTTTATGGCTGTTCTCTTCAGTTGGCATTTATAACTGTCTGCCTGTGCTTCTTCGTCTCTCCTTCCTGTCCCTTCCTGTCCTTTCCCCAATGCCCACGTAATCGGTTCTGCCACAGGGCCAGGATCTTCGGGTTTATACCGTGGTGGGTGGAGGCAGGAGGTAAGCGGGATGCCATGGTGTTCCCTACAGTGTCACTCGTTGAAAGGTTTGGGCAAAGAGGATGGCAGCTTCCTTTTCAGACAACATCTCCTCCCTCCCTTCTTTTTCCTCCAAATGTTAGAATCATAGTAAATCAAAGAGCACCCATCTCTTTGCAGACAGCTCCAGTAGTTACATAAAATCTTTTACCAAAAACTTCAAATAAATCAAATCCTGCATTAGGTTAGGGTTTCTTTCATCTTTTTTTAAATAATTTTCTTAACATACATTTATTTTTGAGGGAGAGAAACAGAGCACAAGCAAGGGGGTGGGCAAAGAGAGAGGGAGACACAGAATCGGAAGCAAACTCCAGGTCTCTAACTGTCAGCACAGAGCCCGAGATGGGGCTAGAACTCAGGGACCGGAAGATCGTGACCTGAGCTGAAGTCTGACGCTCAACTAACTGAGCCCCCCAGGCACGCCAAGGGTTTCTTTCATCATCCCGGCAAGCATAGTAAGAAGGTTAAATTAATAAAGAAGACAGTTTTACTGCACAGTCAGTAGTCCACATAAATGGTAATGAAGTTCTAGCAATAATAATGCTTGAGAAGTGCTTGCCCTCACGCACTTCCGTGTAACCGTGTGTGTGCTTTCACGGAAAAATATCTTTCCCGTATTCACAAATATATGTATAAATCCAAGTAGTAAATTCCAAAAGAAATGCCTATGAAGTCTTGTGTAGGCCTCTTTTCACTTAACAGTTGGAGCAGATCCAAAACTGACTTGTGATTCAGATTTACATTTTAACTTTCATCATTTTTGTACAAGAACATTTCACGTTTTTTGAAGCACGATCTTCATTGGGTTAATCCAGTCTCCGTTATTGTAGAATCAGGGGTACTCTTGCTCTGCCTGCTGCTGAAGTGGTTAAAAAACCCTGTGGAGGGGGGGGCACCAGGGGGGCTCAATTGGTTGAGCGTTGGACTTCGGCTCAGGTCATGATCTCACAGTTTACGGTTCGAGCCCCGCGTCGGCCTCTGTGCGGACAGCTCAGAGCCTGGAGCCTGCTTCAGATTCTGTGTCTCCTTCTCTCTCTGCCCCTGTCCCACTCGCTCTCACTCTCTCAAACATAAATAAACATTTTTAAAAATATTTTTTTTAAAAAACAACCCTGGGGGACCGACGGAAGAGTTGGGAGCTAGTGGGGCACAGAGCTAAAGATTAATGTGCGGACTTGCATTTTCTGGAGTCTGTGTCATACAAACCCATCTCCAGGATTACACTAACCCCTGTAATGTGACAGTGACTAATGGCAGCGGCAGCAATTAGGAGACTCCGCGCCCTCTACTGAGCTGGTTGATAAGATAATGTGCTATAATTAGTGCGATGAATATTACAAAATTACAGTATTTTCTTAAAGACATAAGAAGATGTCCAGACTTGCATTTACTCCTGATTACCTCACACTTGTACCATTAGCTAATTAACGATTTACTTGTTTTTAAATATGGTGAACTGGCATATTTGTTGGGAAAGGGGAATAATCATGAACAGTTTCTCATTTTGTTGCAACTTTATCGCAAGTAAGACTCCTTTAGAAATTGACTTCATTTGCTATGTTCGATGTCGCCTTTTCAGGTCGCGAGGATGTTCGTTTTCCCTGTGAAAATCAGTCCTTTTACTATGTTGAGGTTATATTGAAGGTTAGGGAGCTGTTTTTATTAATTCATGTACTAAATAGTGTGCGTTTTTAGTAGTGAGGCACAGTGATAAGGCATAAAGGCATCTTTGTACATAATAAAAGTGCCTCATGCGCTTTTAAGTACTTACTTAGTGAGGTTGAAAAATAGTGACTTGCTTTCTTATAAACAATAGAAAGGAGTACTGTGCAGCAAAGGTTTCATACCGAATACGTTATCTTTGGCAGTGTTTTCCAAAATTTTTTATGTTAAATCCAAATAGACAGCAAGCATAAAACGACAGTTTTAACTGTGTTTCTGGAGAACACAGTAAGCAAGCCGGAGTTCTGCATGGCTATTAAAATGCTTACCTCGTCGCCTCCTACTTCTAACCTTTGGGAAAAAAGCTGTGTTTTAAGCATCACATTTCCCAAGGTTAAGTACTGTCTTAATTATTAAATTATTGGCTAAAAGTAGGTAACAAGACGTCCTTTTTTTCCTGATTAATTCCTTTTTGTTTTAGACGCTTTTTTCCTACGTATTAATGTCTGTCTAAGGAAATTAGGACATTTGTGGGGTTTGAAAAGCACCTAAGGCAGAGTGGTCTTGCATCCAGTCTCTGAGCTGATCTGCTTTCAAAATCACGCTCTGTGCCTTTACAGCCTCTGATAGGTCCCCGTGCCACCTCTCACCAAATGTTCCACCTGTCAGAGGGTTTCAGGTCTTTCTAGGGACATGCAGGGGGGTGGGGGGGGTGCGTTGTTCTGTAGACTACAGATGTCAGTCTTAGTAAAATATTGGGAGGGGGTCCCCAAGTACGTACCAGATCCAACTCGCACTCATATACTGAGACTTTTCCCCCACCGTATCCAGTTGTCTCCTGCAATTGCCATCCCTTTTCTTGATTTGTTTTCAAGGTGTTCTTTGCAGAAGATGTGGGTTCAAACAAAGGCGCCATCATCGGACTCATGGTGGGTGGTGTTGTCATAGCAACAGTGATTGTTATCACCTTGGTGATGCTGAAGAAGAAACAGTACACGTCCATTCATCACGGTGTCGTGGAGGTAGGTAACCTTGGCCACGTGCTTGCAGGCGGGAGTTAAAGGCTACAGAGGAGATTTCGCTTGGCGTTAAACTGAGACTCCTCCAAGTATCTCTTCTTTGAAAACAAAATCCATATTCCTGCATGGTGCTCAGCTTGGCAGCTATGTTCTTGTTTTGGTCTTTGTTCACTCTGACTTAGAAATCCTATCTGTGATCAAGGCATTGGGTTGTATGCTGCTGCCTCAGCTTCTTATGGTTTGTATTGAAATGTCAAAATAATACTAATTATAATGTCTGACTTAAAGATATTGTGATCATCCTCACACATGTAAAAGGAAAGGAAAAAAACAACAGAAGTTTAAAAAGGAAAAGGAAAGTGGATGTCTGCTGCAAACAAAACCTAAGCCCATTTATTCCCTAACTTTTTTTAGGTTATTTATTTATTTTTTGAAAGAGAGAGAGCAAGGGAGAGGCAGAGAGAGTAGGGGAGACAGAATCCCAAACAGGCTCCACCGACAGCACAGAGCCTGGCACGGGGCTTGAACTCACGAACTCTGAGATCATGACCTGAGCCGAAATCAAGAGTCAGATGCTGAACCAAGTGAGCCACCAAGGCACCCCTATTTCTAATTTTTTTTTTGTCTTAAAGAATCTGACTTGTAACTAAAACCAGGTAATAGTAATTATGCTAATTTTCAGGTAAGTTTCACAGGAAATCACATTATACCAAGGAGCCGAGCAGAGCCTATAAGGTCATTGCAGCTTTCCATCTGTTATCCTGCACGTCCGCCTGAAATACCCTAGTTAACAGGGGTTAGTGCAGTCACACTGGGGGTGCAGGTTCCCCAAGTGACAGTCACGATTACTGCACAGTTACACTTCAGGATTTTGTCCCCATGGACCAATATGTGACTGACGTAAGTGTGTATAGCACAGAGATCATGAGCTACCCCGATAAAAGACAGTGGCTACAAGATCCAACTGTCACTTCTTTGGGCGCCTGGGTGGCTCATTCCATTAAGCTGTCTGACTGGATTTTGAACTCGGGTTATGATCTCATGATTTGTGAGTTTGAGCCCTGCTTGGGGATCCTGCTTGGGATTCTCCCTCTCTCCCTCTCTCTCTGCTCCTCCCCAACTCGCATGCTTTCTCATGCACACGCTCTCCCTCTCTCTGTCTCTCTCAAAATAAATAAACATTAAAAAATATATGACTTCTTGAACCCACCAGACAAAATATTGAAAAATAAAATTTACAAATAAGCTCTTCTTATGCATTTATTTATTTTTTAAAGATTTATTGTTGGGGCACCTGGGTGGCTCAGTCCATTAAGCGCCTGGCTCTTGATTTTGGCTGAGGTCATCATCTCACGGTTCACAAGTGCAAGCCTTGTGTCAGGTCTACACTGGCAGCAAGGATCCTACTTGGGATTCTCTCTCTAGCACTCCCCTGCTTGCACACTCTCGCTCGCTCGCTCTCTCTCTCTTTCTCTCTCTCTCACTGTCAAAATAAATAAAACCTTTTTTTTTAATATTTTACTGTTAAGTCATCTCCACCCCCAGCGTGGGCTTGAACTCACAACCCCAAGACCAAGAATCTCACACTCCACCACCTGAGCCGGCCAGGGGCCCCTCATGCATTTAGAATGCAGTTCTGATAGCGTGGCAGGGGATTCTCATAGTCCATGCAGGTTTTTTTAAGAAATCGTTGGAGAAAGTGAATGTCTACATCTTGAGAAGTATTAGAATTTTTAGAACTGAAAGAGATCTCAGTGATCAAATTGATCTTCTCATTTTGTAGAAGAGAAAACACCCACACAGAAGTGCTCACCCAGTGTGGGTCTACGTAGGGCCAACGTCCAAATACAGAGCGCCTCCTACCCTAGCCACTGTTTTTTCTATCAGAGAAAAGTCCAGATATTTCCAGTGAGTCAGACTTCCCATTGACCTCAAGGGTGCTCCAGACCATTTTTGATCAGAGAAGGGTGGGAAAAGTCTGAAGAAGTTACATGTGTGGCAAAACCAGAAACCTCATTTTGTTCATTACTTACAGCCTCCTGGCTACTTGTTTATGGGATCTGCTGATGGAAACTGGGTTTGAGTCTTCTTTTCCCTCTCCATGCTGGTGTGGACGTGCTAGAGATCTGACTCAGAGAAGCACTAGTGGTGTTGGCCTGTGCGTTTGAGAAGTCTGGGTCATTGAGATAAAACCTAGCATCAGAAATTGGGAGCCCAGCCGCCTGTGCAGAAGGAATACATAGAAAACCCTGGCCAGTTTGGCTAATGCATAATTAGGGCAGGATGCCTGGGCTAGATTCTCTGGTTTTCAAAAGCTGGAATTGTAATAAAAAGTTTTTGTTGTGCTGGTTCAATTTTCAGTAGCAAACATGTGTGTATGGCATTTTATTAAAATTGAGACCTGTTTAGGGCGGCTCAGTCGGTTAAGTGTCCCAACTCTAGATTTGGGCTCAGGTCATGATCTCATGGTGTGTGAGTTCAAGCCTCACATTGGGCTCTGTGCTGACAGCCGACAGCCTGCTTGGGATTTTCTCTCTCTCCCTTTTTTTCTCTCTCTCTCTCTCTCTGCCCTTCCCCCCTCCAAAATAAATAAACATTTTTCTAAAAGGGGGAAGGAGCGGTGAAAGAGCAGGATGACGCGCCGTCGACCCTGGGGTGGCGCTCATCTCTAGGATCTCAGAGCTCGTGTCTTGTGAAGCCTTGTGAGATGTATCACTGTAAGCACCGCTGACTTCCTTTCTACTCAAAACAACACTTGTTTCCATTTCATGTTTGGGCAAAAGAAAGTGTTTTCATACTTGAATAATTAAAAAGCCCCTTTTTAATTCTTTAATATACGGTACAGGAATGTCGTCGTTTCTAATTGCAGAGCGTTGACACCGTGTTCTGTCAGTTGCAGCCGTACAACAAAGTGACCTGACAGTCCTGTGCCTCACACGGTGCTCGGCACAGAGAGCCCAGCTGCTTTCTGTCACCTGTTATTCTGTGTTTTGATCTCCTTCGACTGACGAGTGTCCCCAAGGGGCCTCTTCCTTTCAATCAGTTCCAAGTGCCCGTTTCAGGCGCCAGAGTCCAAAGAGCCTGTATTGGTAAACTGCAGAAATCTATTTCCTCACAATCTGGAGGCGACAAGTCCGAGATCAGTGTGTCAGTGGGGGCTCTCTCCGCTCCGTAGCTCGTAGACCGGCCTCTTGGACCTTCACACCATCTTTTCTCTATGCCTGTCTGTGTCCTCATCTCTTCTTGTAAGGACACCAGTATTATTGGATCAAGAGCTACCCCAATGATCTCATTTAACCTTAACTACTGCACAAAGACCATGTCTCCAAGTACAAATGGTAGTGTGAGACACTAGGGGCTAGGACTTTAGCATATGAATTTGGGGAGGACAGAGCCCATTAAAGGGCCCAGAGATGCTGGGCAGGAAAGTGAGGTCTCTCCCTGGGACTCACTGCCAAGGTTGTGCATCGGACTTGCCAGGTACTTAAAAAGACACATCCCTAGGTCCCACCCCAGACCTATACAAAACAACTTACAAATGGGCTTAGAATCTGAGTGTTGAGAATATTCCCAACTGAATGGGACATGCAGTCATTTTTTTGAGAATCCCTGATTTCTTTCAGCACCTCTCTGAGCCAGCCATTAAGAGCAGAAAATGGTATCTTGTCTGTAAGAGAACTAGCTGACTTTTAAGCCTTGTTACAGCCACCTAGGTTAAAAGTATCTTGTGGTTAGTTCTCAAGAAACATCTCCTTGGATCTGGGATGTCAGAGAATAAGTTGACATTTTAACAAAGATTCTGATAAGTAGATACTAATGTTTAAGCCAGGAGGCACCCTTGAAGGAGCAGCATTGTAGCAAGGAGACTTAGCCCTTCTCTTGATATAATTTCTGGTGACTATTCACGATCATCCAGAGACCTCTCCAGAGTGAGTGCCCTCCTTGAATTGTGTTTCTTTTCCTTGTTTCTTCTCACCTCCTCCTCCTCTGAAATCAAGGATGTCGTCAGGAGCCTGGAAACCATCCCCTTCTGCCTCTCCAGGCTTTCCTTTCTCTCCTTTCCGTCCGCTCTGTGCCCTTCCGTGTTGAGCTGCGTACAGCAGTGTCCAGCCAGAGCGTCACCCACCCCTGTCCTCAGGAAGGTTATAGTCTAGCTGGAGTGGTTAAACCTGGACACAAAGAGCTGCAGGCCACCCAGGCACCAGGTGGTCTCACCCAGCCCATGTGGTGTGGGGTGCTGTGGGGTTTCCCAGCACCGTTTCTGAGAGCATCCCAGCATCTACCGTGCGTGGACGTGACCCTTCTACAGATGTCCTCTGTCCGTCTTGGCAAGCTGTCACACAGGGGCCCCAGAAATAAGCTCCTTCCCAGCTCTGGTTACCCTGCTTCATCAGTGAGTAACCCTACCTCACTGAGAACAAAAATAAGCAAACAAGTACTAGGAGAGACTGGTGGCTCAGCTGTTAAGCGTCTGACTTCAGCACAGGTCATGATCTCATGGTTCATTAGTTCGAGCCCTGCATGGGGCTCTGTGCTGACAGCTCAGAGCCTGGAGCCTCCTTCAGATTCTGTGTCTCCCTCTCTTTCTGCCCTTCCCCCACACAGTCTGTCTCTCTCGATCTCAAAGGTAAACATGAAAAAAATGTAAATAAATACAAACAAAAAAGAAGCAATCGATATTGGTTTAGTGATTTGCTTAGCCATGAAGCCAGAGGCCCATTCACTAAGCCCTTAGCCATGCTTTCCCCAGGAGATGACTCTGTTCAAGCAGTGAAGCCATGACCCTTTGTTACACTGTTCCCCAGTTCCTCTCTGGGCCACCACTGAGGGTCCCAGTGGTGGGTGAACCTGTCCCAATCGCTCCTGCACAGTCCACTGACCCCGGGTTCTGTTCGGTAGCAGGTGTCCATGGACACTGAGTATTTGAAAATACACATTGTAGCTCTTCCCACCACTCTTCCTGAATGGAGACCTCGCCTTTAATAAGAGGGAGAGAGGGGACAGATCTGTAGTAAGGGGATGAACTTGCAGCAAGCAGTGAATAGGTCCTGGAGATCTAATACACAGCACAGTGAATATGGACCCTGATACTATATTGTAATCATCAAACTAGCCACGGGGCTAGAACCTAATTATTCCAGACTTTAATAATAAAGGATAAAAAGGATAATTCTCTGACCAAAAAGAGGCACTAATTAGCCCTACAACAGCAATCATATTGCATTGTTTAAATGTATCAAATTAATGTGTGACGCACATTAAATTTACATAATGTTATATGTAAAATATATCTCAATAGGAAAAAAATTTTGTGGGGGAGGGTGCAAATTCTCTTTATTATATGATATGAAACAGTTTTTCTTTCAAAGGTCTGATACGTGGAGCATCAGAAGTCTCTCCTTCACTCTCCAGCCAACTCATTAACGATCTAAATAAGAGAACTATTTAGTTATCTTTTTTTTTAGTGTTTTTTATTTCCGAGAGAGACAGAGTGTGAGCAGGGGAGGAGGAGGGGCAGAGAGAGAGGGAGATGCAGAATCCGAAGCAGGCTCCAGGCTCTGAGCTGTCAGCACAGAGCCCGACTCAGGTCTGGAACTCTCGAACCGTGAGATCACAGCCCGAACCGAAGTCAGTCACTCAACCGACTGAGCCTTCCAGAGGCCCCGCTTAGTTATCTTTTAATAGAGTTAGGGCACATGACATTTCCTTATGAGTGTGCCGTCATACTGATGACATCATAAAAATATGTCCAGGGGGCACCTGGGTGGCTCAGTCGGTTAAGCATCTGACTTTGGCTCAGTGTTCATGGGTTTGAGCCCTATGTCAGGCTCTCTGATGTCAACACAAAGCCTGCTTCGGATTCTCCGTCTCCCTCTCTCTCTCTGCCTCTCCCCCACTTGTGCTCTGTCTCTCTCAAAAATAGATAAACATTTTTTTAAGTTACTTACTTTGAATATGTAATGTCTGTAGGGGTCCTTTCTTCCCGGCCGAAGTCAGCCCAGCAGGATGCAGGCACCTGGCAGCCACTGACCTGGGTGTTGTGGAGCAGCTGGGCAGAGTGGCCAGGTTAAGAGGGAGACAGAGGTCCAGGAAAGTGTGGCTGGACCCAAAATGTCTTGTGGCTGGAAAGCAGGCAGTGGTATTGGAAGCTCAAAAGAAAGCATCAGTGATCTGTGACAATGAAGGAATAGCAGAGAGTCCATTGCCTGCCTGATAGATCCCTTAAACATAGGCAGTAAACCTAAGAGAACCACTTCTAGAAAGATGGAATTACAGTTAAGAAAATGAACATGGGGATGCCTGGGCGGCTCATTCAGTTGAATGTCAAACTTCAGCTCAGGTCATGATTTCCCAGCTCATGGGTTCAAGCCCTGCATTGGGCTCTGTGCTGACAGCTTGGAGCCTGGAGCCTGCTTTGGATTCTGTCTTCCGCTCTTTCTCTCTCTCTCTCTCTCTCTCTCTCTCTCTCTCTCTCTCTCTGCCCGTGCCTTGCTCATGCTCTCTCTCTCTCTCCTTCAAAAGTAAGTAAACATTTAAAAAACTTTTGTTTTAAAATGAACATGGACACGATTGAACAGAAGACCAGCGCTGTGGAGTCAGAGGAGGGAAGACCGACTAACTTACAGACATGGTTGTTGTTTGCTTTGTTTTCCTTCCGTAGTAGGAGGTCCTTTGATTTTTTTACCCTCCATTGTGATTGTGTGTTAAGTCGCTGTGTTTTATGTTATTCTCCTTTCCTCATCCGCCCGGTCACCTGAGATGGAGTGTCTTAGGGGTCAGGACTCTTGTTCAGCCTAACTCAGTGTCCACGCGTTAAAGGGACACCCAGTAACACCCATCCTGCTGGTGATTCTACATAGTAAAATTACAGGGTGGCATTCGCCAGCTAACCACACCCCTGCTGAAGATGACAGGATACTCAAGGACTAGGAGCTAAGGAGACCTAGATCGAATTTGATCCCTGCAGTCTTGACCATCCTGTGGGTATAGTGAAGGAATAAAGGGGGAAGCCAAGCTGGGGGGCAGCACAGAGGGTCCCCAGGTCTCCCATGAGCACACGGCACCCCAAGCCCGATGAAGACTTAGGATCAGTTACTGATGTGACCTCATCCAGAAAGTCCAGAGGGGGAGTGCACGGAGGTGATGTGCATGTGTGTTTGTGTCTCAGCAAGTGATAGATGTCCCTGCCCAGTGGGCAGGTGGCCATTCTCTTCCCAAGGTCATTGTTGGATCATTCCATCCAGAGCAGGCAGCACTGTCTCCAGCTCCCCCCAGCTCTGCTTTAGAGGAAATAATAGTGAGTGTCTGCCTCCCCAGGGTCGCAGTGGGCTGGCCCTTACATGCTGGCCCCCACCAGTGCAGTAGCTTAGCCCTGAGGGACTGTCACTGAGCCCCACTGGGGAGGAAGGCTCCCCCTTACCTGACGTTCTTCCTTTGGTGGTAGGTTTCTCCATGGATGTAAGTACCCAGTGTTTCACTTTGAGCTTCCATGGGGCTGGGGACAAAGAGACACAACCCAGATTCCTTGGCTGCCATTTTGTAAAAAAAAAAAATCCCCTTCCTGGAGTGTCTGAGGGCTAAGCCTCTCCACCGCAGGAATGGGGAGGCTTGAGCCGCCCTCCTCACAACAAGAGATAATAATGAGGATTCACAGGAAGAAAGGAGGCCAAGAAGACGGGAAAGTTAGATGCAGGGATTGCACACCAGCCTCAGCCTCACATTCCTCACAGGGCTGTTTTAAGCGTTTGGCTTTGGCCTCTGAAGAAGAGATAAACTGTTAAGTTTCAGGGAGTTCCCTTGACCTTGATAAATGCAGATGACAGGTGACAGTCATTGTGAGGGTCCATGGCTTCCTGGAGAACGTAGAGCTGTGATATGTCAACAGTGGAGCAGCGTTTTTTTCCCCTACACTCAGAAATAGAGCAACTTTGTGCTGCATCTTGTTCTCAGCAAGACTTTTTGTTGTTTGGGTTTTGTTTTGTTTTTTTTAATCCTGACACTCTTTGAAATATCAGTTAAAAGGTGCCACAGAAACAAGAAGATGCCCAAGTTCGAATGGCCTCGTGCTCTATACAGGCCGTTTTCCGGCAAGCAGATCTGGAGCGCGGTCAAAATCTCTCATTCTCAGTGCTCATCTTTAATGATGGCATTTTAACTTACAAGTCCGTGGCTAATTACACAATCGCCACTTAATGCACGGTGACCTCATTTATTGACAACATAGCAGGTCAGAGGAGGGGGAGGGGGGATAGGAAAAACATCTCTGATTATTCCCATAAGGACGAGCGTGCTGACATCCTTTTGCGCAGTGTCCCCGGAGTCCTGGCTTGGCGAGAGCTTGTTGGTGGCTTTGTTCTACGGGGAAATGCCCAGGCTTGTCATTAGAACAGGAGGATTTGCTGCCGAATGCAGGCAGCTCTGACGAGGCCACAGAAGGGGAACGTTCTGTGGATGGGAACGCAAGAATCGTGCACATAACGGGCGGTCTGAGGGGGCTGCCCTGGGATTAGCTAACGTGGTAATTCCAACTCATGCTCGTGAGGTGAGCCATGCCTCGTGCCCGTGGGGGAAACGGAGTGTTCCAGTCCTATTGCTGTGGAACCGACAGAATGGACGTATAACATTGTATTCGCCTTAAGGATACACCATGATGATTTGGTATGTGTGTGTGTTGTGAAATGAAGACCACCATAAATTTAGCTAACATCCACCACCACACAGTTACAGTTTGTTTCCTTGGGATGAGAACTTTTGAGATCTACTCTTTTAGCAACTTTGAAATACACAATACAGAGTTAATGACTTGGAGCCACGTGCTATTCTTGCATCTCCTCCATGCTGTTCATGTATCTCCAGAACTTATTTATCGTACAATTGGAAGTTGGTATCTTGGGACCACCATCACCTTTTTCCCCACCTCTGGCAACCACCAGTCTGTTCTCTGTATCTGTGAGTTTGGTTTTTTCAGATTCCACTAAGATCACTATATGTCTTTCCTTGTCCAGCCTGTTTCACTTAGCATCGTGTCCTCAAGGTCCATCCATGTCACTAATGAGTGTTTTCTTCTTCGTGGCTGTATAATAATCCAGTGAAATAGTCCATTCCTCCGTTTATGGATACTAAGGTTTCCACGGTGTGGCCTTTGTAAATAATGCTGCAGTGAACATGGGAAGGCAGGTATCCTTTCGAGGTAGTGATTTCATTTCCTTCAGATAAATCCCCAGGAGTGGCATAGCTGGATTGCATGGTCGATTTATGTGTAGTTTATTCAGGAACTCCACGCTGTTTTCCACTGCAATTGTACCAGAATTTCAGTCTAAATTCTTCCTTAGCCAGGGTGGCTTAGTCCTCCCAGACTCCATCCCTAGACCTGGCGGCTTGGCCTCCAGCACGCCTGCTCTCTGGTATTTTTACTTCTTTGGGTTCAGGGAAGATGCTTCAGGGAGACAGGTGTGTGGGTTCAGCGCCTTGTCACCAGACTGCCCATCAGTGGGGAAGCCGTGTAAAGAGCTGAGTGTCGCCTCGCACGGCACCCAGGGGTGGGGAACGGGCAGGCTGTGTTCCCCTGGCAGTGGCGGGGACCCTGGTTCCATCACGTGCAGAATAGACCATATCCTTCGAAGGAAACACCGTCTTCTTCACAGCACATTCTAACTTCCCTGTGGAAAACGTGCTTCTTCGTTCTGACGACATTTGTGTCCATCCTCTTCCAATGGTTTTACAGAAGAGGAATTTTCAGAAAATAACAAAACTAAGCTTTCATTCATTCAGCAAAGAGTTAAGTACTTGGGCCCATCTGTGCGGTGTGAGTGGTACAGCGGGTAAGCACAGCCGCTGCCCCCCTTACAGGGCTAGTGCACCTTGCGGGATGTGCAGAGAGTAAAGACCCCTACACAGCTCTGTCCTAATAGTGATTGGGGGGGGGGGGGGGACACGGACAGGTTTCCAGCTTCCAGCCCAGTCTGGCAGGTAAAGCATCACATCGGCACACAGGATCTGCGGTTAAATATTTAGCAGAACATATTTCTCTAGTCTTAGTGCTCAGTTTTAAAAACTACATGTATATATGTGTAATCTGGAGCAGCATATTCTTTCTTTGTGTTTCCTTTTTTCCTGTGCCAAATAGACTTTTTGATATATGCAGATCATCATTTTAATTAAAAACTTCTCAGACCTCATATCATCGTATTAAATTTAGTGAAAACAGGGACAAATTAAAATGAGTATGGAAGACAATCAGTCTTCATTCATTTAAGCGTTTCCCAGTCTACTTTGCTGACTGTCTCTCCATGATGCTCTCGGATATTTTTTTTCCAGCTTACCACCACACTTTCAAGGAAAAAGGTTTTCCACTGTAGCCTTTTTGCCCCTTGCTGAGCCAACAGGGAGGGAAAAAATATGTATTGTGCTGCAAGGACCGGGTTACTGTTAAGTTGGGGAAGCAACCACGGACCGCTTTGCAAGCGGAGCCAGCTGGGCCAGGTTTGAAGCGCCACCTGGTGGCCGGATAGAGCATCTGCGTAACCTGTGGGCGCAGGCGTTGTGCTCTGAGATGTCCCCAGAGGAAGGAAAAGAACACCCCACGCGTTATCCTTTTACTGTTCCACGTGTGCGCTCCTAAAAGATTGATTTTTTTTTCCTAAGCCATTTCTCCTCCCCCTTGCCTTTCAGGTCGACGCTGCTGTGACCCCGGAGGAGCGCCACCTCTCCAAGATGCAGCAGAACGGATACGAAAACCCAACTTACAAGTTCTTTGAGCAGATGCAGAACTAGACCACCGCCACAGCAGCCTCTCAAGTCTAACAGCAAAAACCATTGCTTCACCACCCATCGGTGTCCATTTATAGAATAATGTGGAAAAGAAACAAACCCTCCTGTTTTCTTATTTACTCATTATCGCCTTTCGACAGCCGTGCTGTAACACAAGTAGATGCCTGAACTTGAATTAATATACAAATCAGTCGTGTCTCCTCTCTCCTTACATTTTGGTCTCTACATTATTAATGGGTTTTGTGTACTGTAAAGAACATAGCTGTATCAAACCTAGTGCATGAATAGATTCTCTCCCGATTATTTATCACGTAGCCGCTTAGCCAGTTGTATATTATTCTTGTGGTTTGTGACCCAATTAAGTCCTACTTGAAATATGCTTTAAGAATCGATGGGGGGTGCTTCCTGGGGGACTGTAACTGCTTCTCTTGCCTAAGTATTCTTTTCCCCATCACTATGCATTTTTAAAGTTCGGCGTTTTTAAGTATCCCAAATGGTTTCAAGACTTTGTTTTCCATGATTGCATTTTACTGTACAGTTTGCTGCTTCTGCTCTCTTTGTGATATAGGAATTACGAGGATACACATTTATTTCTTTGTGCCTGTTTTATGTGCACACATTAGGCATTGAGAATTGAAACTTTTTTGTCCATGTATCTTTGGATCTTTGATAAAGACAAGAATCCCTGTTCATTGTAAGCACTTTTACAGGGGGGTGGGGGGGGAGTGCTTTGCTGGCCTCAGATTACCAAGAATTCTCCCAAAAAACTTTCCGCAGGATGATTGTACAGAATCATTGCTTATGACCATGATAGCTTTCTACACTGTATTACATAAATAAATTAAATAAAATCACCCTGGGCAAGAGTTTTCTTTGAGGGGTAACTATGGACGTTAGATACTCAAAGTAATTTGGGGCGGGGCGGGGAAGAGGCAGATTTCGTTTCTTTTCATCACTTTAAGACATTTTATTTATGGTAGCAAAAGAAAGTGAGAGGGGAAGGGGCAAATCAGGAAATGGGAAAGGCCTTTAAGATTTGTCTTCAATTTGTATACACTGGTGTTTTCGTGTAAATAAATACATTCTTGGAGGAGCACCATCGGGCTGGTGTGAATGATTCCATAGTGACCACCTTTCGATCATGTAGTCACGTAAAGCCTGGTGAGAAGCCTTCTGATCTCCTCTGCTATCGGACACCCAGTAGCAGATTTGTATCTTAAGTGCAAGTGTGAGGAGGAAATTGGGGCCACCACCATCTTCCGTGCTAGTAAAATACTTCATTGACCGAGTTCAGTTTTTGGCTTGCCCCAAAGTATTTTTGCTGCCGTATCTTCGTCCTCAAGTTTGTCTCTGTGTAGTCTGTCCGGTCTGCCCTAATAAAATACCACCGACCGGCTGGCTTAGAAACAGCATCACCATCCTGGAGATTGGAAGTCCAAGGGCCAAGTGCCAGCTCGGCTGTGTGAGGACCTTCCTTCCGGGTTGCAGATTTCTCATTGTACAAGGTCACTAATCCCATTTTAAGGGTTCTCATGACTTTAGTCCCCTCCCAAAGGCCCCACCTCTCGGCACCATCACATTGGGCATTATAATTTCAACACAAGAATGGGGAAGAGGGGGCAGACATTCGGAGAGACCATAGCAGTCCCAAATAAGAGCCGAGACGAAAAGATTCAGGGACGTAAAAACTAAGACGAGCTGATAGCGATCTCTAAAGCAGATCTTCTGAACGCTGTCACGGCTGACATTTTGTAAGGAGTCCTTCCATGTTGGGGGGGGGGGGGCAGGGGGTCTGTCCTGAACACTGATGGATTTCTGGTCCACTCACGAGATGTCAGGAGCACTCCCCAGGTGATAATCACAAATGTCTCCAGACATTGCCACATGTCCTTTGCGGAGACTAAGCCACCCCCATTTAGGAACCACAGCTCTGTAGCTTTTTTTGTTTTGTTTTGTTTTTGAGATAACATTAGTGAGTGAGGGACAGAGAGAGAGAATCCTGAGCTGACTCCACACTCCGCACACAGCCTGACACAGGCCTGATCCCACGCCCTGAGCCAAAATCAAGAGTCAGGCACTCAGCCAACTGAGCCACCGAGGCTCCCCGCAGCTACTTTAAAACAATGTCTAGGCACATGATTTTTAGTTGGGAAGGGTCCCGACTGCTATCCTGAAGGTCTAAGAGCATATTGACCTGCTGTTTTTGCTGCATTGTGCTTGGAATCAGGTGAACAAGCACATCAACCTTCCTGTTTTAGTTCCAGATTTAACCTTTTAAACTAAAACACCAAACACAGAAAATTAAAGTCATTCCATTATGTCACTACGGTCTAAGAACGGATTCCATTAAAACTGGTCTGAGTGAGGGCGCCTGGGTGGCTCCGTCGGCTAAGCATCCCAACTCTTATTTCAGCCCACGTCATGAGCTCACAGTTCTTGTCAAGCCGTGTCAGGATCTGTGCTGCTGCTTGGGAGTCTCTCTCTCTCTCTCTCTCTCTCTTTCTCTCTCTCTCTCTTTCTCTCTCTCTCTCTCTCTCTCTCTCTCTCTCTCTCTCTCTCTCTCTCTCTTTCTCTCTCTCTGTCAGAATAAGTAATACACTTATTTAAAAAAAAAAAAGTTTGAGTGTCCTGTTAGACGTAAAGGCTATAGGAAGGTGCGGAAGGTACGACCATTTCCATCATATACGCTGTGGGTCCGTGTTGCCTGGCTAGAAGGTAGCCAATGGGGGGAAGTCAGTCTTAGGATGACGGCACATTTCTCATGACACTAATGAATTGAAACTGAACTTTCTCAAAGGTATGGGATGTTAGTCCCAGGCAACCTTCACCTCCAAGAACTGCCAAGTCTTAGCTTTGATCGTGTCAAAGCTAATGAGGAAAATGTTAAAGCAGAGAGAGAGCTTACATAGAGCGCTATATAGATAGAATTTATGAAAAGAAATGATACTGCCTAACAGTCCTGCTTCTCAGATTGAGGTCTAATGAAAGGATTCTCCAGAAGGTCTGGGGATTAATCAATAGGAAATTTATCCAGCCCAAAGATCAATGAGCTGGGGGGCGGGGGAGCATGGCTGACCTGATGGATGAGGAATGGTGTCTCAACACGCTTTCCATTCTCATTTACTTTATTATGAATAGAATTTGATATTCTATGATATGCTCAAGGGTCACTTTTTCTCAATTTTCTCTTTACATCTTTTGTTTGGGGCTTGAAATCCCTTTCGCCATGAGGATTGCAGCCCTGCTGTCTTACGGTTTCCATTTGTCCACCCTCTTTATTTTTAGCTTTGTCAATCGCTGCGTTTTCATGGCATGGCATGTAAACAGCACAGAGTTGGGTTTTTTCTAGACGAGCCAATTTGGAAGTCTTTTTGGTTTAATAGGCAAGTTAGGCCCATTTGGTTTTATGATATGACTGCTATGTTTGCTCTGAGTTCTGTCATCTGTGGTCATTACTGAGTGTATTATATTTCCTGGGTCTCTATGGAAGGCTCTTGGCCCATGGATGTGTGTGTGTGTGTGTGTGTGTGTGTGTGTGTGTGGTTTATAGAAAGCTTTGTATTTTTATTCTAGTGGTTGCTTTTTGACTAATGGTTTTTGTAGTGCCCTTAAATCGCTTTTTTCTTAACCTTTTACTAGCTGTCTTTTCCAAATGATACTCTTTGACCCCTACTTCCGGTCAACACAGCAGTGAATGGTCTTACCCTGCTTTCCCCCTTTTCTTTCCCTTCTCCCATTTTTTTTTCAGTTGCATTTGTTCTATTTATTCAGACATAAATATTTATATATTTTTCTTCAATGCTTGATCTCACCCGATTTTCGTCTCTACGGTGGAATATGGGAAATGCTCTCTCCATCAGGCTTTTGTCCCCAGCCATCTTTCTAATTAGAAACTGTTAGAATTCTTTAGCAAGAGCCTGTGTGACGGGTGCCTGGCCAGCTCAGTCAGTAGAGCATGTGACTCTTGATCTCAGGGTTATGAGTTCAAGTCCCTCTACACATTGGATGTAGAGATTACTAAACAGTTAATTAAAATAAAAACACATGGACAGTATCCCTAGAGTTCTAACACTTTCAAAATGATCTTTTATGACCTTGAAACTTGAAATGCAGCTTCTTTTCCTTAAATGTCTAGAAAAATGGTGCACCACTGTTTCCTTGCCTCATATGTTATTTTTGAGAAATCCGGGGCCGATCTTCTTCTCTTTCCTTTGCTAAGTGTTTTCATGTTTTGCCTAGAGGCTCTGAGAATTTTCTTCCTTCAAAGTCTAATAATTCAAAGTTGATTATACATGGTCAGTCTTCCCAGGTAACCCCCGGGGCTCTTTCAATGTGTGAGTTCAGTTCTTAATTTCGGGAACTTTTTCTTGGATTAGTTTTAAATATTCTGTTCCTCTTTATGTTCTTCAGACACGCCAGTAGTACACACTTCGGGACTTCGGGGCTCCTTTGCCTCATCTCCATTTCAACCTCTTTCTGATTCTTATATTTGTTTTCTCATTTTCATTCTCTTGGTTGTTTTCCTTCTTTTATTTGATTCCCTTTATTAAGTTTTTATTTAAACCCTTTCTCCTGTGGGTACCTTGTAAGCTGTTCTTTTTTTTATTTATCTTATTCTTTTTTATTTTTTTAATGTTTATGTACTTTTGAGAGAGAGGGAGAGAGAGAGCGCGAGCTGGGGAGGGTCAGAGAGAATGGGAGACACAGAATCTGAAGCAGGCTCCAGGCTCTGCGCTGTGACAGCACAGAGCCCCACGCAGGGCTCGAACCCATAAACTGTGAGATCCTGACCTGAGCCGAAGTCAACCTCTTAGCTGACTGAGCCCCCCAGGTACCCCATCATAACCTGTTCTCTATCACTGATGCAGTTCTGTGATTTTCCCCTTCGTCTTTCCTAAATTCGATCAGCTGTTGTTTCATTTCTTCCTGGTTTTTTCTTGATTTCTCTCTTTAGTTTTTGTATCTCTGATTCAGGGTATTTTTCATATCCCCAGATGCCCGTTGCAGACTGTTGAACTGCATCCTGTGCTGCATGTTTTCTGTTCATATTCATGTCTGGACAGGTGCCCCATTACGAGCACATTCTTCTGTCTGTTCATTCATGGACGGCGTTGGTAGGAACCGGACTCAGTGCGTCTTGTTCCTGCTCTCTGTAGGATTCTCCGCTTCTCTCATTTCCTTCCTTCCCTCCACGGCCTGTCTCCCAGGAGCACCCCCTCTTCTCCATATTTCCTTCTCCCCCAGATCCATGGCTTCTCCTAGTCACCCTCTCTGCGCCTGCACACTTTCGGATCCCTCCCTGTAACCAGGGAGATACGCTACCAAGTCCCCCTCTGTGTTCATAATTTTTGTACATATTCTTTCGTTTTCTCTTTTGAGGGTGGTTTTGTCTTTGTCCTCAAAGTCCCTTGCTCCCCTCAAGTCTTTCCCCAGGATTTTCGGATCTCTCCCCCCCACCCCCGCTGTCTGCACCCACCGTTGGTTTGCGGTGGCTGCAGCAGGCCAGCAGTGGACATGCTGTTGGAATTGGTTTTGATTTGTTTGCTTCCTCTACTTACACCTAATTTGAAGGTTGCAGTTTCTCTTCCTCTCCATAACGCTGAAGAGGGAAAGTCAATTGTCCTTGTGGGGAAATCTCCGCAACAGTTGGTTTTAAAGCTTCACCAGGTGGGGGCCCCTGGGTGGCTCAGTCGGTTAATCCCCTGACTCTTGGTTTCAGCCCAGGACGTGATTGGCGCAGAGCCTGTTGGAGATCCTCGCTCCTCCCTCTGCTCCTTCCCTGCTCACACTGTCTCTGTCTTTCTCAAAAATAAATAAACTTTAAAAAAATGTTTAAAAACAAAAAGCTCCCCAGGTGATTCCACTGAGCAGTAGGGTGGAGAACCTCTTGTTATATCACAGTGTGCTTTTAATTTGTTTTACATGTATTGCTTCAAAACTCCTTTGGCTTCCTGGCCACGACTGCCTGGCTTCCTTGCTACCTGTGCCCTCCGTGGAGTGCTGGTCTTTAGATCCATGTTTCTCAAAGGCTCTTTCATTCTCCCGTATCAGAATTACCTGGAGGCCTTGCTAAAAAAAGAATACAATTTCCTGAGATCCAAGATCTCATCTTGGATCTACTTAGATAATCTCTGGAGACCCAGGGCTCTTCGTTTTGTGTGATTTTTTTAATGTTTATTTATTTTTGAGAGAGAAAGAGAGCAGGGGAGGGGCAGAGAGAGGGAGAGAGGGAATCCCAAGCAGGCTCCACGCTGTCAGCACAGAGCCCGATGCGGAGCTCCAACTCACAAGCTGTGAGATCATGACCTGAGCCGAAGTCTGACACTTCACCAACTGAGCCACCCAGGCGCCCGAGGACGCCTGATGTTGGATAAGCAATACTTCCCATGATTCAAGCCATGAAAGGTCACAAGAATTGCAGCTTTATATCCCCAAGGCTCTGGCCTCAAATTTCCCTTCTATACACTGTCTCTAAGTAACCACAGCCACGAGGAAAGTGTTAGAACTCACGTACAAAGCTTAAACCTCGATCTCTTACCTGAGTCTCCGGCCCAGATTCCTATTTCTGCTTTAATAATATGTGTTGTGATTACAAATGTTATTTGTGCTCATTGTAGGTAAGACAGAATGTAAGAAGAAGAAGGATTCACCCATAATCCCACCATCCAGACAGAAGTATTATTAATACTTTTGCATACATACCAGCATTATTTTTAAATTGCATGCATTTACCTCACTTTCCATTCTTTCATATCTTGTAGCCTACATCCTGTTTTTCCATTTGCTTTAATATATGCATATTCTCATATCACCTAAAAACTTAACTATTTATTTATTTATTTATTTATTTTGAGAGACAAGAACAAGCTGGGGAGGGGCAGAGAGAATGGGGACAGAAGATCCAAAGCAGGCCCTGTTCGGGTAGCAGAGAGCTCAGTACAAGGCTCGAACTCACAGACTGTAAGACCATGACCTGAGCTGAAGCCAAATGCTTATCAGACTGAGTCACCCAGGTGCCCCTCTTCACTATTTTTAATGACCACCTACGGATAGCTAATCCACCTTCTTTGGGAAGTTTTTTACTACTGTGATTTTAAGCCAATATCTTTGACCACAAATCAATGTGTTCTTTACTTTTTGCTTTTTAATAAAAGATAGTTTAACATCTGCTTCAAAACTGCACACTTGAGTCAAGCTCTGCCTCAGTCTTCTGATTTGTGAAATAAGATAATAATAATAGTTTTTTATACAGTGGTCACAAGGATTAAATTTAACGTATATGAAGCGTTCAGAACATTGTGTGACATGGAGTAAATGGTATATAAGCGTTTGCGACTCAGGAGAGTTCTAAGAAGTAAAAGGGTGTTTTCAATTCTTAATCTCGTTTTCAAAAAAGGAAGTCCCACCCTCATCAGTAGTATACATGAGTGCCCTCTCAAAGTGTCACAGAACTAAGGGGGACTTGGATAATGTCACATCTTGCCAAGTTGACATGAAAAAGAAAGAGACTAATTTTGACCTCACTGTACACATCATTTTCCTATGAGGCTGGTCATTCAGGAATAATTCTCTTATAGAAGATTCTTGAAAGGTCCCTGAGGCCATTCTCTTCTATTCCTTCTCTCCTACACACAGATATAAGGGCCCTCCTGTGGTGTGATTTTCTACATATAGGAAAAATCAGAGCACAAATCACTATGTAACTCCTTTGCTTTGTTTATATACGTTTACGCATGGAATACATTTGTAGGTCATATCAAAATATCCACTGGGGCTATTAAAGCAACAAAAGCTGTTCTCCACCTCTTCGGGTGACTAACAGGCTCTGGGGCTACCCAACAGGTTATGTCTCTCTCTCTCTCTCTCTCTCTCTCTCTCTCTCTCTCAGTCTTTTATATATTGTTGAAAGGGGGGGGGGGTGGAGAGAGGGAGACCGAGGATCCCAAGCAGGCTCTGCGCTGACAGCAGAGAGCCCAATGCAGGGCTTGATCTCACAAATGGTGAGATCATGACCTGAGCCCAAGTCAGATGCTTACCCAACTAAACCACCCAGGTGCCCTGGCAATGTCTTATTTCTAACATTGCTCTGTTTGAAAAAGTTTTGGAGTGATTTCCAGAGTAGATCTTTTTAATTGTCAGTAAGTTGTCTTGGATAAGTAAGTATTCTTGGATAACCTGCTTTATACACCTCAGAGCATAATATAATTTTTAACCACCCTAAGCTTATTTTTTTAAGTTTATTAATTTTGAGAGAAAGAGAGAGAGAGCAGGGGAGGATCAGAGAGAGAGAGGGAGAGAATCTCAAGCAAGCTCTGCACTAAGTGTGCACTCAGGGCTCAACCCCACAACCCCCTGAGCCCAGATCAAGAGTCAGACGCTTAACCAACCGAGCCACCCAGGTGCCCCTAACCTTCGTTTTTCTTAAGCTGAACCCTGTTTCTCCAAACTAGGAAGCTTTCTCAAACTTTCCTCTTTCAGTGTCTGAGGTGGTCACAACTGCCTCATCTTGAGTCATAACACTGTTATTAAATGTCTACTGTATACAGTCAGACAATGCCAGGGATGGGGGATACAGTGGTTAAAAAAACATGTGGTTCCACTCTCAAGACCCTACCAAGTAACCACGACCAAACAGTGATTATACACTAACAATTTTCAGTTTGCCACAAGTCTGCAATTTGCATACGGCTCGAGGGAGAAGGGTCGTGTCCACATAGTGTCAAGTGGGGCAGCTCAACTAGAGGCTGGAGGGTCTGTTTCCAAGATGGCACCTTCACCTGGCTGGCCTGGTTGGTGGGAGCCATCAGCCTGGGAGTCTGGCTAGAAGCCTCAGTCCCTCTCCACGTGTGCCTCTTCATGTGGCCTGGGCTTTCTGACAGCACGGTGGCAGAGTTCCAAGGCTGAATGTCCCAAAAGGAGGGCAGAAACTATACTGCCTTGAGGCTCTGGTGTCAGAATTTCCATGACATCAATCACTTCCATCACAGCCAATTCACGGAGGTCATCACGAGGACCTGCCCCAGGCGAAGGAGAGAGTACATAGACCTTGATCTCTTGATAAAACCATGTCAGAAAATTGTAGACATGTTGAAAAATACTACCTTAAGAAATATATATATATATATATATATATATATATATATATATTCCATTCAAATAAGTAGAGGTGACAACCATTTCTCTTTCTTGATCTGCTGCCTAGCATAATTAACTGGTAATGAAAGACTGTTTGGGGCACGCAATGATGTAGCTCAATTCCCTTGGGTAGGACAATTTCTTTTTATAGTTTCCTTTCTGGGCCTGTCCCCTGAATTTCAGATTCCTTGTTACCTATTGATCTCTCTCTCTTTTTTCTTTTCTTTTCTTTTTTTATTCTCAAGTTAGTTAACACACAGTGTAGTCTTGGCTTCCTGAGTAAAACCCAGTGATTTATCACTTACACATGACACTCGGTGCTCATCCTAACAAGTGCTCTCCTTAATGTTCAGCACCCAGTTAACCCATTCCCCCACCCACCTCCCCTCCAGCAACCCTCAATTTGTTCTCTGTATTTAAGAATCTCTAATGGTTTGCCTCCCTCTCTGTTTTTATCTTATTTTTCTTTCTCTTCTCTTATGTTCATCTCTTTTGTTTCCCAAATTCCACATAGGAGTGATAATGTGGTATCTGTCTTTCTCTGACTTATTTTGCTTAGCATAACAACATTCTAGTTCTATCCATGTTGTTGCAAATGGCAACGGTTCATCCTTTTTCATTGCCAAGTAGTATTCCACTCTGTGTGTGTGTGTGTGTGTGTGTGTGTGTGTGTGTGTGTGTAATGAATCCTTAGTGCCTAGAACAGTGCCTCAACCCATGTGTGTATATATATGTATATATATATATATATATATATATATATATATATATATATATATATACCACATCTTCTTTATCCATTCGTCAGTTGATGGACATTTGGGTTCTTTCCATAATTTAGCTATAAACTTTTGGGTACCTGTGCTCCTTCAAAACTGCTATTTCCATTTGAATATTTCAGACATCTCATATTTAACATGTTCAGCATCCAGCTCCAGATGTCATCGCCCTTTGTTTGCCTTTCCCTTCTTATGAAATGAGAGTTCTCCTCTTCCAGTTGCTTGGACAGAAAAATCACAACCCATTGCTTGTCCGTTCATCTTATTCCCTTATCTCCTGCAGGTCTTTGCTCAAATGTCATCATTTTGATGATGTTGTTCCTGACCATACTGGCTAAAACCAAACTCCTCCTTGCCCAGAGCATTTCCTACACCCCTGCCCCCCATCGTTTTTCTCCTTGGCACCATTTAACTTTCACTTTCTCACAGTCCTCCTTTCATTACAACATAAACTCCACAAAGGCAAGATTTTGTTTCTATCTTGTTCACTAATGAATCCTTAGTGCCTAGAACAGTGCCTCAACCCATGATGATTTCTCAGTGAGTATTTGTTGGAGTAAATGCATACATTTGAGTGGTCACACTTGGACAATGAGCATGGAGGAGGCGAACTGGGAGGAAGGGGAATGACTCACTCAAATATCATAGAAAAACTGGAGAGAACCAACAGAGCTCCATATCTTGTTTTGCCTTCTCAAGATCCAGTCACAGACTAAAGAGTTTTCAGTGTTCCTCATGGTGTGTAGGCTCTGCTAATTTCAGTCTCCTCTGGTAGTTTCCTTCATGTGGGCGTGAAGGAATGGCCTGGCAGAGAAAATAGGCTTCGATAAGTTTCCGTGGCAAAGAAAAACCAGCTCTAAATTGCCTCCATCGTTTTTATTCATCTTTCCAAACCGGAGGGTTTTTATCTACGGCCAGCAACCCTTTTACGTCAAGGGACAGAGCTCCAACAATAAGAAAAGGAAAGTGGTCATTTAATGAAAATTACACCTATTACTGAAGAATGGTACTTCAGCCTAAAAATTATGATACAAGCTTTGGCGAATTGTGCCATGAAATATAGATACTTAATAGAACAGAGAAAAATGGCAAACTCAGGGAAGTAAACACCTCAGACTAGTCAACCAAAGGCATGTGCAGCATAGAATCTTTAATAGGCTTTAGGAATTGAAGAAGCGAAATTGTCTGCGAGGAAATGGGCCTAAGAGAGAGGAGTTTCTGGAAGCTCAATTTCAGTGTATATTTATAATCACATGTCTGCTCTCTCTCGGCTCATTTTAAACTAAGCTACTCATAAAAACTCTGCATATATGGACGAAGATTATTTTTTCAAACCAAAAGATGATCCCCAAAACTCCAGACGCCCAGCGGACACCTCCACACTGTCCTCTCTGAGTGTCCCCTGACAGAGCCCCACGTGCCTGTGGGACCCGGCCCATGGCCTCTTCGGAGGCTCCCTAAAGATATTTTTGGCCAAAGACTTTGTATCTTTATCTCTACAAGAATAGGAATGTATAACAGTTGACTTTATGGCTGGTTTTCAAAAATAAATGAAGAAGTAGCCCTCGGGTCCCCATGCCACCTGTCTCGTTCCGGTTACCAAAATTTTGTCCAAATGTTTAAGATCAGAGAAATATGGAAGGTGAGGGGGCATTGGAGATTATTTAGATAGGTCCCTTATTTTACTGAGCAGGAAACCAAGGTCCAGTGACGTAAGGTGACTTACCTGCAGCTCCGGTGGTTCTGAGCAGGAATCTGGTCTGTTTCAGCTCTCACTGGGACCCATTTCATTTTCCCTTATGACTCCATACTAGAGCCTGTAATACGCTCCCTTAAAACGAAGTCTTGGCTCCCCCAAACCTCTACCTTGTCGTCCCAACGTCCTCCCCAGCTGCTCCTTCCCCTTCCCCACCCAACGGTATAGTGCAGACTGTCCCTCGTGAATTCAAGGAATCTACCTTATGACACCCTAAAGGGCGGTCTCACCAGCAGAGAGAACCCACATGGGGAAGGATGCCAAAAAGGATCATTGGGTCTTTCTCCCAGGTACCCCATATGGGATAAGGTATGTGCCACTTTTCACAATGGTGAATGTTGAACTGCCAAGACCAAATTCATCTTAAATGTCACAGCCAAGTTGTATAAATACATGATGTGTTGTTTTTAAATTAGGTCAGAAAAAGACGAACTTCAAGGTGCTAATAAGGTAAAATAGAAAGTCATGAAGGCCACACAGATAAAGGATTTGATAATTATCCTACAATATCCTCACGCTCTGAAAGTCCCCACCCCATCACCGATAGCATTAACCATGTAAATATGATTTTGTTGGGTCAGGAGAATGAGTTATGTGTCCAGTTTTCACGGCGGTGAATAGTTGCGCCTAAGATTGTTGTCGGAGCCACGGAGGCCAGGTTAGGACTGAAAATTGACTAGAAAACACTGTAAAAGTCTTCTGGTTCTAATGATTTTATTCTCTAATGGGCAAAACCTCAGGAGCAAAGAGGTAAGAAGGGAAAGAGGTAAGAAGGGAAATGTATGTCGTGATGATATTTTCCCCTCTCCTTTCCAGAAGAAGGTTAGAAGGAGCATCTTGATGTCTGAGTTACAATAGGGCTGCAGGTGCACCGTGGGTCTCAGCTGCTGTCTGCTGAGAGGCGCTTACACTCTTCCTTTTTGCCTTTCAAATGTCGAGACCGGAGGATATAGCGCTTCTGAGCAGTGACCTAGAAGGATGGGAGCAAAACCACAGCATCAGGCTGTCCGTCACTTCTGCCCATCATCTTCCGGGCAGGAACTGCTCTGTAGAGGAGAAACAATTAGAATTTTCTCACTCAAAGAACAGCTGGAGGGAAATGTTTCTTTTTTCTGTCCTAGCCGGTATGCAGAATTCTAACATCAAAAAACTTGGAGGAAAAGAGAAAAAAACGACACAGAAAAACTAACAGAACACAGATGTTTTATTTAGAAAAAGGCAAAGCACAAGAGCCATATATAAAGGAGCCTAGAATTAATGTCCAAAACCGGTTTCGCCTATTATGATGTAAATCGCTCTGACACAGCATTTTCATTGTATCTGCATTTTACTAAACTAATTGCAAAGCCGGCCCTGTGTTGTCTGACCATTCGTCTTTTTATTGTTTATGCAAATGGGTTTTGTGGATCGTGGATTAGTTGCATTTTAATGCCCAGAGGCAAAAAGATGAAAATATTCCGATGACAAGTAATGGATGAAAAAGCACCCTGCTGTTTGCAGCTTCAGACACAGAACTATGTGATTTTTTTTGTTGTTGTTCCAATGTATGTTGCCTCTGCCGGTTTAACCATTTTGACAATACCCACAGAGACGTTTCACAAACAATCCAAGGTCTCCTGCATGTTATTGTTCTCTATACCATCCTCTGCATTGCTCCTTAAAATTCCCTAAAATTACAGATAAGTCTGGCAAATGTATATGGCTCACTACACATGAATCTATTTAAGTCTCACATGTAAAAGTGGATTCACTTAAGGGAAAGAAAAATAACATGACTATAATTAATATATATATATATATATATATTGGTTAAAGGTGGCAAAGTTTTGAGGGGAATGGAATGAAGGCTCTGGGCTTGTAGACCAGCCCAGGCTTGGAGAATATTTACTCTGGCTGCCCAGCTGGTGAGTCTATCTTAGCCTGATAAAGTACTGGATCTTACCCACAGCCCGTATAATGTTTCTTGTCTTGAAGCTTGGCAGACACAAACGGCCTCGTTAGATCTTGTCCTTTCTTTCAGAAAGCAATGCAAGTGCCACAGACATTCCACAGCTTAATGCAGTAATTATCTGTTCTCAACTACCAGTGTGGAGCCCTCTTAGATTAAATTCAGAAGGACCAGAGGCACGTGCTCATTTCACTGGTGGTGAAGCTCCAGTGGGTATTTAAACAACCCAGACAACAGACCGCCAAGGCTTTCTCTCCTGGTTTTTGGAGTGAAGAGGGGGTAGTATGGTAAGGTAAGCAGAGAGAGCTTAGAGATGCCCCAAATGACTCTTGCAAATAAATCTTTTCCAATCTGAGTAGCAAATTGATCCTTGAATTTTTCATGTATGGCTTTTTCGTTTGCCTCATCAGTCAAGCACATATATAATTGTTGAATCACTATGTTCTACACCTAAAACTACTATAACCTATTTCAAGTACATTTCAAAAAAGGAAAAAGAAAACCAAGATGTTAAAATTAGGGGAAGCTGTTGGAAAGGTATATGGAGTGCTTTGTACTATTTTTGAGCCTTTTTGTAGGTTTTAAATTGTTTCAAAGTAAAAGATTTAAAATAGTATTATATAGTACAAGCCTATTTAAAACAGATATATAATGAAAGTCCAGAGTCTATGTGACTGTCTCATTTTGGGTAATTATCAAGTTAATCCTTGTGTTAAATACTTTCATGGGGACTCAATAGCTATTGACAATGAAAACCTCCAGTGCCCTAATTTGAATCAATTTAGGTTGAAATGACATGAAACATACATTAAGGAAGAACCAGCTGATCAAGAACCATGAAATTTACCAGATAACTCAGAGACTGTGAAAGACTAGTATTTAATTTGCCCCCAATGGCAGCAATGGATACATTTGAGTCCTTATACTTTTTACATCATCTTTGTAATTTGCTTCTGCCTGGTTTGCTTATTTCTAATGACCCCTCCAGTTTCTGCTTCAAATACACTGATTTTTAACTTTTTATATAAAATGGCAATATGGTAAGCAATTCTCATGGAGTACTTTAAATTTACGTTTAAATTTTCTGTACTACTACTCTTTTATCATCTATACTATTATATCTTTTACTCTTTTATTTTTTATTTATTTTTTTAATGTTTTTTTTTTTTATTTTTTATTTGTGATACAGAGAGAGACAGAGCATGAGAGGGGGAGGGTCAGAGAGAGAGGGAGATACAGAATCTGAAGCAGGCTCCAGGCTCTGAGCTAGCTGTCAGCACAGAGCCTGACGCGGGGTCGAACCCACGAACATGAGATCTGACCTGAGCCGAGGCCGGAGGCTTAACTGACTGAGCCACCCAGGCGCCCCTACTCTTTTATTTTTAAAATAAAGAATCAAGAATTGTATTTGTTAAGAAAACAAATACATTTTATTTAAAATATTCTTATATAGACATACCATGTCCTTTGGCATCCTCAATCTTCTAATTATTAAAAGTACATGTTCCGTGGCCCGAAATTGTGGCACTGAAAGTCACTTGGGGACAGGAAAAGAGGCAAGGGCACAAATTAGAGAAAAAAACCCAAAGAATGTCCTTGAATCCTTGAACAGTAAAGAAATCAATGCACTCTTGTTGAAACATATGCAGGCAATAAGTGAGTACGGGGTTAAATGAATGAAATTTCAGAAGGTTTGCCCCAAGGAGGCACTCCAAAGGCATCTGAAGGAGGAAGGCTGACTATATGGCTTCGTCATGTCCCAACTTGGGAACAATTGACAAGCAAATGTGTAATTTACAAGATAACGCAAAAACCACAGATCTTCTTGGACAACATGAACCAATGGATGAAATTAAAAGTGGAGAGACGGCCAGTCAGCCAAATATTTGCAAAATGAAAGGTTTCTTGCAGCCTGAATATTCTGTTTAATTTGACTTCATCAGATTTGGATTACCAGTTTTTTTAAAAAATGGAATCAACAGCATTTGACTTTTATTGAAGAATATTAGACCTTGTCTAGCTATTTTTTAATGTTTATTTTTGAGAGACAGAGACAGAGCGTGAGCAGGGGAGGGGCAGAGAGAGAGGGAGACACGGAATCGAAGCAGGCTCCAGGTTCTGAGCTGTCAGCCCAAGGCCCCTCCTGGATGTGGGCTTGAACTCATGAGCAGTGAGATCATGACCTAAGATGCTTATCCGACTGAGCCACCCACAAACCCCTGTTCAGCTATTTAATAGAACCACTGAGATCTTGCAGTGCTTTTGTGTGATTCATTTCTTCATTTAACAAGTGTTTATTAAGTATTCCTGATGTTCCAGGTACCGGGGGTAGAGTAGTTAACAAAAAAGACAAAATGAGTGCCCTTGTGGACTTCACATTCTAGTGTTAGTCTGGAAAATGTCAGTTATCACACAGATGTTCAGGGAGGTGATAATTTCTTTCAGTTCATGGACCTCTGAGAATGTATTGAAAACTGAGTCTTCTGTCTGGAATTAATTAGCTGATAGAAAAATTTATGAACATAGTCATATAATTTGGTATAAATATCAACTGTGACTATTGTTGCCACATGGGCTGAGATTTCAGAGTTTCTGCTCTGGGTTTTGAGCAGTGAACCTATAATTCATAGATTTATTCAGACAGAAAGCAGATATAAATTGGTCTACATTAGCTAATTTCAGATTGTTAGGCCTTTTTTTCCCAATGCGAGTCACTGAAAGTAGAATCCAGGAACACAAACGGAGTTGGTTAGTGGGTTTTATTTTAGTTCGGCCAAATGGCCCCTCCCGAGTAGCTGGAAGTCCTCAGAAGAGAGCCCCGCCGAGCAGGAGCTCAGGGTTTTTAAGGGTTTTGGCGAGGCAAAATGGGTCATCATGTAGTTAACCAAGTACAACTACAGCATTTCATTGTAGCCAATTATATCGTAATACACAAATGTTAGTTTTAATGGGAACCTATTATTTTAAAGTTATTAGTCTTTTAAAATGACCAAGCATAGTAAGACACCTAAGATACAGTGGGGGGGGTGGTGACTAGATGACTTTCACCTGTGGACTTTGCCTTGGCCAGGTCTTACTAAAAAAGGTGGATTCCTGAACAGAATCTTGAAAAACAAGTAGGCCACAATGTTCATTATCAAAGTTACATTCTTAGGGTCTTTCCAGGGCCCAGTTGCTTAACCTTTAGTTATTTACCAGAATGGGAGTGGGCGAGTGAAACAACGGTTGGTATTTTAGGGTCCAGTTTGACCCGAGGGGATAGGGTCTTACAAGATGATTTTAAAGAACCACTAGGATGTGAGGGTGATCTGGCTGCGACATCTGTCACCCCATTGATCGCCAGGGTTGATTCGGCTGATCTGGCTGGCTAGGCGGGTGTCCCCTTCCTCCCTCACCACTCCATGTGTGTCCCTCCCAAAGCTGCGCGCTCGGTCGAAGAGGACGACCATCCCCGATAGAGGAGGACCGTTCTTCCGTCGAGGGTACACGAGTAGCTGCGCTCCCCTGCTAGAACCCCCAAATAAGCTCTCAAGAACCACTAAACTATCTTCTGGAATGAGAATGTGTATGTATGATGTGTAATGACAGACGCCCCCTGGCCTTTGTGTGTATTGAGTCATATCGTTGGATCATTGGGTATATTCTACAGATTGCCCATGCCTTGGGTTAAATTACTAAATTATTAAACTGGATTGAATTCTATTCCAATACATAAAGTCACGCTTTTTAACAGAAAGCAATTATGAATTGCATGAAGAAACACTGGCTTCATCCAAAAGGAGAAAAGGCATCATTAAGTTATTTAACTTTTACGGGAGCCATGTTTAGAAGGCATATCTTTAGGTTACTAAATATATCTTTTTTCTAGCATAAAAAATTAAAGCAGGCAGCATTCAGGTGAAAGGATAATTAAGAAACACCCTCGGTGGCTGAGTTGTTTTGTCATGAAATAAGGCACTCAAATTTTCGTAACCCAGGAAAGAGAAATTTACTTATCACTAACTCAAATTTATTCACCACTAAAAATTCATTTGCATTTTAAAGTGATACTTAAAAAAAATCCCTAGCACTCTTTCCATAGACTATGTAACTTAATCCTGAGTCAGGCTCCCCTTATGAGAATATAAGTCAATCCCAGGTGCCATGAGGAAAGGCAGAGGAAGTAGGTGGAGAGGGTGACGATTACTAAAGACCTTCAGTGACACGGAAGGTCCTGCTATTGGCATCAGGTTCTGAATAGAGTAGGTTGGGCAATGTTGATTGCTCTTAGAAGTCTTTGACACCAAGTACTGTCTGAACCTCGGTGGTCACAAAGAAGAAAGAAGAGAAGAAAAATGAGAAGCAAAGAAGGTAAATAAGGAGGAAGGGAAGTGGGTGGGATACTTCCTGGTCTCTGTATTGGATTATAACTTCTTCCCTCCTGAATAAGGAAAGCAAGTGACTGGCCCAACTAAGCTGGGGATTCGGACTCTTATAAAGATTGTCACTTTAATTGATAATCCTTATAACCAAAGCCAAGTTCTTTCATATCATTTTTTAGAAACTTCCTGACAGTTGATCTATCGCATCCCTCATTACACATCCTGGCTCTTATTTTTGTAGCCCAGTTTCTTTGACCTGAATCGATCTTTCAACCCTGAGGAGATTCCTAATAGATGCGAAACCAAATCCTTTTGTTTGATCAAATTGTGATGAATTAATGACTTCACCAAAATGTATACTTGATCCAAGCTTCCTCGAGCACACAGACTTTTTAAAGGAATAATATTTTCATACTTGGAGAAAAATACAACAGAGCTTTAAAAATATTCAATTTCCTTTCTTGTCCTGATTGAAAGTTTTCATAAACCTCCATAGAGGTTTTAAAGGAAATAAACAAGTATAAATCACCTGCATGACTAAAGTTCACCTTCAAACACTTAGGTGGACTACACCTAAGATGGTCTTGTCTGATTTATATTATACAAGACCCCCAAAGGGGCTAGTGAATCATGAGCCAGTTCAGGAGAGGCAGAAAGCCCCAGGTGCAAGCCCTGTTGAGTGACCTTGATTAAGCCTTGCTTTTTGGTTCCAGATTCTGTCTCTGAAGTAGGCTCCCAGGACTTTTCTGAGAAAGAGGCGGAGAGGTGAATGGGCAGAAGCCCGAATGTCTGCTGAGGCCATTAGAGGCAGGAAATTGAAGATCAAAAGGGCTGCCAGCAAGCTGGAGTCAGGCAGAGCCGCTTAGCCTCCAAACACTAGCTCTGTCCCAGCATCGGATGTGATAAGTGAGAGGCCATTGCAACAATAATGTTCTATAGTCAAGGTAAATGTAAATTCCAATTATGACTTATTATTGTTAATGTGAAATGTAAATTATAAACTCAGCAAGTATAACGTTGTCTTTCAAAATAAAGTTGTCCATCTTGATTAAAAATAGGGAAAAAATGGGTCATTGTGGCGGGGTGGGGCGCCTGGGTGGCTCAGTCAGTTGAGCGTCAGACTTTGGCTCAGGTCATGATCTCTCAGTTCGTGGGTTCAACCTCCGTACCCAGCTCTGTGCGGACAGCTCAGAGCCTGGAACCTGCTTCAGAATCTGTGTCTCCCTCTCTCTCAGTCCCTCCCCAGCTTGTGCTCTCTCTCTCTCAAAAATAAATAAGCATATGAAAATAATAAAAATTTAAATTTAAAAAAAGCAGGGTTTCTCAAACAGCACTAGTGACGGTTTGGGTCAGTACTGTTTGTTGAGGGTACTGAGTACTTGGCCTGCTGAGCACAGGACGCCATTGCAGCACATTTGGCGGCATCCCTGGGCTTCTCTCTGAGTGCTAGTGGCACCCCCTCCCCATTCGTAACAATAAAACATACCTCCATATATTGGAACACGTCCCCTGGAAGGCAAGAGCATTCCTGGTTGAAAACACTGATTTTGACTTTGGGGAAAGATAGGGAGCCACTTAGGATATTTTAAAAGCACCTTTAGTTTTGCGTGAAACTCTCAGGTCCAAATTTTTGAAGCGTTGGCTGAATTCGTGAAGTCCGTCTTCTCACCTGACAGCTCTCACTGTAACGGAGCCCTCCACACATCAGGGAATATGGTGATTCTCTCAGGCTTTAACAGCTGCAGAGGCAAACAAAACTATTGCTCGGGGCAGAAATTGTGGATTTCCCACTTGGGCTCCAGACCATCTCCTGGCTTGGTGCCAACACATAGTATGCTTTAAACAAGTACTAGATGGATGAACGGATGGATAGATGGAAAAGTACAATAAGAATGAAATCGAGCTAGGGAGATTTGGGTTCATCTTCTTTGGTTTTCTCTAGATGTGTATCAGGTCTCCTTTACCTGCACGAGTGTAAGAGCATCTTAGTGATGAAAGAAGAGTAAATGCGTCTGCCTTAAAAAATCCCTCTGAGCTTCTGAAGGGATCACAGGAAGCCCACTGTGATTCTTTGGGTCTTTCGTCCATTCTGCAAGAAACAACATTGGCAAGTTGCGAATTAAATCAGCCATGGTCCTGGTCTGGGAAAGCAAGACACACCAGTAGGCACATAAATACACCAAGGTGTAAGACCCTCTTCTGTGACGTGCATTACTCTGTTCCTTCTACCCTTCTGGAGAAAAAGAACTGAAAGTAGGTCAGGACTCAGTATAATGAAGGTGCAAGCTTCTCAGAGAAAGCTCTCAGCTCAAACTACACTTGAGGGGCCAGGGCTGCCTGAGGTCTGTGAATGCAAATTCCTTTCCCACAGCAGTAATCTAATATGCCGTCCTCTATTGTGGTTGGCCAAGTTTGCTAAATTACCCCTTCTGTGACGCTGAAACTTGACCTTGTGCATTTGTTTTTGGAAAATTCTTTTTGTAGTCTGAAATCAGTTGGTTTCCAGTTTGAAGATACCGCCTCTCTGTTGCATAAACAAACAATCATTTAACAAAATAACCCCAGGCTCAGTGGGCTCTGACTTTTCTAAAAGAACAAAGGTGGGGCCTGTGGGAGGCTGGGGATGGACAGTTCCTAATGTTTCAGTTTTGTGGAAGGTGTTTTTTATTGCTATAGAAGTAAGCAGAATATCCCCACTGGTCCCAATTACCATGGCCTCTTCATTAATGGATCCTGCCAGGAACTCGTCTCTTCAGTGGGGAAAACGGCTTGTTCACAAAGCCATTCACAGCAGGACTATTTGGCTCCCACCGACAAATGTACCATAGGGATCTTCTGCTTCCTGGAAATCGCTTTCTTTCTAACTCAGGGGAAGAGATTGCTCTTGACCATTTTAAATGGTACCCTGTGCTCAGCAGGCTAAACACGGAAGAGAAGTTAATCACCCCTTTTAAGGATCAAAATTGAGCACCGAGGCAGAGATGGCAAAAAAAGAAGAAAGCTTTAGAGCATTGGGAATGCGAAGAAAAAGAATTTAAGCATTTAACAGTGTTGCCTTCCCCCTCTGTGCAGAAGCCGGTGCTTTGTGACCCGCTGTGCCTCCAATTCTCTGTGCACAGGGCCCCAAAGCTCAAAGATGAGTAAGACAAGAAGATCAGTCCCTGATCCTCAAAGACTGAAAACCCAGATGTGTCGTAGGGGAGAAATAAGAAATGTTCACAAATAACAACAAAAGACAGACTATGAGAGCATGAGTGTCCAAATGGCTCTAAGGTCCGGTAGAATGGGAAAACATTCTCATGATGAACAATAACTTCGTGGCCTGTGAAATGGATCTTGAAGAACGGATTGAATTTGCACAGAAAGACATGAATGTGTGTAGGCGAGGAAAGCTATACTTCATGTGACCCAGGAAATGAGCCAAGTACAACTATGGGAAAGTGCTCAGCAATGGGAAGGAGAACAGGAAGAAGTCCATTTTGAACTTAGAGGTAGCATCTTTCAGGGTCCACGCAGGAGCAAGACACCGCATCAGCTACTTAACAGAGAGAAGTTAATATAAAGAATAGTTAACTAATATAAAGTTCTGAACTAGGTAAGTGAAAGGCAGAGCTGTGCTGAGCTATATTGAAGCCTGAGGCAAAAGGAAAAACTGCGCATGTCTGTATCCTACTGTATGTATTCTTTACCAGATTCTGCCGGAACATTAAAGTAGCTGAAAATATAGTGAAAAGTCACAAAGTAGGTGTATTAAAATTCATAATGTTTTAAATTTAAATATTTAATTTATACCAACAACTACTTTTTATAATTTTGCATCAGCTTAAGCTAATTCAAAATCATTCAAGATCATCCCATGGACAGGAGAAATGATCGAACATGGTAATTCTCGCAACTGAAAATGAAATAAGCAAAGAAGTAAATTTCGAAAATACTATTGATGAACTTGTTTCTATTAAAGTCAATGGAGCACATTTTCCTTTTTGTCTCAGGCTGTAATGTACCTCACCTTGGCATGGATCTGTAAACTGTTGAGATTTTGTTCATTGTGGTTTTTTGCATTTCATTTTTATGTTTTAGTTTATTCATTTTTTTTTTTGAGAGAGAGAGAAAGAGCACAAATGTGGAGAGGCAGAAAGAAAGCAAAGAGAGAATTCCAAGCAGACTCCACACTAATCTGTTTGTGAGATCGTGACCTGAGCCAAAATCAAGAATCAGACACTAACCAACTGAGCCACCCAGGCACCCCTAATTTTTATTTTAAAACTATTGCATTAGGATGTAATATATCTGGATTCCTGAGTATTCTGGTGATCCCTTCAATTGTGTGCCTGAGGAAAATGCCTCATTGACCTCACTCAACTCCCTGCCCTGTGAAAAAGTGAAATGAGAATCAATCCTACAGAGTCACAGCCAAAGTGAAGAGGTGTTGCTGGCTCATGGCAGCAGACAGCCAGAGGGAAGGACCCAGAAAACACAGAAGGACCAGTCCCTTCCTCTTCCTCTAGCTCCGCAATCTCCCTCTATCGCCCCCTATAAGTAAAGTCTAACAAGGAGCCTGCCAGCAAAGTAGAAATGCAAACTGTTGAGTGCTGGCCCCAGCATCCCAAAACCAACCACAGAAGGGTGAGTTTGGACCTAAGAGGTAATAGACTAATAACTGGAAAATAGGGCATTTCTCCTGAGTTACAGATGGAAGGACAAGCAGGATAATATTTTTTCAAGCACCACACTAAGCTCTTCACAATGCCACACAGTTAATACATGAAAGTGTCCTGAAATCCACACTGAGTTCAATCTCACCCTCAAAGCACATGCTTTCGACCACTATGCCATAGTGACGAAGGAAGGGACACTCCAGGAAAACAGAAGAGAGCAAGACAAAGAATTGAAAACTAACATGGGATATGATGAAAACAGGTAGTGTGGTGTTAACATAACTGCCATTATAGGATGTCTCTTATGTGTCACACACTCTACTAAGTGGTTTATAATAATCATTTGATTTTTTTTCTTGTTTTAGGTGCTTTTTTTAATTCCTGCTTTACAGATGGGGAAGCTGAGTTATAGAATATTAATTAAGTTTGCCCAGGGTCGCTCAGCTCTCAGATGAAACGAACAATACAAATACCGACACTTAGACCCCAGAGCCCTTGCTCTTAGTCACTTAGCCATCCTGCCTTCCACAGAAAAGAAAATAAACCTGAGCCCAGAGATATGTAAGAACCAGGTCGTGGAGGTCATCTTATGGTGCATGGGCTTTATTTTCTGAAGAAAGAGGACTGCTAAAGCATTTTGTTTGTTTGTTTGTTTGTTTGTTTGTTTGTTTAAAATTTTTTTAATGTTTTTTATTTTTGAGAGGGAGAGAGAGAGAGTGAATGGGGGAAAGACAGAAAGAGAAGGACACAGAGGATCTGAAGCAGGCTCTGTACTGACAGTGCGATGCAGGGCTCAGACTCACAAATGGTGAGATCAAATCTGAGCCAATGTCGGATGCTTAACCGACTGAGCCACCCTGGTTCCCCCACTAAAGCAACTTAAATAGCAGCAATTTTATGTTTGGAATGGATCCCACTGGTCTGAGCCCAGTTTGGAGGATGGATTTAAAATACAGACATAGGAATTGGAGAAAGTAATGAAGAAGCTACTGCAATGATTCTTTGAGCAATGCATGGTTCCAATGGTAAAAGTTGAGATTAGGGAACATAATTAAGAGGCTAGAGATATTTATGACACTAATGATTCAGTGTAGATGATGAACAGGGAGGAATAATGACAAGCAGGCATTTTTTGAATGGCCAATACATGAACCTGCCATCCATTGAAAGAAATACTAGAAAAGGAACCATCTAAGTGCAGTAGATTACTTTCAACATTTGGGTTCTCTGGAGCTTTGAGCATATGTGGAAGTGTAAGTTAAGCCAAATCTATATTTTCTTGGCTGTTCAATGCCAGCTAAGGAATTTTAACTCAATTTTATCGGAAACAAGGACCTCAAAAAATTATTTCTTAATAAAATGCAATGACTTAATAAAATGCAACAAGGACCTCAAAAAATTATTTCTTAATAAAATGCAAGAACTCCAGATTTGCTCCTCCCTTGGTAGAATGTCATGTGGTAACTCAGGTATCTAAAACACATTCGTTCCTTATTAGAAATATACCCAATTTTAAATATATTTCAATGCATATGTCTACTGAGCTGGTGAGTATCAAGCTACTAAGAACCTAAGTAGTACTGTGAAGTATCTGATATTTTACCTGACTTTCTAGCCAACACATTATTTTACCACAATTTCATAGGTGCCGCAGAAGATACGAGACTCCTGTTTAGAGACAAAGGACTCTACTACCTATAGGAATAGGAATAGCCAGAGAATCAGCATTTGTACTAGTGTCCTGAGACCCAATTCCCACAGGACAAGGAGGGAGAGAGACAGAAAATACTTATATAAGCAATGGAGTGTGTTAAAGGAGAGCCCCAAACAAAAGGCACCCTTGTATTTTGCAATGAGCATTAAGCAAACTTGCTCCTTTGCTCCAGAGGGAGACACTCATTTTATCTTCCCAGGCTAAGCAAATCTTCCTTTTGTTCTGAAGAGAGACACCATCTCCAATTTTCATGACAAAATTCTTGAGGAGATAGCTTGGAAAAAAGGCAGCTTTGATCACAAGGCATGTATAAATGTGGGATCTATGATCTTTCAACAGTTAAACATTTTTATAATTTTCAAGTGACTATATAGAACGCTTGGCTTGGTTTGATAAGTGTATGCCACAAAATTTTAAAAAGCATAAAACATAAGGAGAAAGAATTAAGGTGGCTCAACAAATAGAATGTGTAGTAACAGCTAACATAAATAAATTAGCTAGATCAGACTCACTGGGAAATGAGGGGCATCCACAGATACGGGAAGTGAGGGAAGGGGAGGATGAGTGGGGGCAAGAACAGACTACAAAACAGATGCTACTTATCTCCAGAATAAAGAACAAAAGAATTTGGGGTGGTTCCCTTGCTTGCTGGGGCCGACATTTGCAGTTCTGTCTGCAGCAGAAGAATATGCCAGAAATTGGAGACCAGTGATTCATATCCTGGCTGCAAAGATACTACAGTAAGGAGTCTGGGATTAGAATGGGTTTTAATGAGAAGTAATAATCCCATCTAGTATTCACACTAGACTGTCTGAGTTTTTACAGACATCATTTTATATGCTTTCAATCATCCAGAGAGCAACATAATAAGAAAATACAAGAGGCTCACAGGAAGCTGAGAGTGAAAGGAAGTGTCCCCGCCCCCCCCCCCCCACTTTAGAAAGCCACAAACTTGTGCTGGGAATGATGTTGCTAGGCAACCACCAACTTCTATAGGCTTTGGGACTAGATGTTCTTGCTCACTGGTAGAAAGAAATATCAGATTGAAGGCACAGGACAAAGAAGAATGATTTGCTTGTTGATGGTGGTGAACTTGACTCTACCATGAGGGGCATTGATCACCAGTTTAACTTCAAAGGAAGTCATAGATCCAAGACAGGCCTCACACAAATCAAATTAGGGGAATTTTCTTTTAAAGCTTATCTGGACAGCTGTAAAATTTATTTTGCCTTTCAGAAATTATCAACCAATCAAACATAACTACACAGCCTCTGGAGAAACTCGTGTGGCAGTGTTGAAGTGGTGCAGGACAAAAGAGTTCAGCTCCCTTTTATGCTGCCTAAGTTTTTTGTTTTTTTTTTTTTTGTTTTTTTTTTTACAGAAGAGGAGAACAGGGAGAGAGAGAGAATGAAAGGTCAAGCCTCTCTGGGCCAGGCATTATTTAAGAAAATAAGAAGAGTGAATATTAAAACAACTCAAAACTCCATCCACAAATAGGCCCAGCTACATGGTTTTTCTCCCAATAATATTCATTGGCATCTATGCAGTCAAGGAAAAAAGGGATGGTGTTCTGGGGCTGTTGATTTACTATATTAGCTATCCTGGAGGGAGAGAGGGATAAGTCTTTTGGTGTAGACTCAAAGAAAGAATATAATGATGAATTCAAATATCTGAATTGGGTAAAGAGGAAAGTGGAACCACAAAGTATTAAAGAGAGATGACAAAATCAGTAAATCGAAGCTCCTTACAGTATTTAGCAAAATTGGTCTCAATACTTTCCTTCTATGAAGAGGTGGAATTTACTTTCTCACTCCTTAAATTTGAGCTAGTGTTACCTCTTGCTTTGATACATAGAGTATTGGCAGAAATGATGTGCAAATGAGTCCCAAACCTTGGCTTTAAAAGCCTTAAACACTCCTTTTGTTGCTGTTAGAATTCTTCAAATTATACATGAATTAGACCAAGCTGGCCGGTTGCCGGAGAGAACACATGGAGAGAGACTTCAACCATCCCAATAGTCCAAGCCATCCCAGTTGAGACCACTATCAACCAGCCAGCTCTAGCCACCCCAACTGCTGACCACAGATGCATCAGAAAGCATGGCCATGAGATCAGCTGAGCCTGGCCAAGAACTGAAGATCTTCTCAGCTGAGTCCAGCCCAGGTCGTCAACAAAGAGAATTGTCAGCTGAACAAATGGGTTCTTGTTCTAATCCACAAAGTTTGGGGATAGTTGGTCATGTAGCAAAAGCAAATTTTACTTCCTAATGAGAGAAAAGAATAAATTTTATGGAGTATTTTATGCAAGTGAGCTACAGAGATAGGGAGTTGTTGTTGGAGAATAGGATGTTCAAACTTATAACGTTCACAGTAATGCTTCTGTTGAAGACAAGGTCCAGATGGTAACCATTCTTAACCATGTGGCTAAGAAAGAGTAGATGAAAACATCTTTGGGTGTGGGGAAGTGGAAGTTAGAAGTAATTGATGGCATGTTGACCTTGCCAAGGATGAGAACATGAGCAGGATTAGAGAAGTTATGATGTCAAGTGCAAAAAATAATGAACATCCCAAGTGAGAGCAAAGTGAGGTTGGGTGATGGGGAAGCCAGATGCCACAAGCTGTAAAGGGACTGGTGTTTTCTAAATGGGCAGAGGAGTAATGATCTGAGACAGGCACTGGAAAGTGAGAAGACACTGACATGGCACTCCAGCCTTGGGTATCGGGTGGGAATGTATGAAGATCTTGTACTTGAGAGCAGTGTAAATAAAGTAATATCCTCAGAAGGCACAGTCTATACTGCGGGAGAGGAAATGAAGGATGTGAAGTAGATGAGAATGAGGGGAAAGAGATGAGAAGGAAAAGGAGATGGAGGGGGGAAGAGTTTGAACATATGTAGAGCGTGTTTGCCCACTGAGATGGCATTTCCCAAAGCCTCATAAATAGGTTGAGAGAGTTGTATCTAGGGGCAAGGGGGTGGCATGAACAAAGCAGAATAGGGTGAGATTTGGGGAAACCAGGCAGAGTCTAACAAGAATGTGGGATTTGGTGGAGATAGTCCCTGGAGTCTCACGCAGAGTGGTGAGAACGTGGTCATGGTGGTGAGGTCCTAAAGGTGTAAGGCAATGGCCTGGTGCTGAAGGAGGTGAGTTGATGTATTCTGGGGAGACGCAGGAGCTACTCCAGCAGGCGTCAGCTTGAAGGTGGCCTGTGTGGAGTACTTTTGGTAAACCTTCCATGTTTGAGAAGCAGATACTTATTGGCTATGAGGGTATCGCTTAGCTGTAGGGGAAACGCCCCAAAGAAGGGGTGACAAAGGTTCCCTTGCTCTTTGAGGAGCTGACAAGTGTATGTCCAGGCAGGGCCATGTCACATGGCCTCAAGGCTGGACCAGGGATCCCAGAACAGTGTGGCTGTGGCCACGAACACCACGCTGCATGGTGAAGACATCAGGTCTGGGACATCTGGGTGGCTCAGTCAGTTGCGTGTCCAACTTGATTTCTCACAATTCAAGCGATCAGAGCTCTGCATCAGGCTCTGTACTGACAGAATGGAGCCTGGTTGGGATTCTTTGTCTCCTTCTCTCTCTATCCCTCTCCCCTCTCTTTATTTCTCTCAAAATAAATAAATAAGACTTTAACAAAAAAGAGGTGAAGCCTACCGCCTAGTGTAACATAAATTGGGCCAGAGGATCAAGAGGTCTGCTTGTTGTGTTTCAGAGATAGAATCCATGCCAACTGAAAACAGAATAGAGAAGTTGATTTCAAGACAAGCATCAACTCCTCCTATAGAAGCTTGATGTGAAAAATACAGGTCTCATTTGTCACACAAATGAGATTCTTATCCAGAGAAAGACTGAGAAATGGACCATGAAGCCTCTCTCTAGGACCTCAATCTACAAGGGACAATAACACATACTTGGGGTAATGGAAACTTTAGCAGACGTAAACCGAGATAAAGATAAGGGCATTTATTAGTATATATCTTAGAGGCCACTCCATGTGAGGGGCAAAGAATGCTTTGAGAAGCCACTGTGGATGTGCTGAGGGTTGAGACCAGGTCCAGAAACTGCCTTCTAAGGATAGTGGAAGTGTTAATCTGACTGTGCGGACGACACAAGTCTGGAGCAATAGCAAAGAAACTAAGCCCAGCCCCCTAGGTCCCCACTCCTTTTCTTTCTCCAAACAGCACCTGGCCTTTTCTTCTTACCCTTGTTGGAAATTTTTGAAAGCATTTTTGCTTGAAAAGGTGCCAGATTTATTATTCTGCTTTCGTACCCACTTCTCCATCTGGCTCTGACTTGTGGTGACTTGTTTTCTTCACCAAATGGCACATTTAAGTCTGTTAAGGACTACTCCAAATGCTGAGCTCCAAACTCTCTATAGTTCACCTCTTTCCGAGCCTGATATGGTCATTGGTCCACTGCATTCACAGAAGATTAAAAATGTCTCTTTGAGGAAATACACCTAGCATCACAGAGGCATAGGCTGCTGATAACTTTTTACATTACGTCCGTCTCACCCAAGAACAGATTCTGACACTGTTCTCTAAATCTGAGTAGCTTAGAGAGCAAGTAAATAATCCCCGGTCCACTTATATAGGGGTATTCAGCTGGTTGATCTAAATAACAGTGCTGTCGTGACTAACTGCATCAGAGGGCTAAACTGAAGAAAGGAGATATAAATACTGCAATGAAAAATAATTCTCCAGAACTGAGACTGATTAATCAATTAGTTTAAGGCAGATTTCACTGCCTATCATCCTCTATATTTAAATAAAGATATTTCCACTCCAGAGCAAGAATTTTAAGATGATGGCATTATGAACAGACTTCTTAATAGCATACGATGATCAAGTTACACAAATAGATAAATGCAAACAAAGACTTGCTAATAATACCAAGTTGGCCCCCACCGTTCCCAACCACAGGGAGCCAGGAGTTTCAGCTGCCTGCCTATAGCATCCATACAGCAGGTGACAAAATCAAGGTCGAGAAATGAAACATATGAGGTGATTCAGCTATAATGTTCCCACTTGGACAGGTGTTTGTATATATATGCATAGATCTGTAAATCTTCTACTGGTGTTTTTTCATTGTTAACTTAATATAACATGGTGCAATGTGCACTAGATTCTGGGAATGGGCACATAAAAAATGGTCTTGCCCTTGAGGTAGATAGAGAACTATAGAAGAGAGAGTTATGTAAACAAATAATTTCTGTATCAAAGGCTAATTGCTACTATAGAGATACTAGGTGCAGGGGAGACCGAAAGGAATTAAGGCAGTTTCCCAGAGTAGTGGATACTAGTCAATGGTTTGGATGGATGCACTGAAACTGTAAAATCTGAACAAGCAAAAAATCTCCAAGCAAGTCCTCTGTGAAGACGTGAAGTGGGATCCTCAAATTACAATTCTTTTTTTTTTAATTTTGTATTCAAATTCCAGCTGGTTAACACACGGTGTAATATTCATTTCAGGTGTACGATTTAGTGATTCAATCCATACCTACAATACCCGGTGTTCTTCACAAGTGCCTTCCTTAATCCATGTCACTTATTTAACCCATCCCCTCCACCCTCAAATTACAATTCTTGATAAATGTGATATATGGGCCATAGTCATAGATTGCGGAAAAAAATAATCGTCTCGGCACCCAGAGGATTGAGAAGGAATGATTCCTTGAGCCAAACCAGACCTGGATAGCAGGTAAAGCCAGCAAAATTAAACCCTGATCATCATGTCAGAGATTTCTGTTTGGCTCACATCCAATGAATGTATCTGTTTATGATCTGTTTCCTCTGTCAGAATGCAAGGCCTTTGAGGGCAGAGGTCTCCATGGTGTCCACCAAGAGTGCCTGGCATGGAAGAGGAGTTCAATCAACATTTGTTCAATGAGTGAGTATACACATGAATGAATAAGACGTTGAGTGAGTTTTTGAGTCTCTTTATCTGTAAGATAGCTCACAAACAAGTTTAATGAAGACATTGAGGTGACTCACATAAACACAGTTCTGTCTACACTGTGACAACCACATAAAAAATCACTCAATATTAGCTATCATTTTTATGAGTGCTATCTTCATCAATATTCTCATTTTCAACAAGGCAGTCACTGAGTTAAATACTTGAAAGATACTATAGCTTATTCTATCCCAAATCCTTTCAAGAACCCGAGAAAAAGTAGATTAGTGGTCTTATTTTCATTTTGTAGATCAGAATGTGAGATTTAGAGAGGCTTACAAATTTGCCCAAGGTCACAGAAAGAGTTGAGTAACCAGGATTGTGATCTTATCTCCAATGCCCACTGGCTCATTCACCACATTGTGCTGGCTTGTGTTAAGCACATGACATTTTCCCCACCCAACAGTGAGCTCCCCAAGGGACGGGGCCATGTCTGTCCATCTTTGTAGCAACTTGCAGAAAGGAGTTTCCAGCTGAATTCTACAAGCTCAAGAGGTTGTCTTGGTGTTCCTAGGGGGCCCCACAAGGCAGAAGAACAGCAGAATTCTCTGAGCCTTTTTTCCCACCTCAGTTATTTGCTTTCCCAAATAGGTTTCTATACCATTTCCACCGAAGTACGGACTCTGGGTAAGGGGAAAAAAAAAGTCAAGCTCTAGAATCCATCAGGGCCTGAGCAGTTAATCTGTTAAATAAAGCCAACGTAGAAGCAGAGGACAGACTCTGGGTATGAAGAGGATAGAAAAAACTAGTGATCTTCCCACGTTAGTCATTTCGGTGCTACTTATGTGAATAAATTTAAAATTTGAGTGGTATCTTCCCACATAAAAAGCAGCAGAATATATACAATATGGATTCAAGAAAGAAATTCAATCTTCTACCTCAACCGCTTATGGTACGACGCCACCTGTTACACTGGACAGCTAAAAGGGAACATGAAAACTGACTTAAAAAAAAAAAGGCCTAAAAAAGCATGCTTAAGCTTGCTTATATAACTGAGAGACGACAGACTTAAAAGGGGGTGTAAATTTAGCGTCTTTCTCAGAGTTGAGCCTAGGAACATGCCCAAATATAATAGAGCAAGGAGAAGATAGATAGACTTTCTCCATAGCAACGACCTGGAAATTCAGGGCCACTTTCATTACCAGAGAACATTTGACAGAGAAGGCTTGAGAGGCAGACCCCCACCCCCCCACCAAGATTCATCAGGCTGCAGAAGGGGAAATGTGGAGGAGAAATTGAAAAAGAACGAGTGTCAGGAGACGGAGTTACCAAGGTGTGGGAAGCGCTAAATGGGGGAGACGCAGAGAGGAATCCACAGAAATTATTTCAAAACTTCAAAAACACCGACGCCACATAGAATGGTTGATTAACCAAGTGCTGACTCACTCACCCACAAACCCTAATCCTTCTGTACCAAAGCAGGGAGGATGAAGAGCAAATTACTCACTCTGGACAAGGAGGCAATGCCTGTCCCTCAAAAAGAGGCAGTGATGTCTGGCTAATTTGTCCCCTCAATAGGCCAAATGCTGACTCTAAAGATGGGCCCTTGCCAAGGAGGATCCGACCCATGAAGCTACCTGAGGCACGGTGCTGAGATGCATTGACTCTCCAGAAGCTTCTCCAGCACATGAAAGGATGCCAGAATGCCCAGATGGCCACTTTCTATGCCAGTCTGAGAAATTCCATCAAATCTGAGGGTTAAATGCATTCATTCAGTTCATTTCAGAAGCATTTATGGGGCGGTTAGACATTGAGATAGAAATTATAGATGCAGGGCGCCTAGGTGGCTCAGTCAGTTAAGTGTCCAACTTTGGCTCAGGTCATGATCTCACGGTTCGTGGGTTCGAGACCCGCATCAGGCTCTGTGCTGACAGCTCAGAGGCTGGAGCCTGTTTCAGATTCTGTGTCTGCCTCTTTCTCTGCCTTTCCCCGACTCACGTTCTGTCTCTCTCTGTCTCAAAAATAAATCAACTATATAAAAAATTAAAAAAAAGAAATTATAGATGCAAAGATGAATAACATGGTCTAGGTGCTCAAGGACCCCATTTGGGAAGGCATTCAGTTGGTACTATGATGGAAGGTTGAGCAGAGGATGGCCATTGGGTCCCTGCAGTGAGAAAGACCTGGGTTCAAGTTCTAGGTCGGCAGTTTCTCAACTGTACACACATCGCTTTGCCCCCCCCCCCCCCCGCCCACCCCTTACCTCCGTGAGGAAAGGAATCCCTCCTCCTTTGTGTGATTGTTTTCAGGACTTTTGAAGGTTCCCAGCACTGACCTGAAAGCATTATAATTGCTAATGGGAAAAAAAAGGAGTGAGAGATTGTATTTCTTACTATTTCCTATTATGTACAGTGCATCGAGAACACAGAAAATGCCTGGGTAACTTGTTTCTCTCTCTACCCTTGGAGATTCTGTTCTTAGTCTATAGTTAGCCGTTGCCAAATCACAGATACCGAAAAGGGATTAAACTACCTTCCTGGATCGGAACGGCAAGCACACATCACTGGTGACAGCGCCACGGCCTGAAACAAGATGCCACCGGGGGTAACGCCGCAATAATTGGCCAACACTCACCGTGCGTGTCCTTTCTAACAGGTCTCCGACATGTGTTAACGTGCATGTCACCACACTGTACAACTGCCTCCTAACTCCCAGGCTTAAGGAACCTACAACTGAATACCGCTCAAATTAAGGCTGTTCACTTCCTTTGTCACATCAAAGTGTGAAAAGAACTTCCCAGAGGGGGTTTCAAAAATACCCTAGTTGTAAATCACTCCAGCGGAAAGCAAGAGAGGGTCTCAATAAGCAACTGTAATGAACAGCGGCCTCTGGACATACTGTCAAAAATGTCATCTTCTGATGACACCTGCCCCCGCTCACAGTCCCTTCATTATTTCTCAGCCTCCACGGGTGACAGAGTCGAATTTCAAGGGATCTGGGAACGGGGGACATATGGGCAGGGAATGAGTAATGAGATCCCAAGGCACTGGCTCTCTTGGGAGGTGCTAACCCTTCTCAGGAGAGGGCAGAGAAGCCCCTGGCCTGAGCCAGAGCCGCAGGCCCTGTGTGAGGCCGCCATGCCGTGTGCCCTGGGCAAGTCCCCACTGTGCTTTCTGCTTCCATTGTGCCGCTTGCAAAATGGAACCCCCTTCCATTGCCTTCTCTCCTCCTCTCAAGGGGCTACGGTGTCCGCTGCTTGCATGGCCCCAGCAGGCCAACGCAAATGAACAAGAGCAAGTTGTTGGCAACATTCACACACAGAAAAGCTGGGCTTAGGAGTGCCTGGGTGGCTCAGTCGGTTAAGCGTTCTACTTCAGCTCAGGTCATGATCTCATGGTTTGTGGGTTTGAGTCCCGTGTCGGGCTCTGCGCTGACAGCTAGCTCAGAGCCTGGAGCCTGTTTCAGATTCTGTGTCTCCCTCTCTCTCTGCCCCTCCCCCACGTGGGCTCTGCCTCTCTCTGTCTCTCAAAAACAAATACATGTAAAAAAAAAAATTTTTTTTTTAAAGAAAGAAAGAAAAGCTGGGCTTCACAAAATAAAATACAGACCTGGGCAGTGAGGAGCCCAGCTGGCTGTCCTCCGTCTCTTCGTGGCTTACCCCTCCGCCCTTTGGAGACTCGCTTTCTTTGCCCCAGCTCACACAGCCCGAGGTAGACTTGTCATCAAGTTCATGACGCTTAAGCCTCAGGATCTCTCCCACGCAGAGAGCCTCTTCCAAATATGTATTCTACGTCACACTTTAGTGTGTGTGTGTGTGTGTGTAGGACCCCTACATTGTACCTGCTTCCAGAGTCTGAATCAGTTCCTGCCCATGAAGCATGTGTTACCATAGCTTCCCATTTCACACTTCAAAGACCTTTCATTTAATGTTACTTAGCCCTGAATTTAAGTGGCCCCCATACCTGGAGTTTTAAAGACATTGGCTAGATAATGTTTTTGTTTTTGTTTTTTTTAATGAATGGAATTTATGTTTTAGAGCAGTTTTGGGTTTACAGGGATATTGAGCAGAAAGGAAAGCATGGGTCCCTCCCACACCCGGTTTCCCCCACTATTAACATTGCTCGTTGGTGCGGTACATTTGTTACAATCCATGAGCCAATATTAATATGTTCTTATTAACTAACACCCATAGTTTATGTGACGGCTCTCTCTTTGTGTTGGATAAGCAGAGTTTTTGAGTCTCAATTCCAAATTCCTAGATGAGAAAATCTAATGGGCTTCAGTAAATAGGTATTCACCACAGCCAGAGGGTGAAACTGTGAAGTCTGTTGGCCCCTCAGCAGGGCTAAGAGCAGGCCAGGTGAGTGGGAGGGAGGCGCTGGCTGTGTCAGTGATAAGCGGGAGGGGGGGGGGTTGCTGAGCAGGCATCTCCATGGAGGGCAGGGGGTAATTACATGGATAAAGAGTATTATACATACAGACCATGTTATTCCTGCTATGTATGTGGAAAAACCTTTTCTTCCATTGTCCATTTCTGTCTGAATGGATCAAAATTATTCCTAGGAATTAATCAGATTTGGCTTGATGCTCTTCTTAAAATCTTTAGATTTGCTACTTACAATAAAACGTCGGGCATGACTCAGTCGGCTGAGTGACGAACTCTTGATTTCAGCTCAGGTCATAGTTCCAGGGTCCTGGGATCAAGCCCCACATCAGGCTCCACACTGAGCCTGGAGCCTGCTTGAGATTCTTTCTCTCCCTCTCCTCTTCTGTCCCTCTCCCCTGCTCATTCACTCGCTTGTTCTCTCTCTTGAAAAAAAAAATCCCAAATAAAATCAAGCATTGACAGTTAAAGGAAAAGAGTACTACAATTCCATGATCTGATTTGGGCCATGGGGATGTGGAGATAATAAAGCAAAACCTGGGCATAGTTTGGGATTTAAGACTTGAACGGTCTCTCACTCCATGATGTACCAGAATGGCTGAATATATTTTACATTTTTGCCGAGCAGAACAGTTCCAGAAAGCCTCCTACCATTTTTATCTGAACAGGACATCGAACTGACCCTTGGCATCTATTTACCCACTGTTCTAAGCTGAAGAATGGTTCCCAAAAAATGTCCATGTCTTAATCCCCGAGGCATGTCAGGCATGTCAGGAATTAAGTTGCAAGTCAGCTGGATTAAAACAAAATTATCCTCTATTTCCTGGGTGGGCCCAATGTAATCACAGGAATCATTGAAAATGGAAGACAAAGACAGAAGTCCGTGTCAGAGGAATGAGACATGAGTGAGATGTGACCAGCGATTGCAGCCTGTGCCGATGGAAGGGAGCACGAGGAGGAACGCAGGCAGACACTGGGAAAAGCGAGAAAACAGACTCTCCTCTGGAGGCTCCGGAAAGCATCCGCCATGCCGTCCCCCTGATATAATCCCAGAGACCCACACTAGACCTCTCACCTCCTGAACTGTAACAGGATACCTGGGTGTTGTTCTAATTCATTAAATTTTCAGTACTTTGTTACAGGAAACCAAAGGAAACACACCCAACATTTTGCTCTTCCTGCAATTGGTTTATTCTTGAGAGTTGAGGCAATAAGATGGCTGCCGGCAGAGACACTTCAGAGCCCAGATTTTCTGTGCGTTCTAGTCCCTAACGCATTGCTCTGCACACACCAAGCCTTCGGGAAACCGCGACTGAGTTCCAACCTCCATCTCAATGCAGATCAACATGAAATGGGAATGTGGAAAGCACTATCTAATTCCATTATTTACCAGTTCTATCAGCTTCTCAGAACGTTTTAATTGGAATTTCCGGACACTGATGTAAGAGGGGAAAGATTGATATCAAAAATTCTCCTTTCAAGGGACTGCTCACCCATGCTGCCAGTGGTTTGGAACTTAGCAGACTGAATTATTTGTGACAGCTGGCATAATGAAAATTATTAGTCCAGCTCTACAACATGCAGGCCCCTAGTGACGGAAAGTCAGTCCAGCTCTACAACATGCAGGTCCCTAGTGACGGAAAGTCAGTCCAGCTCTACAACATGCAGGTCCCTAGTGACGGAAAGTCAGTTCAGGAAGGAGTTCTGTCTGCTATGACGTCTTTGAGCCCAAGGAAAATAATAGCACAGATACATAAGAATTTGAAAAATTATAAACAAAATGAAGCCAAAAGAAACCTAGAGCAAAATCATTCTAATTGTAAGGAAATGAATATTCGGTTTATTTTGAAAGACCGTAATACTCAAGAGTACAGGGGCGCCTGGGTGGCTTAGTCAGTTAAGCCTCTGACTTCAGCTCAGGTCATGATCTAACTGTTCATGGGTTCGAGCCCCGCGTCGGCTCTGTGCTGACAGCTCAGAGCCTGGAGGCTGCTTCAGATTCTGTATCTCTCTCTCTCTGTGTCCCTCCCCTGCTCGCACTGTCTCTCTCTGCCTCTCAAAAATAAATACAAAACATTTGAAAAAAATTTTTAAATACTCTGAGTACAATCCATCATGTAAATCACTCAACTACAAGAGGGCAAAGTCAGCAAATTCTCTGAACTAAACTGTGCCAATGTTGATAAGTTCCAGGTATCCTGGGGGATCATCAGGAGAATGTCTTTCTAAACTCAATCCACGTAAAAGAGCCGTCTGAGAGTTGAATAATCTGATGAAGGAGATGGTACTCTCCCAAGGTATAGTGTATTGAAAATGACTTCTATTTTGACCGATTTTAAGTGGTTTGTGGAATTTTAAGAGTGTATCCACTCAGTTTTCCTGTTTCCACGCCAGATATGCTCGATTTGAAAAGAGGGAATGTTCTCTTGATGCTAGACTCGGGGTTAATCTGTTTTCCCCTACCAAAAATTCCATGATATAAAAAAATCTGTGGGGTTTTTAATTTTCCCAGAGAGATCCCAGCTTTGACCAAGGCTTGAACACAAGTCATCATTTGTTACTCAGCACACCAACCTCATTCCCTGCATGCTAAGTATGGACTCTTCTGTTAGACGTATCTAAACACTTATTTCTCAGTAGCCTTCTGTTGCTGGTTGAATTGAATCCCCCCAAAAGATATGTTGAAGTCTTAACCTTTGGTACAGTGGATGAAAATCTACTTGGAAAATGGATTTTTACAAGTGGAATCAAGTTTTTGTTGTTGTTAAATTTTTTTTTCAATATTTTATTTATTTTTGATACAGAGAGAGACAGAGCTTGAGAGGGGGGAGGGGCAGAGAGAGAACGAGACACAGAACCGGAAGCAGGTTCCAGGCTCTGAGCTAGCTGTCAGCGCAGAGCCTGATGCAGGGCTCGAACCCATGAATGTGAGATCTGACCTGAGCCGAAGTTGGAGGCTTAACTGACTGAGCCACCCAGGTGCCCCACAAGTGGAATGAAGTTAAGATGAGGCCATACTAGATTACTAGACTTGCAAGAAGGTCACGTGAAGACACAGGAACACGCAGACCCACAGGGAGAACACCATGCGGTGACGGAGGCAGAAAGAGATTGGAGCCTCCTGCAGAACCAGTCTTGCTGTCACCTTGATTTTGGACAGCCCGGCCTCCATGACGGTCAGAGCATACATTTCTGTTGTTTTAACCTACCCAGTTCTTGGTGATTTGTTGAAGCAGCCTGAGGAAATGAATACATCTACCAGGGATGGTTTCAAAACCCGATCGGGTGTTTGCTTTGAACTGGGTTTCCATTCCCAGCAAAGTCCCCGGGAGGAATTATTATTGTTATTCGTTTCAGGAAAAGTAGGACTCTCTTATGTAATTGCTGACGAAAGAGTAAGGTCCTGGATCGTACTATGAACTCTTAGGCCAACACACACAGGGTGCGGTTGCTGGAGCCCGAGGGGCACGGCGGAAGCCACCCACTCACTCCCCCGCGCACCTGCCTCAGATCGCCAGTGCACAACACACAGTGCAGAGACTTTTCTCACAGCTGTGGGTTTGTGCAAGTGTTACACCGGGGGCGGGGGGCAAAACATAGGAGATTCTTGAATATGGAGAGTAAACAGAGGGTTACTGGAGGGATTGTGGGGTGGGGGGGAGCTAAATGGGTAAGAGCATTAAGGAATCTACTCCTGAAGCATTGTTACACTACATACTAACTAACTTGGATGTAAATTTAAAAAAACATTACAAAAATACCAAGAAATTTTTTTAAAAAAGATTCTCTCTTTCTCTCCCTCTTCCCCTCTCCCCTGCGTGCACCCTCTGTCTCTCTGAAATATATAAATATATACATGAAGCCTATATCCCCAGCTCTTGCACACTCCTCATATCACGGCAATCTGGCTTTCCAAAAACTCTTATTCAGTCATTTCAAAAAAGCTCTCGCCAGCCCTGACAAAACCTCTTTCGATACAAAACTAAAAGGGCAGTGTTTGTGGGAATCTCTTTTGACCTCGCTGAGGCATTTCGTCACCTTCCCCGGACAATATCTCCTCCCTTCCCACTCCCCTCTGTTCTGATGGTCTGTAACTTCCTGGCAAGGCCCGTCCTATATCTCTCCTTGACATTTGTGTCTTGTGCGGTTCCTTCTGGGACTCTCCTCTCCTTTCTATTAGGTCTTCCTGAAGGTTCTCTTCTAAACCCATGGCTTGAATCAAGTCTGATTCAATGAACCTCTCCTCTCCCTTTAGCTCCAGACTCCTGTCTCCAGCTGTCAGCGGGCATATTCACGGCAATATCCAAACAGGCAACTCAAAAATCACCATACTCAAAACTGGTACCATTTCCCTCTGCTTCCCAACTGATCCTTTTCCTACGATTCCAATCTCAGGAGCTGTGCCAGGTGATGGGAATAAGGCAACAGACCAAATAGCCACAGCTCCTACTATTGTGGGGTTTTATTCTAGTTGGAAGGGATGAATAATCAATAAACTACGAAGTATGTAAAACATCAGGTGGGAGGAAGTGCTGGGGGAAAAACAGAGTGGGGCCAGTGGCTAGAGAGGGATGCAGAGATGGGCTTTCTATGGGTGCTGAGGGAAATCTCACTGATGAGATGGTATCTGAGTGGAAAGTAAAGGAGGTGAGGCATGGAGCCCAGTGAGTACTTAGAAGAAGGCAGTTCCCGGCAGAGGAAGAAGCCACCGCTGGGTTCCTGAGGGCAGATCATGTCCGGTAGATTGGGTTTGGGGGACTAAGGAGTTCTGGGTGGCTGAGAGGGAGCTAGAGGGGACTGCTCGAAAGGCCAGAGAAGTAGCACAGAGGACGTGATGCAGGACCTCCTCGGCTAGAGCACGAACTTTTGATGGTATTTTTATTGACACCGGAAGCCATTGTAGATAAGACCTGACATGATTTAAAACTATTCTGCCTCCCACATGGAGAAAAGACGGCAAGGAGGTTGTACATCAAGGTCCAGTCAGGAAATAGAAATCACGTCACATATTTCAGGATGATCCTGATTGGAGCAAAAAAGGAAAAAGAGCATCTTTTCTGCTTCCTCCTACTTTCTAGTATCTTTCTACTGCCCTCCATCCTGGGGACTAGCAGGAAGCCAGGGGACAAAGGAGAAGGGGAATTTGTACAAAGCAGAACCAAGACAGCAGTCTGTATCACTAGAAATGAAATAACATGCAAGTCAGAGAGAAATTCACTAACAGTGGCTTAAATAAGTAAGGATATTTTTAATAGAAAGAAACGTGAGCGTACGTGGCTACAAGTAAAGGTTCAGTTATTTAAGGCATCAGAGCGTGCATCTTGGAAATTCTCTGGCGACTACCGTTCCAGGCATCACTTTCATCCTAGAATGAGGAAGGGTAATCTCAGTTCCCAGAGACCCTTGATCACAATTCTTCTAACCTTTCAGTGACCAGAACGCTGCTCAATGACCACCCACCCTGCTGCAAAGAAGGCTTGAAGTGAGTGCTGGTTTTCTTGCTTTGCTAGTGGATATTGGCAAGGGAGAAGGGCGTGGGACATCAGTGTCAAGATAGACAATAGTAACCATCACTACCCTTGATCCGAGAGGGTCAAGCTTTTGAATCTATTTGAGCAAGAGTAGAGAATATTATGAATGACTCAATGACCAAGGTTACTAATGGATGTACCTCAGGTAGTGGATGTACCTCCTATTGGGCTCTGTCTGATGCAGGAGACTCTAACAGCCCCATGTGGCTGTAACAGAGATGTGGCAAGTCTGAATTCAGGCTCACTGTACCTACGAAGGGCACACCAGATCCCAAATTTGTAATGCAAAAGAAAAACGTCATTAGTAATATGTTACATTGATTACATGCTGCAGTGATATATTGGATATATAGTAAAAATTGATCTTACCTGTTTCTTTTTACTCTGTTTAATGTGGCTGCCAGATAATTTTTAATTACATGTGTTCATATAATATTTTTATTTGATAGCGTTGTTCTAGATTATTGAATGACCCCTCTACAGCTACTCCCTAATTTCTAGCATCTACGCCAACATTTCCCTCTCGGGAGGATGCTGGCTGTTATGGTTTTCTAAATCTGGGAAGATCTTACCAGAAATGCATTTTCCCTTATCTCTGTTGGTCTGATAGCTCAAAAAGGTATTTTCTGGTGATGGGTTAAACAACAATAACAAATCCTTTTCATGAGGAACAAACTGTGACCATTGTGGGTAGTGCAAGCTTAACTAGCTAAGATATATCATAAAAATGATTAGTTAGGGGCGCCTGGGTGACTCAGTCCGTTGAGTGTACGGCTTCGGCTCAGGTCATGATCTCACAGTTGGTGGGTTCGAGCCCCGTGTCAGGCTAGCTCAGGGACTGGAAACTGTCCTCAGATTCTGTGTCTCCCTCTCTCTCTCTCTGACCCTCCCCTGCTCACACTGTCTCTCTCTCTCTCTCAGAAATAAATAAAAACATTTTTTAAGTTAAAAAAAATGATTAGTTCAAGGGAGAAATCAAAGTATTCAACATCAGTAACACCCCCAGGCTATCAAATGAGCTGCTTTGAAAAACTGCTGGGAGCACGATGGTAATTTTACTTAGTTCTTTACTTAATCTTTAACTGTTTTTCATTCGATGCAAGGAATCGTGAAATTCTAATTTGCTACAAGCTTCTCCATGACTCCCCATTAAGAAATTTCTCCAATGACTCTGGTGAAAAAATGGATGCTGGAACACGAAATCTATAACCAACCTACAGCAGGCAGAGAAATGCCCCCCAAAGATGTCCATGGAATTGATCTTTCCCCATTGGAATCACAGAGAGATGTGACTATGAAAGAAAGAAGGAAAGAAAGAAAGAAAGAAAGAAAGAAAGAAAGAAAGAAAGAAAGAAAGAAAGGAAGAAAAGGAAAGGAAAAAAAAGGAACCAAATGATGCAACGCTGGTTCCTCTGGAGAGTTGGGAAAGGAAGACTGAGCCAAAAAATGCATCTGGCATCTGAAATCTAGAAAAACACAAGGGAATAGATCCTCCCTAATACCCTCTGGAAACGAGCACAGCCCTGCTCACACCTTAGCCCAGCGTGATCCATGTTACCTTCTAACCTTCAGAATGGTAGAATAATAAATTTGTGTCATGGAGCGCCTGGGTGGCTAGTTGGCTAAGCGTCCAATTTTTGATTTTGGCTCATACTGCATGAGATCAAGCCCTCATGTCGGGCTCTGCACTGACAGTATGGACCCTGCTTAGGATTCTCTCTCTTCCCCTCCCCTGCTCTCCTGTGTGAATACTTTCTCTCTCTCTCTCTCTCTCTCTCTCTCAAAATAAATAAACATTTTTTATTAAAAAACATAAATTTATGTTATTTTAAGATACCGTTTGTCTTAGTCATTTGTTTCAGCAGCAATGAGAAACTAGGAGGCAACCCAGAAAAACGAACATTAAAATAAAAACAAAAACAATGATTTTTGAAAACATTGCTATCTGCAAAAATTTTACCCTCATAAAATTCTCACCAGCCTCCATGCCGGCTATCAGCAACTAGAAGTCATAGAACCGGTTTATGAGAAGTTATTCTGCTGTGATGTTCCTGGTTTCTTGTTCCATTATTCCTTCCCACCCCACTCCGGCCCCTGCTCCTGAATTCAACAACAACACACAAGAGAAACCTCATTAACATTTTTAGAGGCTTAAACACAAACTTCTCTCTCTTGCCCCTCACTCATTAAATAATAGAAAATAGCACTAGTTGGAGGAAGAAGTATTTTTCTTTTTTTCATGTTTATACCTTATTTTTACTAGCTTGCAGGTTAATTTCTTTTGCCTTACAATTTTTTCTTAGTTTCTTCCTTACAGGACAGCAGTCATTCTATCCATTTCCCTCAACCATACTGTACATAAACTACTATGGTTTGCTCACTATTTTATGTCTGTGTAAGAAAATACATTCATGCAAGAGGATTTTGCTGTCAGCAGTAGGGGGGGAGAAAACCTCTATCCATTTTGTATTTAGACTAGTTGAAGTCGAACATAATTATAAATGATGAAATGATATCTGCTTCCTAAGCAAGAGTTTATTTGAAAATTCAGCATCATGGGTGCCTGGATGGCTCAGTTGATTAAGCATCCAACTCCGGCACAGGTCATGATCTCCTGGTTCATGAGTTCGAGCCCCCTATCAGGCTCAGCGCTGACAGCTCAGAGCCTGGAGCCTGCTTTGGATTCTCTCTCACTTTCTCTCTCTCTCTCTGCCCCACCTTGCTCATGCTTATGTGCTCTCTTGCTCTCTCTCAAAAATAAATAAGCATTAAGAAAGAAGGAAAGAAAGAAAGAAAAAGGAAGAAAGAAAGAAAGAATATTCAGCACCAGGCTGACAATAAGGATGACAGAAAACTAGGAAAACATAATCATGGGGGGGAAATGGTGAGGAGATAGCCATATGTTATCCAAGTTTCCTTCAAGATCTGCAGGGAGACTTAAGAATGGTTAGTGAACTTCTTTTTTTTTCTGTTTAATATTTCTTTTTTTTTTAAATCGTTTATTGTCAAATTGGTTTCCATACAACACCCAGTGCTCTTCCCCACAAGTGCCCTCCTCCATCACCACCACCTCCCTTCCCCCTCCCCCTTCCCCTTCAACCCTCAGTTCGTTTTCAGTGCTCAATAGTCTCTCAAGTTTTGCATCCCTCTCTCTCCCCAACTCTCTTTCCCTCTTCCCCTCCCCCTGGTCCTCCATTAGGTTTCTCCTGTTCTCCGTTAGACCTATGAGTGCAAACATATGGTATCTGTCCTTCTCTGCCTGACTTATTTCGCTTAGCATGACACCCTCAAGGTCCATCCACTTTCCTACAAATGGCCATATAAGAATGGTTAGTAAACTTCTTACTCTGTAACTGAAAGTCCCTAAGTCGTCCAGTTATGTAACAGGTTTAAATTGGATACCTCAAAGCCTGTGCACATAAGTGTAGGGATTCCGGCACACTTACCCACGATTCTGAGGAGTCAGACCAAACTCCTGCTCCTACGTGTTCTTCCATCATTTCTGACCCTCTAAATCTGCCCCCTTTTGCTGCTTTAGATCTCTCTGATCTGCCTGCCTTGCTCTTGAGCCCCAAAATGTGACAACGGCTATAGTGCATGAAGATTAGGATTGCTAAAAAACAACACAACAGGTCCCAAATGGAGTCACTTATGCTAAGCCCCACATCATCAAATCAAGACTTGACTTAATTTCAGTTTCAGCTCTCCCAGAAATGGAATCTTAAACCAGTCAACCAAGAATCTGTCTGATAGATTTATGTCATCCTCTAAAGTAAAGTAACCTCAAAATAACCAATGTGTTTTTTTGCTTAGCATAACTTCTTTTTCCTACTCCCTCCTACCTAGGAAAGCCTCTCATTTTGTACAGCTCCTGGGAACTCTTTTCTATCTGCTAGATTGGATGCTACCCAATTTGTATTGATTTTTGCTCAGAAAAAAAAAACCCAACTCTTAAAATGTTTAATATGCCTCAGCATATCTTTTATCAATTCAAAGGAGAATAATTTGCAACAGGCAGAATCAGACAACACTGCTTCTAAAGTTGATCCACCGTTCCCTGCCCCAGGGCATTTCTAGCTCACTCTCCCCTCTAACCATCTCCATGATGTCACTTCAGCCCCTTCCCCCACCCTCCCTCTCCTCCAAGTTCTAGAGCTCTGAAACCGACTCTTTCTGGAGCCTGGTCAAAGGAAACCCACATAGCAGTTGCCC